>JAGFNQ010002319.1:501845-538055 GCA_024364735.1 Boesenbergia rotunda | reverse complement strand
ACGTGCAGCGGAAGAATTAGCATAAAATAATTTCTCAAATTATTTTAACCACGTATCTAGCATGCAACCTTATGATGTGTGGACATGATCATAAATTAAAACTTTGCGGAAAAGTAAACTAATTTACTTTGTACCTTGGCGTAACTCGAAGAAAGGGACGAGATCCAACCGTAGCGTCCCTTGAAGCTCCGCCTCTATTCGCGTCCACGCCGAGTTCTCTTCGGATGACTTCGCAAAGCCACGAGTTTTGTGTCGACGAGAACTACTAGATTCTCCAAAGACACAACTAGAATATCAAGAGAGAAGAAAAGAAACTAACCACCAAGTAACGGAATCAAAATTCCGGAAAGGAAGGAAGGAGTCGCGATCCGCTTCTTCTTCTTCTTCGGCACGAACTTGGTGGAGGAAACTCACGGGCACCCTAGGTGCTTGCGCCGGCCCTAGGGGAGGAGAGAGAGCCGACCCTAGAGAGAGAGAGAGAGTTAGAGAGAGAGAGGGAGAGAGTTAATCTCTTGATCAATCTCTTAAGGAAATCAAGCCTAGCCTTGGTTCCTTTATATAGTAGCCTCTCCCTTGCCAAGTCTCCCTTTTAACGGAATTTTTCATAAGAAATTTATCCTATAAATTTTCTTATGAATTATTCTGTTTAAGCCAAGTTTTATTATAACTAACTTTAGAATAAAACAAATAGATCTCTCCTTTTATTATGGAATAAATTTTACAAGAAAATTATAAATTTTCTTATTATGGAAAAATCAATTCATAATTGATTTTATAAAATTAAAATAAACCATTCCATGGATTATTTTAATTTCCATAAAATGAATAAATTTCTATAAATTTCTTTATACAAATTTATTTATCCATAATTTATAAAACAAATCGCGCTAGATTTATTTTATTAATTAAACCAAATAAATTGGTTTCTCCCCATTATTGTGGCCGGCCAAACCAAAGAGGGTTGGCACCCTCTTTGGCCGGCCAAACCGAGCCGAACCCATCGCGAATTAAACTCATTTAATTCGCCCAATAAGCCTTCAAAAGACTTAGCCATTTTAAGCTTCCGTTGCGCCTCTGATTAACTCAGATTTGACTTATTTCTGTTGATCGGAAAATCCAATTTTTAACTCGTTTTAAATCCCTCGGATTACTCGTAGTGCGTGTGACTAAATAGGCTTTCGATTTATGTTGGCCGTCTATAATCAACCAATTATAGAACGATCATGAGTGGCACCTAGTAGTACATCATGACCCCCAATTAATCGAAAGATCAACGGTTGACCTCAGAAGTGATTCTGAAACCCTTCAGCAGCTCTAATGAATTGTGCCCTATTCCCTTCACCATCTTATACCCACTTGGTTTAGGACATGGTCTGTGTGTGTCAGTCCCCACTAGGCTGACTACGTCACACCTAGCCCAAGTAGTGTCTTTCTCGTCCTTTGGATTTCTAATTACTCTCATGTATTTAAGAGACTCATACTCTAACATGACATGCTCTGGCCAGAGGCTTTGAGTAACAATCCGACGATAGGCCTGGGTATACATCTCCTCGCAAGGAGTGGTGAATCCTTTGTAGGCTGTTCAAACATCTTCGGGCACTTCGCCTTATACCCAATCATCCTGGGTCCACACCTCCTTGGAGATGCTTGCTTAAGATGTTAAAGTATAGGTCTCCATGACCAAGATGACTTGAACACCGCAAGACAAAGGAACATCGCACTTAAGCTGCAGTAAGAACTTCACTGACATATCTATATAGATTACCATATGAAGTTTTACAGCTAGTGACTCCAATGAACTAGTTCCCTTAACTAGCATCCATGTTTATCTCCGGAGATCCCAATGTCACCAGCCAGTGAGAATCAGCTGATTAGAGAATAACCCATGCTAGTCTCAACAGAATTGATAGTGTCCGTTTTTATCAATTCATCGACTAGGGATATTTTCAATACTTCACAATTGCACATGTAGAGATAATCACTAGTTGTGATCTCATCACAAATTCTCTTATGCTGTGAATTGTATTGCGGATATTCAGTAGATGAGTTTAAGATCCCAATCAAATACACAAACATGTATACTCAAATAGCGAATTTTCATTTATTAAAATAAATGTTTACAATCATAAGGCGATTGCCTTAGGACACTTCTCTCATATCACTAACAAACTCTCACTTGGCCTAATGCCAATCGCTACGGTATCCAATACCACAGGCTCTAACATGACCCTCAAACTTGCTCTGAGGCAAGGCCTTAGTTAAAGGATTCGCTAAATTCCTTTTAGTGCGAATTTTCTCAATTTGTATATCATTCCTACTTATAATCTCTCTGATCAGATGATAGCGGCGAAGCACGTGTTTGGATCGCTGATGAGACCTTGGTTCTTTTGCTTGTGCAATAGCTCCATTGTTGTCGCAGTAAACCGGCACTGCTTCATCAATGGTTGGAACCATGCCAAGTTCGGAGACAAACTTCTTGATCCAGACTGCTTCCTTTGCTGCTTCCGAAGCTGCGATATATTCCGCTTTCGTGGTAGAATCCGCTATGGTGTCTTGTTTGAAACTTTTCCAACTTACTGCGCCTCCATTCAAAGTAAATACGTATCCAGACTGTGATTTGGAGTCATCCTTATCTGTCTGGAAACTGGCATCTGTATACCCACGTATTACCATATCTCCTTCTCCATATATTAGGAACACATCCTTAGTTCTTCTTAAGTACTTAAGGATTGTCTTGACAGCCGCCCAATGATCCATTCCTGGATCCGACTGGTATCTGCTTGTGATGCTCAAAGCGTACGATACATCGAGCCTTGTACATAACATAGCATACATGATAGATCCTATCGCGGATGCATAAGGAATCTTATTCATGCAAATTCTCTCGTCTTCTGTGTGCGGACACATAGACTTTGAAAGGTTGATCCCATGCCTGATGGGAAGGTAACCTTTCTTGGATTCCGACATGCTAAACCTTTTTAGCACTCGGTCTATATACGTAGACTGCGAAAGACCAAGCAACCATTTTGATCTATCTCTATAGATTCTAATCCCAAGGATATAGGTTGCTTCTCCCAGGTCTTTCATGGAGAAAGTTTTGGACAACCAAATTTTAACTGTCTGTAAGACTGATATATCGTTTCCTATAAGCAACATGTCATCGACATATAGCACTAGGAATACGACTGCACTCCCACTAACCTTCTTGTACACACAAGGTTCGTCAGGATTTTGTGAGAAATCAAACTCTTTGATTGTCTCATCAAAACGGATGTTCCAGCTCCTGGATGCTTGCTTCAGTCCATATATGGATCATCGAAGCTTGCATACTTTGGTTTTATCAACCGATGTGAAACCTTCAGGTTGTATCATGTATACATCCTCAAGCAGGATTCCATTAAGGAAAGCTGTTTTCACATCCATTTGCCATATCTCATAATCATAATGAGCTGCTATGGCAGGAGCATCCGAATGGATTTAAGCATAATTACCTTCCATGTCGGTTTTCTTCTTGAAAACCCACTTGCACCCTATGGGCTTAATCCCTTCAGGTGGGTTAACCAAGTCCCATACTTGATTTTCGTTCATGAAATCCATTTCCGACTTCATGGCTTCAAGCCATTTGTCCCTTTCTGAATCATTTCAGAACATCTTCATAACTGATAGGTTCGTCATCGCTTATGAGTAACACGTCATTCGATTCGCTTATGAGAAATCCGTATCTCTCTGGAATATTGCGTGTCCTATCAGATCTACGAAGAGGTGGTGTTGTTTTAGGTTCAATTGATAGCTCATCATTATGAGTTATTGGTTGTGGGTCTAGACTAGGTGTCTATGTAATGTCTATTGGAGTTTCTTGAACTTTATCAAGTTCAATGCCACTCCCATTGTTTTCTTGTAAAAGAAATTCTTTTTCCAGAAATACAGCATGCCTTGAAACAAACACCTTTTGTTCCAAGGGATGATAGAATTGGTAACCCTTCGTTTCCTTAGGGTATCCAATAAATAGACATTTATCAGACTTAGCATCCAATTTGTCTGATATAGTCCGCTTCACATGAGCAGGACAACCCCATATCTTAAGGTGAGTTAAGTGAGGTTTCTTACTATTCCATGTCTCATATGGAGTAGTAGAGACTACCTTGGTCGGGACTCTGTTTAGCAAGTAAACAGCTGTCTTAAGTGCATAGCCCCAAAAGGATTTTGGAAGAGTTGCATGATTCATCATCGACCTAACCATGTCCATTAAGGTTCGGTTGCGCCTCTCAGATACACCATTATGCTGTGGTGTATATGGCGGAGTCCATTGGGACAATATCCCATTGTCCCTAAGATAATCTTGAAACTCTTAACTTAAGTATTCACCACCTCGATCGGATCGAAGTATCTTAATACTTTTGCCAAGTTGTTTCTCTACTTTATTTCTGAACTCTTTGAATTTCTCAAAAGCTTTAGATTTGTGTTTCATCAAGAACACATACCCGAATCGTGAGTGATCATCGATAAAGTAACATTTTATGTTCCAAGGAGGGAAGCCCTCGTGCCGGTTACTAACGTCGTTTGAATTACCGACTCGCAAAAAGTACACATATACGAAAAAGTAACATTTTATTATCCAGGGCAAGTACAAAGTAGAGGCTTAATCTCTCTTTAGATAGGCAGGACAAGATTAAGCGAGTCTCAGTAATGCCCAGCCTCAACTCACGGAGCTCGGCCGGTCCTCTCCTCGGCTCGGCCTTGAAGCAAAGAGTCAGTGTAGCCTTTGAGATGCCGGATGCGTCGCTGGACGGCCTTCAGCACGGACGTTTGAACCTCATACTTCTGTTTTAGCTCACTAAGCTCCGCGGCACTAGCGGCCTTCTCCGCCTCTTTGGCCCTTAGATCGGCCCGCAAGACAGAGATGAGGTGTGGCACCTCAAAAGGTTGTGCTAGGAGCGCTGGCCACTCCTCAGAAATCCCATCCGACGGGGACGCCTGTCAGCAAAAGAAGGCGGAAGTCAGAAACAGGGAAAAGAAGAGTGAGAACAACACCTTTCATAAGATGAAGTTTTCCGGGTCAGGCCTGCGAGCTTTCGCCCGAGCAGGGTTTCCGGACGCTCGGCTGGGACAAGTTTACAGACTTCCTGACCTGGCCATCACTTGAACACGAGACACTAGATAGTGCTCAAGGAATGGCGGTAGGCGGAGAGAGCGGTCCAGGAGAGCCAAAGGCAGCGTCCTCGCCCGCGAAGGCCCGAGGGTCAAAAAGGGGCAAGGAGCCTGCAAGCAGCTAGCCGCCCCAGCCTAGCTTTTACTTTGAGAGGGGGCATATGATAGTACCCCCTCCAACATTCAGCGAGCCAGCATGGGCAGCCGGTCGGCATATAGAAACGCGATGAGTTGAATGACGAAGGACGATATGAACACCTCCCTTGGAGCTCCCCGGGGACATGCACATCCAAACCCTCCTCGACGAAGTAGAAGAAGAGGGAGCCCTGAGGGCTGTAATACCCTCTGAGATCGTCTTTGATAAAAAAAGGAGGGGGGGGGCTGACATGTGCTCCCAACGGGAGAACTGCAAACTCATGAATCGAGGCGAGGAGGCAAGCTTTGGAGGTGCTGGAGAAGGCGATACCCCGGGGCCGAGCGGAGGGAGAGCGTGCCCAGGAGGGGAGGTCACACGGGAAGATGCGGGTGCCGCGGCAGCAGGTTCTGCAGAAGCCGGCGCCCTGGCTCGCTTCGCTCGGCGGGGAAGAGCAGGAGTGCTATATGAAGATGGAAAGTCAGCCGAATGAGGCGCCTGAGGGCAAGTTTTTAATGGAGAGCCACTCGTATCAGAGACTCCCTTATGGCGGGGGGAGCTCATTTGCATGGACCCTTTCCCCTTACGTGAGATACTTTCACAAGGGGAAAAGGTGGGTTCAAGTGACTGAGGCGAAAGGGGTGAATCGGAAGGGAGCATCATTTCAAAATACTCCTGGTCAATCTCCTCCGAGGGAGAGGAGTGCGAGTCGTCTGAAGGAGCACACAGTCCTCCCAGAGGAGGAACTTCTTCAGAGGAATCGGTAGCCATGACGGAGGATGAACAAGAATTCAAGTTCGCGAATTTTCTCTGGAAGCAACGGCGGCAGAGGCCGCCTATGTATAGAAAGAAGAAACGTATCGCAGCCGTCCACTAAGGACCTCGATAAGCCGAATGATCGAACGGTCAGGCGCACGAGGGAAAGGCGTGAAGAAGTGGTAGAGCTAGAGTAAATGGAAGAGGGCTGGTCGATGCCCGAGGCATTCATGACTAGTGAGGGACGTTTCGCAGGCCGATACGTCGTGTTGTTCAAGCCCTGTTCCATCATTCATTAAGGCAGGGGCCAGGGATGGAGATACGAATCGCCCCGATGGGACGAGCGCACGGAGAGTCTCATAAATGGGCAAGCTCCTTCCGATCTTTGGGCCTTGGGCCTGGCCGGTCGTATGGCGGTCTGTGGCTCCAGATCTTCGATCCAACTGAGCGGGAAAACTCTCGTAAGCATGTCGGCTTGCGTGGTGACAGAAGGCATCCCACTCGGGGCGCTCCGCTCAGTAGCCCGGAAGATCGATAACCGTACGACAAAAGGGGTCGGCCTTAAGTGCTTTAAGAAGAAATGAAGAGGTTCTAATCAACAAGGTGCAGATAGTACATCATTCCGAACCTTCCACCCGCTCAGGTGTACAGCAAGGCAAAGCAAAAGATACAAACGGTTTAACCTTCACTTGAAGGGTTCGTCGGTCACGCTAGGCAAGTCCTCGCACAGGTCCTCAAGGCTCACGGCCGTGGGAGGCACATCGGGAGACAGATACCCGCCAGACCTATGCCGGCGGACTATGTTCAGCCCTTGCGGCTCCATGACATCCATGAACCGTTTTGCAATGTCGGCCTTGTGAGCAGAGTAGTTAATGCACTCAAGCCTGTATTGCTCTCGTCGGGACTCTTCGGTCTCCTTGTAGGCTCGGAGCGTCATCAGCTCGGACCTAGCCGCTGTTAGTGATATGAGAGAAGTGTCCTAAGGCAATCGCCTTATGATGTAAACATTTATTTTAATAAATGATAATTCACTATTTGAGTATACATGTTTTGTGTATTTGATTGGGATCTTAAACTCATCTACTGAATGTCCGCAATACAACTCACAGCATAAGAGAATTTGTGATGGGATCACAACTAGTGATTATCTCTAATGTGCAATTGTGAAGTATTGAAATTATCCCTAGTCGATGAATTGATAAAAACGGACACTATCAATTCTGCTGAGACTAGCATGGGTTATTCTCTAATCAGCTGATTCTCACTAGCTGGTGACATTGGGATGTCCGGAGATAAACATGGATGCTAGTTAAGGGAACTAGTTCATTGGAGTGACTAGCTGTAAGACTTCATATGGGAATCTACATGTAGATATGTCAATGAAGATCTTACTGTGGCTTAAGTGCGATGTTCCTTTGACTTGCGGTGTTCAAGTCATCTTGGTCATGGAGACTTATACTTTGACATCTTAAGCAAGCATCTCTAAGGAGGTGTGGACCCAGGATGATCGGGTATAAGCCGAAGTGCCCGAAGATGTTTAAACAGCCTACAAAGGATTCACCACTCCTTGCGAGGAGATGTATACCCAGGCCTATCGTCGGATTGTTACTCAAAGCCTCTGGCCAGAGCATATCATGATAAGAGTGTGAGTCTCTTAAATACATGAGAGTAATTAGAAATCCAAAGGACGAGAAAGACACTACTTGGGCTAGGTGTGACGTAGTCAGCCTAGTGGGGACTGACACCATAGACCGTGTCCTGAACCAAGTGGGTATAAGGTGGTGAAGGGAATGAGGCACGATTCATTAGAGCTGCTGAAGGGTTTCAGAATAATTTCTTCTGAGGTCAAACCGTTGATCTTTCGATTAATTGGGGATCATGATGTACTACTAGGTGTCACTCATGATCGTTCTATAATTAATGGGTTAATTATAGACGGCCAACATAAATCGAAAGCCTATTTAGTCACACGCAATACGAGTAATCTGAGGGATTTAAAACGAGTTGAAAATTGGATTTTCCGATCAAGAGAAACGAGTCGAATCTGAGTTAGTCAGAGGCGCAATGGAAGCCAAAAATGGCTAAGTCTTTTGAAGGCTTTTTGGGCGAATTAAATGAGTTTAATTCGCGGTTTAATGGGTTGGTTTTGGCCGGCCAAAGAGGGTGTTAAACCCTCTTTGGTGGCCGGCCAAATAAGAGGAGAAAAACCAATTTAATTGGTTTAATTAATAAAATAAATCTAGTATGATTTATTTTATAAATTATGGATAAATAAATTTGTATAGAGAAATTTATATAAATAAAATTTGTAGAAATTTATTCTTTTATGGAAGATTAAAATAATCCATGAATTGGTTTATTTTAATTTTATAAAATCAATTATGAATTGATTTTTTCCATAATAAGAAAGTTTATAAATTTCTTATAAAAATTTATTCCATAATTTAAAGAGAAAAAGAATTAGTTTTATTATAAATTGGTTTATAATAAAGACTCGGTTTAAACGGAATAATTAATAAGAAAATTTATAAGATAAATTTCTTATAACTAATTCCGTTAATTCGGTTTAGAGGGAGACTTAGCAAAGGAGTTGCTACTATATAAAGGAATCAAAGGCTAGCCCTTATTCCTAACTAATTAAGAGATTAATTACTCCCTCTCTCTTTCTCTTAATCTCCTCTCCTCCTCCTCTTCTTCCTCCCTTAGGGCCGGCGCACCCTAGCCTCTCTAGGGCCGGCGCCCAACCACAACACCAACAAGGGTGTTTGCCGTGAGCTTTGAAGAAGGAGGAGAACTCGAAGACGAAGAAGAAGAAGCGGATAGCGACTCCTCTCTTCTCGGAATTTGATTCCGTTACTTCGTTGGTTAGTTTTTCCATTATTTCTCTTATTCTTCTAGTTGTGCCTTCCGAGAATCTAGTAGTTCTCGTCGGCACAAAACTCGTGACTTTGTGAAGTCATCCCGAAGAGAACTCGGCGTGGACGCGAATAGAGGCGGAGCTTCCAAGGGACGCTACGGTTGGATCTCGTCCCTTACTTCGAGTTACGAGAGGTACTTAGTAAATTAGTTTACTTTTCCGCAAAGTTTTATTTTATGATTATGTCAACACAATGTAAGGTTGCATGCTAGATACGAAGTTAAAATAATTTAGGAAATTATTTTATGCAAACTCTTCCGCTGCACGTAAAAATTTTGAATTTTACGAACTCGTATCCTTGTCGACATGCACCTGGTCCCAACAGCCGCTTCCCACTCGGCCTGTTCGGTCTCCCTGCGGGTGCGTAGCTCTGTCAACTCCGAACGAGCGGCTTCCCACTCGGACCTTTCCTTTCGTAGCCGCTTAAGCTCCTCCTTTTGAGCCCGCAGCAATTGCTCCTGAGAGGAGAGCTCCCCGGATAGCTCGATTACCCTTTGCGACTGGGCCAAAGCAGCAGCCTCTTTGATGTCCAGTTGGGCTCGAAGAGAGTCAAGGGTAGCTGATGCCTTCTGGAGGTCAGACTTCACCTGGGTCGACTCGGCCTAGCATCCTCTTGCAGGGCCCGCACTTTTCGCTCGGCGTGCTTCAAGGTAGAAAGCCTGATGTTTGCTTGGGAAGTGGCTTGCTGCGCTGTCTCAAGTTGACCACGCGCCACTTTAAGTTGTTCCCCTGACTGGGCCAGCTGATCTTGCAGGCCCTGAACCTCCTCTCGTAGGCGATTCAGTGTAGGCTCGTCAACAACTAATTGGGAGTGCGCCAGCTGCGTCCTCAAGCGTTGCACCTCCCTCTCGGCCTTAGCCTGTGTTGAGTTCTGGGCTAGGAGCGACATCGAGACACCGTGGCAATCTCCAACAAACTACCGAAGAAATGTCATTCCAGGGAGCCCGAAGTGAAAAATGCAGTATAAGGTCTAAGTCGGATGTATATACCTGAGTGGCTTTGAGGAAAAAGACATCGGTTTTATTGCGAGAGCCCCGAAAGTAGGATTCCTCTAGTCCTTGGGAGTAGCAATCGGCTACTGCCCCGTACAAGCGCAGATCCTGGTGGTGCTCGGGCAGCTCGCCCGAAGGCATTTCGAGGCGACGGTTCGCCCGGGAAGGCACCAAGAGATGCATCACTTGGTCCCCCGTCGGGCCCTCTGCGGAAGGGGCCCTGGAGGAGTCAGACATCAAGGCATCTGAAGTGCGAGAAGTGGCAGAAGGGTTAACGGGTGGCAGGCTGATGGGAGGATCTACCAAAGCTTCGGGGATAGGGGAAATGGCGTGGGTGATGGCCGGCCAAACAACTGGAGAATCTCTAACAGGGGCGGCGGGCGGAAAGTCTGCGGTAGGGGCCACGTACGGAACAATGGCCCAAGAAGCAGAGCAAGCCTCTGGCTCTAGAGCTACTTTCTTTCTCTTTTTCTTCCCCTTCTTCCCCAGAGAGGCAGCACGTGTTTCTGAGTCGGGGGCAACCCTCTTTTTCTTTTTCTCCAGGTGTTTACTGGAAGAGGGGCGGCACAAACCCCCGGTGGGTGAGGAGGCTCGCCATCGTGGGGGGGGGGGGGGGGGGGAAAGACGTGGTTGGACAGCTGTGGCCAGAGCGGCCTTGGAGGCAGTAGGAACCGACCCTTGTACGGTCGGGGTCGGGCTGGCGGGGGTAACCTCTGCCGTCGTGCCTTCCCTAACCGCTAACACAGAGGCAACCCGCACCCGTAGCTCAACCCTGTCTAGCTTGAACCCTTTCTTCAGGGCCGTAGCTAGCAGTAGGGAAACTGCGAAAGCAAAACAGGCTCATGCAGGGCCAAGGGATATAATTGACAGTCGTCAGAAGACTTACCTGCGTTAGGTAAAGGAGGAGCGGGGCTCGGGCTAAGACCGAAGGTGGAAAGGATCCCCTCCTTTAGCAAAAGCCCGCCGTGGAAGTGCCGGTCCTCCAGCTCAGCAACGACTTCCAAATAAGCGGCGGAAGTACGATAGTGTCGGGGGAGAGTCTCAGAAACGGGAAGCCCCTCGACCCAAGTGGTAGGTCAGCTCGGGTTGGCAATTGGCCCAATGAAGAAGTACCGCTCCTTCCAGCCCTTGTTTGAAGTGGGCAGATTCAGGAGAAAGGAGGTTTTGGCTCGGGCCTGGAAAAAGAAGTCTCCCACTTCCTGCTGTTTGGGGTAGAAGAAGTAGTGAAAGTTCTCTGGTATCAGGGGAATCTCGAGAAGGGAGAAAACGATGGTTGAGCCACATATCATACGTATGGCATTGGGAGCTAGTTGCGATAGGGGAATCTGGAAATACTTGCAGACGGCAGCAATGAAAGGGTGAACGGGGAAACGAAGGCCAGCTTGAAGATGGTCCCGGGACAGGGTAATGTAGCCCAAGGGGGCGGAGTTCGGGCGCTCGTGTGATTTGGGAAGAAGCAGGTGAAGGTCGGCAGGGAGCCAGAAATCCGAGTGTATTTGGAGCAGGTCATGGGTGGTAAGGGTGGTGATTAGTGTGGAATACCAAGGCTGAGGAGGAGATGGAGACGAAGAAGAGGAGGCCATCGGAGAAGGTGAAGGAGAGAGGCTAACCGATGAGAAGGAGTCGCCGAGCGAAAGTCAAGGTGAGCCCACAACCCTAATGATGCTTGAGGTGGCGGAGGACCAGGGACAGCTTCGAATGCGTGAAGAAGAAGTGGGCAGGTGGGGTGTTCCGCTTTAGGGAAGTAGGCGAGGAATGCCAGTCGTCTGATGAGCGGTTTTGCGGTTGGACGAAGCGGGCGATCTAGCTGAAGCCGTCCGATCAGACTCGGGCAATGCTCGAGGCGACGGAACACGGGTGCACTAGAAATGGCGCCATAAATGACGGTCAGCCCTTCCGATGGGCGCGCCAGGCTCGGACCAGACTTGAGGTCCAGTCAGTCGGACTGCGTACCTCCTTCGACTAGACTTGAGGGAGATGCTTATGATCCCGGGCCAGCTTGCGTGTAGCCTGGCTCGGCAGCCTGGCGTTCAGTCAGGAAGAATGGCTATTGATTTGGACGACCCCGCCGGATAAGGGGCACGCGGGCTTAAGCCCCCCGTGTTTCCATGTCAGGGCCCATACAGGCCTATAATAGCGTTCTATTGAGTCAGATAAGCTTGGACTGGAGGAGTTATCCCCTCTGTGCCCCTAGTCGGCACCCTCACAGGCCCTCAGCCGGCCTCCTTACTCAGTGCCCCAGTCGGCACCCTCATAGGCCCTCAGCCGGCCTCCTTACCTAGTGCCCCAGTCGGCACAACCACTCCCTGACACCAGACTACCAGACATGGTGCAAGGTCGGCGCAGGACCTGAACTGTTCTGGTCCCAAGCGGCGGATATCTCGCCGGAGTACTGATTCGCCTGCCACACTTTGTCCCCCATACCTCGACCACATGCTTTGGTGTCAGGTCGAGCGGCGTCCAACGGCGCCATCCTTAAGTTGACAGTACCCCTTTCCTTAGTAGAGCATGCGCTACTTTACCTTGCCATCCCTGGGCATGCACTACCTTACCCTCTCCACATAACAGTAAGGGGCGTACGGGGCAAAACCTGTCAGCTTTCCCGGTCATATAAATACCCCCCACTCCGCATTTCTCAGGTACGCGCGATAGTGCAATTCGCATACTGTTCTATTTCTTTCCATCGCCACCGTCGTGTACTAACTTGACCGTCGGAGTGTCTGGCCGGAGACTTTTCCCGGCGGGTTCTAACGGTCTCTGTCTTGCAGGTTGGGAGCTACCCCGCTCAGCGCGCCACCTCAGCGACCTTGTCCTCCCGGGAGACTCGTCCAGCCGTAAGGGCGTCCGACTCATTTCGCGACAGGATCAAAGTACAAATGCAAAATTATTTACATGGATGGATAATCTCTTGAATTTCTAGTCAATGAGATATGATCAATCCATGAATCATTCCTGTAATCTCAATGAAATCATTACCAAAATAGAGTTTTTCTCTTGTTTGTTTGTTTCTTGCTTTGATCACATTTTCATGCTCTAAAATCTTGAGTAGACTCATTACAACATTAGTGTTAAAAAGCTTACTTTTTGGTCCTTATTGGAAATGGCAATATTTGGAAATCCTGATTATTAGTCGATTACTGTATCCTCTAGTCGATTGCTTGCCTCTAACTAATTGACTGCTTGCTTATGACTAGTAGGTCAATTGTTTGCCTTTGACAAGTCGATTGATCATCACTTCAAGTGACTATCTGATTCTGATTAGTCGACTAATTATCACTTCAGTTAACTACTTATTAGCCTCGAACTAGATGGTTGATCATATTGTAGTTGCCTTCTTGCCTTTGCACCAACCATTTTAATGATCCAATAACTCTTTTCTAAGTTCCTATATATATTAATCAACTTATCTTATCATATTAGTCAACTGATCTCCTTAATGATAATAATTTGTTCATTTTGAATTCAAACTTAAATCAAATCCCTCATTGACTAGATTAGTAATCAATTGAAAATAGCTATCAGTTAACTCATACCTATTCTAGCAACCTCTAAGGTGAGTCTCATAGTGCCAAGTAACTCTATGTCTTTGGGACTTCTTCACTTTTCCGGTACAAACCAACATTGACTTATCATGACTTTTATTGCCTAGAGATTATGTTTCCGAGACTTCATTTATTTACTCAATATCTACTTAACCTCGATCTACTATAAAACTTACAATACTTATAGATCACTTCTCTATTATATTGATTTTACTTGCCATCAAATATTCTTGACCGGCTAGACTTCTAAAATTGATCAACACCTAATATATTGATCTGACTTAGACATCTAACATCTGAGACCAACTAGACTTCTAACACTGGTCAACACCTATTGTATTTTTCCATTGCAACTCCGTAAGCACTTTCCAATGCCAAGACATGTTATGGCTGGCATGGTAATAGAGAGGTGAATTCTATTTTATTTTGCAAGTTATTAATCTAAAATAAAAGATGATGTGGACCATAAAAAGCAAAGGCATAAAACAAATAAGATAATGTAGGTTCAATCCAACGTTATCTTTTGAATTTTAAAAAGGTATAATTTTTAATTCGGGATTCGAAATCAATCTTTATCGATAGTTACACATGTAGAATTCAGAGATCTATATTTGTTAACCATCAATTTTCATACCCAAATTCCATAGTTTAGGCCCTCATCTGATCATCCTAAGATTTTATTACTACTTTTAGTATTTTATATTTTTATAGTATTTAGAATATTTTTGGTATTTTGAGTATATATGGGTTAGAATTTATTTATGTCAGTGTCCTATTTTATTCAGTTCAATTTCTGTCAAGTTATTTCTTTTTCTGATAAAAATGTTCCTTTTCTTTATAAGATAGGAATTGAGATTCATAAATTAAGATTTCTTTCCTTTCTCTATCAAAGGGTTTAGAGTTTAAATAATCATGTAGTTAGTTGTAAGAGAATTAATCATTTATTCTTAATAAGGTTATCTTTTGGGTGTTTGCTCCTCTTACTTTCTCCTCAACCTCATCTTCTCATCAGCCCACAGGATAATTGGTATCCTACCCGACAATAATAGGTAATAGAGCCGACAATGACCGATTGAGCAAGTCAAGCATCAAATGTTGGTGCTAGAAGCACTAGATAATCGAATCAGGTTTTGATATCGGTAATGGCTCAAAATTAAGATTTATTATGATGTAATACTTTACTTTAAGTGTGCAGGAAAGTCTTAGTTGACCTAAGCACTAAATCTTGATCTGTAGGATTGGACACTAAGTTTTGGCTGAGGGCTAGGCAATGAAAACTTGGTGTGCACAATTGGGCACTAAGTTCTCCTGGCCAAGGGCTGAGCACCGAAGTCCTGATATAGAGGAACATATAGAAAACATGGCTGATCAATAACGATGGATAGGAGTTAAGACTGGTCAAGGATTAGACATCGCGAGTGATCCCGGCCTAGCTCGCGTGTAGCTCGGTCGGCCAGCCTGACGCCACATTAGGATAGGGTCAGGACCGGGGGTCCCCGAGGTCCAAGCAAACCAAGTTGCACTAGCGAGTAGCCGATCGGATATAGCCTAACCCCTTGCACTCGGGTGCGTTGAGTGTCCGACCCCGATCGACATGAACATGACGTTCAGGGATACCGACTGCCGAGTCAGAGAATTTTCGAGCCCCTAACCGCCCGACCCAACCACCCGACCTTGGGCTCAGTCGGGTTAATCAAACCCGAGCACTCCATGACTCGGAAAGCACAGCGTCTCAATCTGGGAAGTGGTGGCCGTAGGGTCAGGGTTCACTCGCCGCCACCAGTTGGCGCTCCCATTCGAGATTTGTCGCAACCCTCATGGACACCTACTCTCTGACACAACACTAACAGAGTTGATACGAGAGTCGGCGCAAGCCTAACACTGTTTGTGCCTGAATCACGAGTATCCCCCTGACACCATGATCCTCCTGCCCATACCCCCGCACTCCGTACCACGACAACCTATGTCTGTGTCAAACTGAGTGGCGCTTGACGACGCCCGCCAGCGAGTTGATAGCGCCCCTTACTTTGCCCCCGCATGCAACACCTTACCCTGCCCTCGCATGCGACACCTTGCCCTGCTCCCATATAAGACAAAAGGTGGAAGACGTGGGCAGAAGCTGCCAGCTCCCCCGACTATATAAGCCCCTCGCATTCCACTTCGCAGGTACACACACGATAGTGTTTTTTCTAATATTCCGTTGCTTTACTCTCTTCTTGCGGAGACTGACTTGACCGTTGGAGGGCCTTGTCGGGAACTTTTCCCGGCAAGTTGCTAACGGTCTCTTCCTTGCAGATCGAAGCCAGCATCAGCCACGCTCAGATCCACTTCACTCTTGGGAGTCCACTTCACTCTGCGACAGGATCAGCAAGTTTCGAATTCAAGGTCGGAGGCCGAGCAAATATTCAACCGGGGATTGGCAATAGGTAATATCTCTTATGAGGAGTAGGCAAGGATACGTTCCCCGGAAGAGGGAACAGTATGTGTCTATCTAACCTAGGATTTCGATCAAAACCTAAAAGTCACGACCGGACAACCCGAGTTGTGAAAACACATGCATTTCATATTTATATTTGTTCTTTGGTTTTCTTCTAACATTGTCTTGCAACTAAAAAAGAAAGCAGAAAGTGGTTGAGCATTCGAGGCTTAGATGCCTGGGTTGAACCCAGGTACCCAGAGCTCTAGGGGACCGAAAGGAACCCGGGTGCTCGGAACCCCTCTTGCTGAGTTGTGGCTAGCTAATGTGACACATGTGGATTCGTCGATCCATATAACTGCCCAAGCGCCCAGGAAGGCATATAGGCGCCCAAGAAGGATAGTTTTGGGAAGATGTCTCGATGATAAGTGGCCAAATTAGCATATTAGGGGCACCTGGGATGGTCTTACAGGCGCCCAGAAGACCCTTTATAATGGGGTTCGATGTCAACACTCAGCAAAAATTCTATTATGATTGTTTCTCTAGTGTGTTGCACCAGAAGTTGCTCGACAATGCCAAAACACTACTCTGACAACAACGCTCCAGCTTTTCTAATTCTTGATTGTTGGTATAACGTTCTTGTTTGCTTTTAATCTTCCTTTGTACTTAAGAACTCAACTGTTGGATCATAGGATATCGAGAGGGGGGGGGGGGAGGGGGTTAATTTAGATCATTTGAAAATATTTCTTTTCGTTTAAAGGTAAAACAAAATAAAATAGAATAAAGCAGCAGAAAATATGAAACACTTTTCTTTTTTACTTGGTTTGGAGTCTTCGGTGACTCCTACTTTATTTGACAATCCTACTCCATGGCTCGCAGTCCTCGACTGCTCTCGATGGTTAATTCACTATAAACCTTTCTTTGACAATCTTTCAGACAAAGTGATGTCGTAAGAAAATAAAGAGAATTAGCAACAACCTACTAATCCTCTTTCGAAATATAAGTGCAAGTATAATAGTAAGAAAAATCTAATATGATGTCGACAAAAGAGTAGAAGATGAGTGTGAAATGTCGGAGTGCTCCCAACATCATGGCAGTAGTCATTGAGCAATTTGTCAATGTAGAGAGTGAATGTAGAATCAGTAGTTCTTCTATTGAGCACTGATCTCAAGCTCCTTATATAGGCCTAGTTCAGTCAATTGAAAAGTCGTTTCGTCGACTGAACTTATCGGTCGACTAAACCTCCTGTTTAGTTGACGAATTCCTATGCCATTCCTTATATTCGCTACTCAGCTGTGCTCTGTTGTCACTGCAATAAATGTGATCCATTGACCAAACTTCTCATCAGTTGATGCATAGAATTTCCATCTGCGTGCCCACGCCAAACCAAATATGGATCTGTTGACCAATCCTAATCATTAGTCAACGGATAACTCTAGAATATACTGAATCTAGCTCGTGGCAGTGCTACTTAGGCTTTATCAATCGACTAATCTAGGTGATCAGTCGACCGATGCTACAGTCAATTGAGTTTGACTGATCTGCAAGAAATTTTTAGCACAATATAACATGTAAAGTAATAACCTTGTAAAACAGCATTAGAACAGATAAGCATGCATGAGTAAATGATAGTAGGACCCGTCTTGATCTCAATATAGAAACCTCCATAGGTTTCTCTTGTTGGATCAATGTCTAAGGATGTCCTAAAGAGACATGACCTCACAGCTCTCTCTTTCAGAAGCTTACCTCCCTCACCTACCAAATATCGGATCTCCTAGACCTGCCTGGACTTTTCGCTTGGCATTGGATTGGCCATCTAGGGCTTCCACTTGATCAGTATCAGGTCCTCCAAACCTATCGAGACATCCTGCTAGATGTCTACCTATTTGGACTTTTAACCTAGTTTCATGATCTGACAAGACTTCCTACCTAGTATCAGGCCTTCAGACCTACTAGAGTTTCACTGAGATAATCTTCCTGCACACTAGATCAATACATCAAATAACAACAAGACTTAACTATGAACCTTTTCTAACATCAAACACAAGTTCAACTATGGTGCACCCTACACTAACAATCTCCCCCTTTTTAATATTTGACAACCTAATTTACAATTATGTTAAAATAATATATATATATATATATAACATGAAATGTATAGCTCTCCCTCAAATAAATCTCTCTCTGCATGTGATATCTCTCCCTTTGTAACTAACATCAAAAATAAGGGATACAAAAGAGTTGTATTAATTTTTTAAAATTTTTTGTTAATTTTTGGATTTCACACTTATAAGGGATATAAAATTTATTCAAGTTAAAAATTTGTTTTTATGTTTTGAATTTTGAAGTTAAAATTGTTAAGGTTTTGAAAACCCATTTAATAAAATTTTTAAATTTTAGAAAATAATGAGGCCTTTTGCGTTGAAATTTTAAGTTTATGTTTTAAAATAGAAGTTTAACTTTTTAATTTGGAAAAATTATTGTGAAAAGTTAGTTAAATATTTTAAGATTTATGTTTTTTTAGCAAAGCCTAAAATTAATTTAGGTTTTTAATTAAGAATTAAGCTTAAAATTTTGAAGTTTGAAAATTAGAATATTAGTTAAATTAAGTTTAAATTTATAGTTTCAAAGTTTAATTTAGATTTTTAAAAATTTAAAGTATAAATTATGTTTTTATGTTTGAAAATTATAAATTAGTTTTGATTTTGAAAACTAGTTTAGGATTTTAAAGTTAAATTAATTTAAGTTTTAATAAGGTAAAAGTCTTTAAGCCTTAGGTTTGATTTTTAAAATTAGGTTAATTTAAAATTTATCTGAAAAATATAGTCCAAAATATTTAATTTAAAACTAAATAAATTTTGAAATTTATTTAAGTATTTGAAAAGGTTTAAATTTGCTAAGCGTAAAACATTTTCAAAAATGAAATTTTAACATCAAAATTTTTGAAAAATGTCTAAAATGTTAAACCAAATTTTGATTTTTAAACTAAGTCAACTTAAAAGTTTAAATTTAAAAGTTTTAAGTTTAAATTTTTTAAAGGATTCAAAATTTAGGTTAACAATATTCTTAATATATAGTAGTTTTAAGTTTAAAGGTTTAAAATTTCATGGTTATGTACATTAAAGTTTTTCAATAAAGTTTAAAATTTTAAGGTTTTTCTAAACTAAAGGTTTTAAAAGTTTAAGAATTTACAGATTTAAGTTTTGAAAAATTTATAATTTTAAGTTTAATATATTTTTAATTTAAAATTTTAACTAATTTTAAAGATTTCATTTTGGCTTAATTTTTTAATTTTTTTTTAAATAGGTTTTTGGATTTTAAAATTTGATTCTCCCCTTAAATTAAGATTTTCTTTTGAAAGATTGCCCTAAAATCCAAGTATGTAAGTGTTCTAGAAGTTCATAGATTGACGTAAGAATCATCTATAAACTTAAGTATTGGTCAATAATTACTTTCAAGATTTTTTAAAAAATATATAATTGTACATAATAAAACAATATTTTGAAACAATTTTAGATTAGTTTGAATTTAACTATTCAAGTCAAACTTCAAATCATATTAATTAATTATGGATTAATTTTAAATAATTTAAATTAATTTTGGATTAAATTAGATCAGTTAAGTTTATTTAAACTTGGACTGAGTTGACTTTAATTAATTTTAAAATTAAGTTAATGATTGATTAATTAACTTATTAATTTGGAATTAATTTAGGATTAATTAATGATAAGATCTTTAATTCTGAATTATCAAGTTAAAATTAATTAAGAAGTAATTATGTAGATTAATAATTTTGAATTAATGCTTAATTAATTTTATTAGGTAATTTAAGATTAAATTTAGTCACGAATTATATATTGACTAATTTGTGTAATTAAATTTTGAAAGTAAATTTACCTCAGGTTCTTTGTACTCTGACTTTGACTCAGGTTCGGACACGAGCTCGGATTTTGTTATTAGTGCTAGGTGGCTTGAATGCTTTGGTTCGTCTAGATTTAACTTGTCCGAGGATGACTCGTCCCAAGTCGCTTTGAGGGTCTTCCTTCTTCTAGACTTGTGCTTCTCCTCCTTCAGGTTTGGACACTCGTGCTTGTAGTGGTCCTTCTTGTTGCACTTAAAGCACGTGATCTCCGATCTTGGTGTGGTCGATGTACTTGGTGTTTTTGTTGGGTACTTCTTGGTTCTCCTTTTAGCAAACATCCTTCGGACCATGTTTGCTAGTTCTTCTTCATTGGGCGAGTCTGAATCTGACATAGACTTGGACTTGATCTTTGATTTTGTTTTAACCTTGGCTTCTTTATTTTGTACTACATAAAAGCAATACCTTCCTCAATTGGACCCAAATTAGTTTGCTCATGTAATTAAAATTTACAAAAAAGTTTGTCTAACTTAATAATTGAAAGGTACTTCGAAACCTTATAGGTATCTACAATTGATGCCCATAAAGTGTTATGAGGGAATGAATTTAGTGTATACCTGATTACATCTCAAATTTTGAGAAGATGACCGATTAGGTGTAGTCTGTTGATGATGTCCTTTATTCTTGCGTGGAGTTTATTGACACTCTCTCTTGGCAACATTTTAATGTTAAACAACTGATTTAAAAGTAAGTCTCTTTTTGAGAAGATAAATGGCTCTTCTCCATTGATGATTGTTCCTTCATGAAGTTTGATTAACCTATCCCATAACTCCTTTGTGTTGTTGAAAGGTCAGATTCGGTTGAGCTCTCCCTTTGTTAAGCCGCACTGAAGTGTGTTCATGGCCTTTGTAGTCAATTTGAGCTCATCTTTTCATATCCAGTGTCCACTTCTCTGGATCTATGATTTCTCCATCTTCGGTTAGAGGGGTGTGATAACCGCTTTTAGTCGCGTTACGGTTTCAAATACAATTAAAGTATCGAACTCCTCTAAACTAATGCAGTATAGAGTAACTCGAGTCGTCTCTCTCAAGGAATGTAATGACAGGTTAATAATCTTAGAATTCCAAATTATTGCTTTTGGATTTTGGATATTAAACTGGGGGTTTGGATTTGAAAACTAAGACTACGAAACGAAACAACGAAGCAAGTATGAAATCTAATCCTGATTACTGAAAGACAATGCAAGTGAAGAGAATCTAATTTAACCTAACTACACTTGGCAAGGAAGCGAAAGACAACATAAAGGGAGCAATTAAAGAAATAGAGCATTAATGAAACTTAACCTAACCTAACCTAATTGCATAAAACCGAAAGACATAACCATAAGGAAACATAAAGCAATCAAACTAACACATCTTAAAAGAATCTGAGCTAAAGAAAATGTAAAATTGAAATCTATCTAATGGAAGGGACAATTCATCAAACATGTAACAAGCATGAATCAAGATGAGTCAAATGCAAGCAACTTAAACATAGGGATCAGAAATTGATTACAAGCATTCACAAATCAACCACAAACATTCATCAATCAATACATAACAACCGAATCTGATGAAGGCATGGAGGAAGAAACTGCTGCCAGATGCTGAAGACGCTGCTGTGAAGAAGAAAAGATGAAGTCAAGTTGCTGTGAAGGAAAAGCTGTGATGAACTGCTGCCGACGGTGGAGTGGAGAGGGAAAGGAGATGAAGAGAGATGGAAGGGGGAGGAAATGACCGGCCGACGGCTGTGGAGATGTGGACCGCCGGCGGTGAGGGTGGAGGAGAACGTCGCCGCGTGTGTGCGTGATGGCGTGAGATGAGATGAGATCCGCTCTTTGGCTGCCCTAATCCCCTTTTCTACTCCTCCTTTCCACCCTTGATTTCCTCTGATGAGTGGCTGAGATCACTTGCAATCAAGCTCCATCAATCGTCGTTGCCAGATTCAAGTGGAAGGTTGTGATGACCCGTGCATCCGATCGCATCTGGATAGCTACTGATCGGACTGAATGGCTCTGGATCGGTCTGGATGCTTCCTGATCGGTCTGGAGTCTCCCTGATCGGTCTGGGAGACCGATCAGGATGTGATCAGTAGCTAAATTTCTGAATTCCTTTGTGCCATCTGCTCCTGATCGGTCTGGGGACCGATCAGGCCTTCCCTGATTGGTCTGGTGACCAATCAGGCTCTCTCCTGATTGGTCTGGTGACCAATCAGGCTCCAACAAAATGATCATCTTCGCCCCGGATGTGCCCCTTTTGATCCGATGATGCACAAGCTGTCCAAAAATTCAATAGAATGAAATATGAGTGTGAAAATGCAAGAAAATTAATTAACCAATGAAAATACATCCTATTAATAATTATACATCATTTCATAAACAAACACACCCTAGAGCCCCAAATTTCCCCACTAATGGCACAAAATTTATCGATCAAATTCCTAGTTATCACACCCTCACACTTAATTCTTGCACGTCTCGAGTAAGCAAACAAAACTAATAGGAAACAAAATATCTCCCAAACATTACATCCCCTATCGATACTTTAAAAATAATAAAAGAAGGTTACTTAGGATCATCAAGTCTCAAGAATCAATGTATTTATGGTTCCAAATCTCACATAAGTCAAAAGGCATGGTAATTTCATCAACTTGAATAAACTAAGCATGACAACAACCTCACAAGATAGATATATGCACTGATGCTCACAAAAATAACAGATATGAAAGTGGAGTTATCTCAAAGCATTCATGACATTGCACTACCATATGCTTGCTTATTTTCTACTTCTCCACTACTATAGCATAAGTACACAAATCAAGAGGACTTTTCAATGAATAATGAAGGAACCATGTGCTAACAAGAGAACTAGAAAGTAGATAACAAAGAAGATCAAAGAAGATCAAAGAGAATATGAGAGCATTGGGGCCATCAACATGACGTATACAATCAAATAATATGCCAAAATAACAACTCAACCAAACCTCCAACACTCAAAATTTCTCCTTGCTAATTCTCAATGTCATACCCAACTACTCACAACATCTCTCAAAATGCATGTATGTATTAACAACTTAACTCTTCTGTTTCTCACTAACAAAATCCCAAATGCTTGAGAATTTTGTTTTTCTCTCTCTTTCATTTTTCATTTTTTTTTCTTTTTTTCTTTTTTTTCACTTCTTTTTTTTCACCTTTTTTTTTCATTTCTCTCTTCTCTTTTTTTTCCACAGAGACATTTTTTTTTTCATCTTTTTTTTTCGTAGAGAGATTTTTTTTTCACAAGCATTTGTCCATACACACTTATTTCCCCCACACTTAAAACTTGCCTCAGACAATGTAACAAAGCATGATAACATCTAAAACTCGCAATAATAGAGGTCAATAATAGACAAATAAAAATGTACTCATCATGCAATCACCCCATGCTCTCATGCTCAAGGGAATAATAAGCGAATAAAGATATGACAGTGAGAATACAATAACAATGAAAAGATCTGACAAAGGAAAGACAATGAAACATGAAAGCAATAGGTGAAATGTTCACTAGTAACCATAGCAAAGTAGAGGGAAAACTAAGAGATCAACAAGAAAATTGCCTCCATCATATTCATGTAAGCTTATGCTATTGTAATTTCAAAAAGAATCAAAGCAAGTTCTAGAGTGTCAAATATCACAAATGCTATCACACATAAGAGGATTAAGGATAAGTATGGGAATATCCTCACTAGGTGAACAATAAACTGTCATGCTTAATCCAACAAAATAGAGTCTATCACCACAACAAATGACTAAATGCAATTAATATCCCCAAGCATACCACGGAAACCAAAACTCAATAGTCAGACTTAACCATCTTTTATGATTCTCAAAGCATAATAAAGAAATATATAGGGAGATACAACTAGAAATCAAGCAAGGTTTATTCAAGACCAAACAAAATGCAGAATGAAGAAGCAAAGTATGAATGCAAAGTATGGAAGCAAACAAACATGCAAGTATAAACATAAAGAAAAATAAGAAAAGAAAAGAAAAGGAACAAACTCCCCTTTATTCCTTGCGGTTGGAGTCGGTTCAGGAGTAGCATCCATTCCGGTGGTGGTGGGGTTTGGGTAGTCGAGAGAGCATTCTTCATGTGATCTACGTCATAGTGCACTGCTCCCCCACACTTCAACTTTACATAAGTGTGTTCCGGTGGTCGAAGACGATTAAGGAACAAAACCCACTTTAGAGGTGAAGTGCTACGAGTCAAAGTAATAGCAACTCCTCCCTCTTGATGTTTTTTGGAAATCCTTCCTAGGGGTTGGAGTCTATTTAGTTGTAGCACCCACTCCAGAATCCTACGAGACCCTGCAAAACCATGAATAGAAAACACTTCCCGCACACATGCAGGGTAAGGAAGACATGAAATACAAACAACCTCTACATAAAATGTATCCAAAAATGAATCACAACCAATAAAATCAACTTTTAGTACCTCTATGAATCTTTCATAATCATTCTCTACATAAGGTGTATCAATAAATGCATCACCTCCAATGAAATCAACTTTAGGTACCTCCATAAGTTTTTCTGCAAAATTATCCTCTGGAGGTTCTACAAGAGTAGATGTGACTGTTGCTTCCTCCTGGTTAAGTACATGCTCCACTTCAGGTTCAGGTTCTGGTGGACATCCAACTGAAACAGGTGATTCTTGGGTTCTTGCTTCCACCAAGCAAGTCCCTACACTTTCATACTGATTCTCTGAATCTTCTAATGCATCAGTCAATGGTGGTGGTCCCTGGGGCTTAGTGCAATCCCCTACACCTATAGATTCATCAGCAACACATTCTTTATCAACCATATCTGCAACAACCATATTAGAAAAATTAGGACCATCAATAACAATATCATCACAAAATAAAAGATGAGAAATGTCCTGTGGAGCTTCAGAAATGAGTTTAAGGTTGTCACAAGCTTTTCCATCAATCTCCTCCACTGCCTCTCTAGATAATGAGAGCTCAGTAGGTATGAGTGGTCCCTGGGGCTCAGTGCAATCCCCTACACTTTCAAACCTATCCTCTGAGGGCATCTCAATCCATATAGGTGGTCCCTGGGGCTTAGTGCAATCCCCTACACCTATAGAATTATCTGCAACAAAAAATGAGTCAGATATAGTCTTCAAATCTTCAGCCTCCCCCGTAGCTAACACCTCCTCTTGGTCATCCGAACTCCTACTCTGAAACTGTCCATATCCTTCCTGATGCTGCTGAAATGGAGCGTTACATTGCGGGAAATCCTTCTCAAATTGCTGTTGAAGCTGAGCACTAAGCTGAGCGCTGAACTGTTGAAAATTCCTCTCACTTTGTTGAAGAAATTGAGTGACAAAGGGCTCCAAAGTGAGTGGAAGCTCCGGTTCTTGTTGCTGAACCAGATGTGACCATGAAGGCATAGGATCATCCTGGAATGTCTGTAGGTTCTGATATGCTGGATATGGCTCAGTAAATTGACTTTGTGTATCCTCATACCTTGGTGGAGGTTGCTGAACAATGTGACTCTGGAATTGCTTATCTGCTTGCTGAAAGTATTGGTTGAAAGGTTGAAAATTTTGGGGCTGTGAAGATGGAAAGTCTTGCTGAAAATTCTGGAATGGTGGCTGATAAACTTGCTGTGAATGTGGCCATCCTTGCTGATCATAATTGAATGGTGGTTGGAAATCTTGTAAGCTCTGCTGAAACTGTTGTAGTGGCTGCTGAAATGGTTGAAAATCCTGCTGAAAATCTGAAGTGTACCCTTGCTGAAAATTCTGAAATAGTGGTTGAAATTGTTGTGGTGGTTGATTGAAATGTTGGCTTTGCTGAACATCTGAATAGGGCTGCTAAAATTCTTGAAAAGGCTGAGATTGTGGCTGCCCTTGCTGGAATTGATAATCTAGTTTTTGAAAATCTAAATAGTACTACTGAAAATCCTGGTTCTGCTGCTGAAATTGTTGACACGGCTACTGGTAAGTAGATGGATAAGCGTGCTTAAACATGCATTCTAACTCCATCAAAAATTTGATCTCTAACTGTTTATTTGAAGACATTTTGAACCTGCAGTCCTGTCACAAAACGAACAAAATGGCAACACCCGTATACAAAAGGATAAAGCAAATAAGAATAGAATCAAATCCTAAAATTATCAAACACCACTACACTCCCCGGCAACAGCGCCAAATTTGACAACCGAGTTTTAGTCGCGTTACGGTTTCAAATACAATTAAAATGTCGAACTCCTCTAAACTAATGTAGTATAGAGTAACTCGAGTCGTCTCTCTCAAGGAATGTAATGACAGGTTAATAATCTTAGAATTCCAAATTATAGCTTTTGGATTTTGGATATTAAACTGGGGGTTTGGATTTGAAAACTAAGACTACGAAACGAAACAACGAAGCAAGTATGAAATCTAATCCTGATTACTGAAAGACAATGCAAGTGAAGAGAATCTAATTTAACCTAACTACACTTGGCAAAGAAACGAAAGGCAACATAAAGGGAGCAATTAAAGAAATAGAGCATTAATGAAACTTAACCTAACCTAACCTAATTGCATAAAACCGAAAGACATAACCATAAGGAAACATAAAGCAATCAAACTAACACATCTTAAAAGAATCTAAGCTAAAGAAAATGTAAAATTGAAATCTATCTAATGGAAGGGACAATTCATCAAACATGTAACAAGCATGAATCAAGATGAGTCAAATGCAAGCAACTTAAACATAGGGATCAGAAATTGATTACAAGCATTCACAAATCAACCACAAACATTCATCAATCAATACATAACAACCGAATCTGATGAAGGCATGGAGGAAGAAACTGCTGCCATATGCTGAAGACGCTGCTGTGAAGAAGAAAAGATGAAGTCAAGTTGCTGTGAAGGAAAAGCTGTGATGAACTGCTGCCGACGGTGGAGTGGAGAGGGAAAGGAGATGAAGAGAGATGGAAGGGGGAGGAAATGACCGGCCGGCGGCTGTGGAGATGTGGACCACCGGCGGTGAGGGTGGAGGAGAACGTCGCCGCGTGTGTGCGTGATGGCGTGAGATGAGATGAGATCCGCTCTTTGGCTGCCTTAATCCCCTTTTCTACTCCTCCTTTCCACCCTTGATTTCCTCTGATGAGTGGCTGAGATCACTTGCAATCAAGCTCCATCAATCGTCGTTGCCAGATTCAAGTGGAAGGTTGTGATGACCCGTGCATCCGATCGCATCTGGACAGTTACTGATCGAACTGAATGGCTCTGGATCAGTCTGGATGCTTCCTGATCGGTCTGGAGTCTCCCTGATCGGTCTGGGGACCGATCAGGATGTGATCAGTAGCTAAATTTCTGAATTCCTTTGTGTCATCTGCTCCTGATCGGTCTGGGACCGATCAGCCTTCCCCTGATCGGTCACTGGACCGATCAGGCCTTCCCTGATTGGTCTGGTGACCAATCAGGCTCTCCCCTGATTGGTCTGGTGACCAATCAGGCTCCAACAAAATGATCATCTTCGCCCCGGATGTGCCCCTTTTGATCGATGATGCACAAGCTGTCCAAAAATTCAATAGAATGAAATATGAGTGTGAAAATGCAAGAAAATTAATTAACCAATGAAAATACATCCTATTAATAATTATACATCATTTCATAAACAAACACACCCTAGAGCCCCAAATTTCCCCACTAATGGCACAAAATTTATCGATCAAATTGCTAGTCATCACCTCCCTCGTCGAAAGCTCTCGCCACACCCTCCGATCCCTTGTCGACGATTTCCCTCGCCGCGACGAAGCAAGGTTTTTCCCATTGTGCACCCCCTCGCCGCACCGAGCCTCCTTCCCTTGCCGTGATGTTGGGTTGTGCCCTCCCTGGCCTAGACAAAGTTAGGTTTTCCTCGCGCATCCCTCACGAAGCTAGGTCTCGCCGATTGATGAACCCAATTTTGTCATGAAATGAGTATTAAATAATAAGGTATTGAACCTCTCTCTACACTAATATATTAGCCCGAATTATCTCTCATAAGAAATGCAGACAATGCATGATAAATTTTGGGACAAGTATTACTGTTTGGTATTTTGATGTTTAAATGGGGGATTTGGATTTTAGAATTCTAAGGGGGCGTTTGGTTTGTTCCATTTTCTATTTTCATTTTCAGAAAATCATATTTTTTCATTTTCTGAAAAATGACTTTATTTCATTCTCTAATTTTTCAAAAAACGCTATATCTTTTCTGGAAAACAAAGCTCGAAAATACAAACCAAACGTGTTTTCTAGAAAACCGCATTTTCTACAGAAAATGAAAATGAAAAATAAACGTACCAAACACAGCCTAAGCTATTGACAACAAAGATAAGTCTAACCTAATCTAATCTACGAATGCAAGGGAATAAAGAAGGACAAACATTTAACAAACTAAAGCAAGTAATAGAACCTATACTAAATTACCATGCTTGTATCGAATAGAAGATAAAGGAAACTAGCTATGGAAAAGCAACTAGATTCATGCAATTGAAAACAAGGAATTCTACATCGACCTAATCTACTGCAATATGGAGATCAAACATGAACAATACTGATAAGAACACTAAGATCTAACAATTAAATCTAGCAATCAACCAAATTCATATTCAAATGCATAAGGAATCAAACCAAATATCCTATCGACAATTCAATTACATGGAATGAGATCAACAACTAACATGAATATATTTAGGGATCTAGAAGTGCTTACAACCCAAGCTATGAGATCACCTAGCTTAGATCGGGTCAGACTCGTTGGAGACGTGATGCCGAAAGAGATGAAAATGGTTTGATGGTGGCTAATCGCAGGGTGAATGAAGGATTTCAGAGCTCAGTGGATGTCCAGACGAGAAGTAAATCACTTGACTCATCCGGTGGAGAAGGAAAAAAGAGGAATGGGTGGCGATGAATCGAGGAAGATCCTCCCTATTCAACGCCAAAAAGGAGATGGAGAAGAAGATGATCGAAGCTTTTGATGGATATGAGGATGGACGAGGAAGACAACCCTTGACCTCGGTGGATGGAGGATCGTCGGAGATAGGGAAATCCCTTTTCTTCCGGGGCAGCAGATCAGATTTGAAGGTGGCATCGCTTCGATGATCAGCGGAGAAGGATGCAATGGCATCGTCGGTTGTTGATGGATGGATGAAGACTGAAGGAAGGAGAAGCCCTTGACCTCACAGGATCACCGGTGGTGGAGGAAGAATCGAGGATCACAGGCGGTGGAAGGTCCCCTATTCCATCATCGCGCCCCTCGTCAAATCGCGACCTCGAATACAACACTATAGCTTCTCTTTTGAACTCATCTTAGATCTGAACGAACGGTGGAGATTCTTCCTGATGTGATCAAACAGTGAGTTTTGATTCAAATTTGATCCAAAGCTCCAGATTTTGATCAATGGTGATGATCTACTTTCTTTTGGCTCAAATAGACCAGATCTTTGATGGATGACTCAGATCGCTCAGATCTTGTATGGATGGTCCAGATCGATACAGAGTGATTGCCTCATTTAAACCTAGATTAAAGCTCAATTTGGTCCGATCTGATCTAGATTCATGATCCTTTGATGCATACAAAGAATATATCCAAATATTAATATCAAATATCACAAATTAAAGAAAATTGCAATTAAGTCCAAAAATAAATGCAACTCATGAAATGAGAGATAACCATGAAATTAACACATGAGAAGATCAACAAGCATAGATATAAGAGTCAAAATATCGTGACAAAATAATGATTGAGCTATGATAGGGAACGTGAAATTATAACGTGAAACTCAACATGAATGACGTGACACTTTTCGTGTACACGTCCAATTGCCGCTTGGACACCGACAACGGTCTCCGGTCACCGCCCCGAACAAAACTATAACCTGGGGGGCACGGTGAACCCGTCGAGGATCGCTGCAATTGAGGTGTCATGTTATTCACGTTAGGTTTCACGTTGAAAAATTCACGTTGTCTATTATTTTTGATAATGATTATCACCGATCCCTCCTGCCAACAAGCTGGTTCATTCGTCCCTTGACTCCGGGGCTATGGTGCAATGGTAGGGCGACTAGTCACTATCCTAGGCATCCGCGATTCGATTCCCCAACTACGGCGTATTTGTAGAATTTTTTCTCTAAATGGGGCACGAATCCTGGGACGTTGGACTTCTTGATCGCTCACCGTGAGAGATTCCCGATTTACCCTGGCGGCTGGTGAAAAATTTTCGTGAGGCTGGGCCGGTCGCCCGAGATTAAAAAAATCTCATTAATCATTTTTGGTTCATCCCTCCCTTACTATATTGATGTGTTATTGTTGATTTTCATCACTTCGCCCTTTATTCGGCTATTTTTTTAGTTTTGTGATTGCCATGAGATTTTTGAGAAATTTGGCTTGTCCAACTTGCTCTCTCTCTAGATTTCCGATGTCATGAATTTCAGAGATGGAATTTTGTAACTTTGTCTTTTTTGGATGGATAGGAGCCATAGAATGATAAATTGCCCATGGAGACCTCTCCGTTTGACTTTTTTTCCAAAACTTTTTTAGATACGTTTTTATTTTATGGATAATCATCTATTAGCATATTATTTGGACAACATGCCTGGATTAACTCAAACAACTGCATCATATTAAGCATTTGGCATTTTAACTGTCGTAGCATGATACATAACACAAGTTATTAGTTGCAGGATAATAGGAATAGATTCTATAATGGCTTTTAATGCTTCTTGTATCTATCTGCAAGATACGGCAAGTAATATTGTTATAAAAACACAATATTATGCTAACTCATGATTGTGATAAAAACACATGTAATTGTGTTTTCAGCCTAAAGCACTACAGAAAGTTTCAGCCTGAGGACAGGATCTTCTCCTCATCATCAATTACTTCGCCAGCGGTAGGTACCAGTTGAAACTTTCTAATAGCATATTTCTAGTGCAGTAGTTACAATAGGTCCAAGAAACTAATAAAAGGAGAAATTTTTTTGAACTCTTTAGGTAACAGTCGAATCTGGGACAATCGATCCGGTCTCATAAAAATTTCCTACCGACCGCTAGGGTAAATCGGAAAGCACTCGCAGTGGATGGTCTAGAAGCCCATCGTCCTAAGATTTACTTCCCATTTGGAAGAAAAATTTCTACAAAATGCGTCATAGCTAGGGATCGAACCACGGATGCCTGAGATGACTTTGAACTCTCTTTGTGGCAAAAGGCTATTCGCTCACCCCAGCGCCCCCATCATCCCGTCCCAGGGCCAATACGGAGGAGATAAATCACGGGAGCTACTAGCCCGGATGTTATGGCTAGCGCATGGGGAGGACGGACACACTGACTTTGTCAGATTTTGACACCTAGACCTTAAGATGATAATACTCACATACTAATTGTTAAATCCGACACTTTTGACGCGGTCCAGAAAATTTTTCGAAAAAAGATTCAGGGTTTTCGGGACCCAAATTGAAATTAGAAGGTTAAATCACTTTGAAACTTAAGTTTTAAGGGTTGATTTGTGAATATGCATCAATGGTTAAGGGTTGATGCGGAATTTGTCAAACATTGAGGGACTTTTCTGTAAAAATCCCACCCCTTATAAACCCTCTTTTCCTCTCTTATTCCCCGCCGTGCCCTAGCTCCTCCCCTTAAACCCCTTTTCTTGCCGACTCCTCTTCGCGCAGATGCAAACGCCGCATCGGCCGAGTCGGAGCTCGATCACCAGCCCTCCACTGTCTTCCTCTCGCTCTCCCTCCTCTCAATCCCAAGTTCACTATCGGAGCCCAAGCCCATCGTCGACTGGTCGAGAGGCGCCGGTGCTCTTCCATCCACCCCGTCCTGCTCGGTTGCTACGATCGGTTTCCCTCATCGATGATTGTTGAGGTAAGTGTTAGCTTGGGTATTACTGAGATTGGAAGAGGATTTTGTGCTGTGTGTGATGAAACATCTAGATCTGTTTAGTGTGAGGTTTTTCGATCATTGCTCATCTTGGATTGGTGTCTACCTTTCCTCTTCTTTTTCTTCTTGATCTAGAGGTGTTTAGATGATCATTTTTGCTTAGGGGAAGATGTGTTTCTATAAACCTGTTCTTGGATTGAATCTCGACGTGGTTCTATTATGGATTTGATTTTTGGTTGAAGTTCGAATGTAATTTGGTATTTGGTATTATACGTGACTTTATTGTGGAGATTTGGAGAGGAAATTGATTTTGGTTCATGTCATGTGCTTGGTTATTGAGATTCTTGGGTGAATCATTGTTGATTGGTATATCAGTGGTGGATTGTGAGAGGTTGCCGTGAGCTGCGTGGTTGCTTTTGATGTAAATCTGTTATGAATTGGATGGCTTCAGTTATAGGATTTTAGGACAAGTTTGTGGTGGCACTTGGTCCTGATGAGTGCCTTGTTGTGGGTATTTTCTGTTTCGGAGCCTTAATCGCAGAGTTAATTGGATTCTTTGTGGTTCTGTTCTTGCTTAGAGCTAGTATGGCTCAAGGTTGGTTATTGTTTGGACCAGTAGGGTGATATGAGGTTGTTTGGGTTCTTAGATACTTGTTTGGTTGGCTAGGCTTGCAATTGAGGATTGATTATGTTTGAATTGGTTGTAGTGATCATGGTGTAGGTACGTGGCTGTTCATCCTAGGCCACGAGGCAGGGAGTCTTTATTGATTTGGACTTGGGTGTAGGCAATGTTCAGTGATAGGTTTTAAGAATGGTTCTTGGAGTGGTTGAGTTAAGGTTAGGTTTAAGTTGAGATTTAAACCTAAGAAACTAAACGTGATGAATTTGAAATAGACCACAAATGAACCTAATCTTAATTACGGGGAGTAATTAGGAACCTTTCATTTAATTAGAGGTGATCAAATGGAAAGGAAATGGCTAAGTTAACCCGAGTATGGTTTAGGGATTTATTAGTTATCTATCATTTGTATAATAGCTAATTAAATGCATCCTTGATACAGGAGCCTGATTGGATTATTGACGGGTGATTCTTTCTGCCTGTGGTACGGACTTCTACTCTTGGAGGCGGGTACCCTTTGACTTATCGTTTAGATATTGTCATATTGCTATGCATTGTCTGTTATAGATAGCAGTAAGTTTATACGCTATCCTGCCTATGTGTATTATGATCAGATATATGTTGCTTACTCCTTTAGATGACTCCTGTTTAGTTTCATACAGTCTCGATAATTGCCATGCGTACATATGTGCTTAGATACGGCAATAGGTCACTTTGTATCTGTAGTTGGATTGATTCCTATATATACCTGGTATGGATACCTAGGGTAGAATGGTTAGATCTGGATACATACGTTAGACCTATACCTTTCCCACCGATGTGTGGTTGGATTGATTCTTAGATATACCTGTTCTGGATACTTATTAGTTATCCCTGAGTTATTATACCTGTTCTGGATACTTATTAGTTATCCCTGAGTTATTATGCCTGTCCTGGATACTTATTAGTTATCCCTGAGTTATTATGCCTGTCCTGGATACTTGTTAGTTATCCTTGAGTTATCATGTCTATACTGGATACTTGTTAGCTATCCCTGAGTTATTATGCATGATCTGGATACTTATTAGTTATCCCTGAGTTATTATACCTGTTCTGGATACTTATTAGTTATCCCTGAGTTATTATGCCTGTTCTGGATACTTGTTGGTTATCCTTGAGATATTATGTATGTGTATCTATCATACACCATCCTTGCATTGTTGCATGCCGGCGATCAGCGACTCCCTTGTGGTTGAGCCTAATCGTCTTCCGGCACATGATATGCACACACGGCCACTCATGGGTTAGTGGATACCGCTGGGTGTGTGCATTTGCTCTGTAGTGCTCCGCTCGTCCGCTCAGGGGTAGTGGTTTCGGAGCGTGGTAGCAAGCAGGGATCCCTTCTCTACCCATAGACCAGAGAAGATGAGAGAGATATCTCCCCCATATGTACATGGGGCGGAGCGATAGCTCCACCAGCATCCTGTCCTCTCGGTCACTCAGGAGCAGTGATGGCAGAGTACGGACAGTGTCACAGCTCTACCCACTCGGCCGACACAGTATCGCCTGTCTCGGTGGCTTGACTGGAGTTAGGGGGTGACCATGGCATTGCACCATGTGCATATTTTGCATCGTGCATTGTTTGCTGCACTTGATTCTTGCACTTGTTTGACATGCATATTCTGGAGACTTGTTATTTGAGATTATATGACTAATGATGTTTCCATGGTACTCATTGTCTTCTTTTCAGGTTGGCTGGATTCTGGTATGTATCTACCTCAGTATTTCCAGTACTAGTTTTTCCATATTGTTGATATGAGACTGTATTAGCGTAGATGCTTATTGTTGTTATAACATACTATGCATATCTGCTGGGTATTCGCTGAGTTTATGGACTCACACCGTTGCCATATATTTTTATTTCAGGTTGAGATACTTGGAGTCGCCAGAAGAGCCCAGCAGCCAGTCCCTACCCATCGCGACATGTTTTGTGTTGTACTTGTAGTGTGTTTGTTTTATTTCTTTAGCGATATGTATATGTCGTATGTGTCGTGAGCCCTAAGGGGGTTGTTGTATTGGTCGTTCTATCATAAGTCGGACCGGTCCGCAGTCAGGTATGATTTACTTAGTTGTCTTGTGCATTTGTGTCGTGTCTATATATATTTTGAGGCCTGAGGCCAAATATAACTGCGTGGTATTGTTATATTGTGGTGTGTATGTGTAAATTGTCCGCCCGACAGGGGAGGTGCTGTCCGATTTTCTATTGGATCAGCGGCTCCTGGGTCTCGGGGCGTGACAATTTATTTTGGTATCAGAGCGTAGGTTCATGCTAGTGTTCCGATTTTCGGTGTTATCTGATACCAATTATTTGGTATCAGAGCCCAGGTTGCGAGATACCACGGGTATTTGTGGATTTTCGGTGTCTATCTGATACCAATTTAGTTTGGTATCAGAACGTAGGTTTGCGATGCCTACTTGTTTTACGAGTCTTTCCGGATTTGTTCGGAGTAGTTTCCTCGATGTGGTTGTTTGGGACTTGGCGCGATGGGACTTCTTCAGGCGACAGGTATTTCTTCTGATCTCTTGTAGCCATTATCCTGGTTAGGTAGGATTTAGAAATTCTCACATGTTGTTGGATCCTGTTACTATACCTGTATATCTAGGTATGATTTAGAAATTTTCTCGTGTTATCGGATCATGCTACCATTCCTGTATATTTAGGTATGGTTAGAAATTTTAGCATGTCATTGGATCAGGTTGTTATTCCTGTATGTTAAAGTATGGTTAGGAATTCTCTTATGTCATGGAATCATGTTATTATTCTTATACCCATCTAGTAACTTGGTTAGACTATCCCAGCTTGGTGGGATCTTATATACATACTTGATGGATGATATTGTAGACTTGGTTTAGTTGGATTGACATATAGTCAATCTATCTCATTCGTGATCGTTCATGTGAGCGATAGTACATGTTGCGGATGAGATCTTGGAGTGGAGAATGAAATTCTCTAGTGGCACCGATTGTTGAGTCGGAAAGCCAAGGTCGAGTATGTTGACAACTTATTAGAGGTTAAGGAATTTGATTTTTCCAGACCTTACTATATGTAGTATGTGTTCTAGCTATTATTAGCTGAGCGAGAACTGAAGCTGCTTACCGTAGTTGGCTCAATCGGTATAGGATCGACTTATCCTAGTGTAAGGAATTTCAGACATTTGGGTTGCATATGCCTGGTTAGGTGACCTGGACGGCACGACTAGGGTTTCTGACCTACATGGATGTAGAAGGGTAGCATTAGCTATATGCTATCATCATTAGTAGAGGATTGATACAATCTGTTCCTTGGGGACTTTGACCATGGATCACTTGTACTGGGTAGTTGACCTAGAAGGTACATATTGATGGGTGATTTGATCTAATAAGGAAAGTGTGGAGCTAGTTGCTTGACACTTATGGCTTATTGTTTTTTTTACTTGGTCTGAATAACCAAGCATGTATCTACGGACTTATGATTTGCGTGGAGGCAAATCCCATACAAAACTAGACCACCTTTGGTTAGATGATATCGGGGACGACCCGTTGGGAAATAAAGGAATTGCTTCCTGAGAATATTGTGATACTCATGAGAGGCAGCATGTCTCCATGTATGGAGTTAGATCTCAGAGGTTTCTGAACCTTGAGTGAAGGAATCAGAGAATATTGGGTTACGAGCCGATGGTTGGTCGACTCGTTCATGGTACGTGATTCTATGAGGGATTTTGACTCATAGATCGAGTGTTCGTGGTTAGATAATCTCGATGGTATATCGGGATGTACGATCTGTTAGGGTGTTGAGAGGTAGATTGAGATTGATGAATCTCTATGTTATGTTGTATTTTGAGGATTCTATTAGTGGATATCGACCTGCCGGACTT
>JAGFNQ010002319.1:415949-501835 GCA_024364735.1 Boesenbergia rotunda | reverse complement strand
GTGAGGATCGAGTGCTGTGTAATGTACTCGGGAAGGGATTCAGCTGGGGACCAGTCGACTGCTCTGAGCAGTCGACTGGTAGGTGGCTGGTGAGTTGGCTAAAATTCGAACGTTGGGGTGCAACGGTCGAATTTGCTGGCACTAGTCGACTGCCCTTGGAGCAGTCGACTGGTGGCGAGGGTTTCAGCCCGAGTCCTATTTAAAGAGGACTTCGTGTGGTGAGATTTTTGACAAGTTTGGTCTTGGTTAAGGGCCAAACAGTAGTCTTTGTGCTCAAAGGTTCTCAAGGTGTTGTGGTGAGGTTTCTCCACCCACAAGGAGCGACGAGAGCTAGCCGGAGGTTATCCGGGGAGTGATCCACCGATGGATTCTTAGATTAGTCACCAGGCCGGGGTGGATACCAAGTAAATCCTCTTTGTTAGCGTTGTTTGTTTTCTTTATTATTGTTTCCGCTGTGCAACTAACAACGCAGGTACAAGAAAGGGGTTCGAGAAACGCTATTCACCCCACTCTAGCAAGGCGTATCGATCCTAACAGTTAGTACCTACCAGGGTGAAGAATTCATGGAGAGTTTGTATTGATTATAGGAAGCTGAACCAAGTAACAAGGAAAGATCACTATCTCTTGCCTTTTATTGATCAGATGTTAGAGAGGTTGGTTGGGAAGGCTCATTATTGCTTCCTAGATGGATATTCAGGTTATTTTCAGATTTGTATAGATCCGGAGGATCAGGAGAAGACCACTTTCACTTGTCCTTTCGGTACATTTGCTTATCAACGTATGTCATTTAGACTTTGCAACGCCCTAGGGACTTTCCAGCGATGTATGGTGAGTATTTTTGGTGAGTTACTAGAACACTGCATGGAAATATTTATGGATGATTTTTCTATATTTGGCTTATCATTTGATACTTGTTTGGATAATTTGTCTAGGGTACTACATAGATGCATTGAAACTAATCTTGTCCTTAATTTTGAAAAATGTCATTTTATGGTAGAACATGGGATTGTTTTAGGACATATAGTCTCTAGGAAAGGCATTGAAGTAGATCCTGCTAAAATTAGTGTTATGTCTTCTTTATCTTACCCCGTATGCGTAAGGGATGTTCGAGCTTTTCTTGGCCATGCAAGATTCTACAGGAGATTTATTAGAGACATCAGTGAGATTGCTCGCCCTTTGACTAGACTTTTGCAGAAAGATGTAGATTTTAGCTTTGATGACATATGCAAGGAAGCTTTTCAGAGATTAAGGGAGGCTCTTATTTTAGCTCCTATTATTAGACCCCCTGATTGGACTTTACCTTTTGAGTTAATGTGTGACGCTTCAAATTTTGCTGTAGGAGCTGTTCTGACACAAAGGGTAGATGGAGCGCCACATGTCATTTGCTATGCTTCCAAGACTTTAGATGCTGCCCAGGCTAACTATACCACCACAGAAAAAGAGCTCCTTTCTATTGTTTTTTGCTTTGGATAGATTTAGATCATATTTGTTATGTTCTCACGTGATTGTATTTTCTGATCATGCATCCTTAAAGTATCTTATGAAGAAGCCAGATATAAAGCCCAGATTGATTAGATGGATGCTTTTACTTCAAGAGTTTGACTTGGAGATTCGAGATACGAGTGGTAAGGAGAACTTGGTGGCAGATCATTTGAGCAGGATAGAGGGAGATGGACCCTTACAGCTATTGATGATGATTTCAGAGATGAAGCACCTTTTAGTGGTGCATGGTGAGTTCCATGGTATGCTGATCTAGTTAACTATTTAGTAGCTAATGTTTTTCCTACACAATTTACTAGGCCCAGAAGACAAATTAAGAGTGATGCTAAATTTTATGTGTGGGATGATCCTTACTTGTGAAATTTTGTAGTGATCAAATAATTAGAAGATACATACCTGATCATGAGTTTCATTCATTCTTACATTTTGCCATTCGTCAGCCTGTGGAGGACATTTTGGTCCACAGAGGACAGCTAGGAAGGTTTTAGAGTGTGGATTATATGGCCTACTTTATTCCATGATGCTTACTTATTTTTAAAAACTGTGATAGATGTCAAGGACAGGAAACATAGGAGCTAGGAATTGAAATGCCCAACAAACTATGTTTTTTTATGAAATATTTGATGTATGGGGGATAGACTTATGGGACCTTTTCCTGCATCTTGTGGATTTTGTATATATTACTTGCTGTTGATTATGTATCAAAATGGGTAGAGGTCATTCCCTCCAGGACTGACGATTCTTGTGTTGTTGTGAGTTTTGTTAGGTCACACATTTTTTGTAGGTTTGGAATTCCAAGAGCTATTATAAGTGATCAAGGTTCACATTTTTGCAAAAGCACATGAAACCTTTACTCAACAAATATGGGGTTTGCATAAAGTGTCTACTTCCTACCACCCCCAAACTAATGAACAAATCAAGATATCAAATAGAGAGATTAAGGCAATCTTGGAGATGACCGTGGGGCCTAATAGAAAAGATTGGAGCAAAATACTTGATGATGCATTGTGGGCCTATCGAACGGCTTATAAGACACCTATTGGAATGTCTCCTTACCGGCTTGTTTATGGGAAAGCTTGTCACTTACCCGTGGAGATAGAGTATAGAGCTTATTGGGCGGTGAAAGCTTGTAATTTTGATGCCAATAAAGTGGGAGAAGAAAGGAAGCTTCAACTTCAAGAACTTGAGGAGATAAGACTAGAAGCATATGAAAACTCAAGGATTTACAAGGAGAAGACTAAGAACTTTCATGATAGACATATAGTGAAGAAGGAGTTACAAATTGGTGACAAAGTTCTTTTATACAAATCAAGGTTCAAATTAATTAAAGGTAAGTTGAGGTCTAGATGGGAAGGTTCATTTCTTGTTACTAATCTTTTTTCTTATGGTGTTATTGAGATTAAGGATGAGGCTAATAATTTTATTTGGAGTGTTAATGGCCACCGGCTCAAGAAATACTTTGAAGAAGTGAAGGAGCTAGATGTGAATGGATTGGATGTTAAAGAGTCTATCTACCCAACTTAAAGGGGAGTTTTCTCCTTCTTACACTCTTATTTCATTGTATATATCATTTTTATATTTTCTAGCAGTAAATTTTTCTTTTACTGTGAGTTCTTGCTAATAAATGCTTAAGTAGTGTAGAATGAATAAAGATTCATTGTAGATACCATTTTATCCTTTTTGGCATCTTATTTTATGCATGATTTGGAATAAATATATCCCTCTAGATTTTCTTTATATCATTTTAGAATCCTTTGAAAGTGAGTTAAATTTGGTTGTTAAAACTTAGGATTTGAGCCATTGGATGAAAATTCTTGGATACTTGAGTACTACTTAGTTATGGACTCTAGATTGATGACTTGAGATGAATTCTTTTAACCTAGTGAGGATTTAGCCTTATTTTGAGATACACACATGTGATTGTACTCTAGAACTTGCTTAGGTTCTTTCAAAACTATATTTCCATGATTGGACCACATTTATAGAGGTGAATCACCTTGTCTTCTTTTTCATATCAATTTGTGCAATAATTCTTGTTGATCTACTCCATATTCTATTTTTCCTTTTCCTAATCTTCATGTTCATAATCATATTTTCCATGGACTTGGGTGCTTTGATGTTTCTTAGTGTTACTTTGCCCGAGACGGTCAAAAAGCTAAGTGTGGGGGAGGTGGCTATGGTTTGGAAGTGTTTTGGTAAGAAATGATGCATTTATAGTTGGCAATCTGTTTTGATGGATCTAAAGGAATGAAGAAAGTATCAAGGATGCAATTCAAAAAACAAAAAAAAAATAGAAAAATGCAGTAGAAGCAAAAGTATGCCAACTTGTAACTATTGTGTGCCATGTTTGGGTTGCAAGAGTTGATTGGAAAACTCCAAGTAGAGCATATAATTCCATTATCATTACTTGATGTTTCAAAGGCACATTTGAAGTTTGAAGACTTTCTATGATAGCCAACTAATTCAAGTTGAGATGGGAAATTGAACAAAGGATGTTTCAAGTTTTGTGAGTGCTAACAGTGGCATGTAAAGTTGAAATTCAGGGGCTATTACTGAATATGAATGTGGTGTATCAGTGTTAAAAGTTATACCAAGTGGAGCACTTAGTTCTCTATTATCATGAAAGGCTCCAAGTTGTGAAGTTGTGAAGCTCTGGAATCTGAATTGCAGATGAAAAAAATCAGGAATGGCAGAGAACAATAAAAAAAATTAGGAATTGCATATGGAAGCTCTGTAATTGAAGTTGTAATTGCAAATGGCAAAAAAAATCAGGAATGGAGGGTTGGAACTGATGTATCAACTAGTTGCAGTTGCTGAAAAGAAGAAGAAGAAGTAAACAGAACAGCAGCTAAAAAAATAGAAAAAAAGAGAAAAAAAAAAGAAAAGAGCATGAAGTGGAAGTCAAGTGCTGGACTAGATTTCTGAATTGGAAGATGTGAACAAGGAGCTAGTTGAATTTAAGAGTGAGTTAGTGATTGAAAGAAATGAAATCTCAGTAGAACAGTTTCAGATTCTGTTCAGTTCAGGTTTTGATCGTGCTCTGATCAGTCTCCAGACCGATTAGAAGAGAGCTAGAACGATCAGGAAGAGCCTGACCGATCAATAGAGGGTTGGCACACTGAATTCAGTGATAACTCTGATTTTTGCAGAAAAAAAGAAAAGGGACAAAGTTCATTAGGTTACATTCTTTAGTACCCAAGTCTTCCACTTTCTTAAATTTTCATCTACAACATTTCTATTTCATTCTTATCATTCTATATTTCCCTAACTTGTTCAAATGAGCCTTTTTAGGTGTGGATTCAACTCAAGAATGATGGTGGAGAATAGAGCATAAGCAAGCTTATGGTAGTGCAAGAAACATAATGTGTTTGAGTGAGCTCCACTTTCATCAAAAATGTAGAACTTAGGAAGAGAGCCACTAAAAATATCCTTGAGAGGATTTGTGTGTTTAATTCATCTCAATTTGTCATGAAGGATGAATATACTTTGTTGTTGACTAAGGACAAGATTCTAGTCCATTGAGTTTAAATTTTTGGGAATTGACAACCCTAGGTAATTCTCTTTCAATTGTTTCTAACTATGATTGAGAATAATCTAGGGGGTACATCATTAGTTCACTACTTAATTTGTGCGAGACGCCCAAGAGTAAGTGTGGGGGAGCTGATAATTACCATTTTGATAGTCAATTTCGGCTCTCAAATCCATGTTTTGATCTCTTTTTACATGCTTAATCTTGCATTTACACTAGGTTCCATGATGTATTGTTATTTAAGCTTTGGATGCAATTCTTTCTATATTTAAGATGTTTTGGCACCAAAATTTGAATCTAATTTTGTAGGCTTCGAATGATCATGGACCTAGATCAGATTGGATCGAATTTGAGTCAGCTTGGGCTATAATCAAGATGATCAAGCATTGGATAAACGTGGACCGTCCAATCAAGACATGGGAAGATCTGAGCCATCTTTCAGCTTCTAATCAATCCGAGCTCAAGATAGAGTTAATCAAGAACGCAGATCATGATATGAAGTTTTGGTCTAAATCAGAAGTCATCTAGCCGTTGGATCAAGCTCGAGAGGAGTCTAAGTCGTCCATTCAAAAATCATGGCAATCTGAGCCATCCATTTCAGATCTGATCGATCCAAGCAACAGAGAAGAAGATCCTGACCATTGATGGAGATTGGAAAGTTTGGTACCAATCCGAGATGATCTAACCGTTGGATGAAGCGAGGATGATCACAGCCATTCGATTTCAAGTGGACTTAATTAAAACAGAAACTTCTCCTCAGCTCTCGTCGTCGGAAATTCATCATCTGTTCTTCGAGTTTTTCTTCAGTTTTCTTCTCCGATCGCGTGCGGCCAACATCAGATCTAGCTTCGTTTCAAGGTTTCAAATCATCGAGGTAATTTTCTTGTTAAATTTGCTAATCAATTTTGTTTTGGAAAGCTCAGGTGAAGGTTTCGCTGGAGCTCTGTTCCTGCCATCGATTCTTTTGCTTGATCGTCGATCTTCATCGACCGGAGCTATCGGAGCGTTCGGAGGGGTTCTCTGAAGTGTTCTGAAGGTTTCTGAGCCGAAGTCGCCGTTAGTCCAATCAAGAAAGAAGAGCTCGGTGGGAGTTTTCAGCTACTGATCGATCTCTGTGATCAGACAGAGACGCTTCTGTTCGGTCTCCAATCCGATCAAAAGAAGTCCTGATCGGTCCCGTCACCGATCAGGAAGAGCAATACACACCAATCCAATGAAAATTGATCAAGGGAGTTTTTCTTCGCTGGTTTTTGAGCTAGAGGGTTTCTAGCTTAGCTTTTGTGTGATGGCAAGAGGAGATCTTGACAAGGGACTGATCTGGTGATTAATTTAGGAAAATTTCATTTCTGAACTCTTATTCATTAGTTTCTTTTTCAATTTGTATCAACTTACTTCCTAGTATTGTCCTTTTGGTATTACTTTGCTTTAGTTTTCTCAATTCTGCAGTTAGATACAGATTTCTACATTCAATATTAGTTTTATCTTTCAATCTCATAGTTTTGCATTGAATTGCTCAGTTTTCAAATAGGTTAAGTGTAGTTTCTACAACTTCGAATTAATTTCTTCATTAGCTAAGTCTATTTTGTTTCAAACTATTATTTCATCCATTACTGCAAACCCCCCCTCCCTATCTTACTTGAAAACCCAAAATATAAAACGACAAATTCAAGCTTGAGTTTAGCATTCTTAACTAGTCCTTGGAAAAATACGACTTGAGGCCCCTATACTACACTTAGTTTTGTGAGCTAAGGGTTTTCAACTTATAAATTCAAATTTGAGGCCCATCGTGACACTTGATTGTGGGCATCCATCAGCCCGCCAATCAACTGGCACAAGGTCAGCCGTGTTCCTTGATGAGTCGCACTGGTCTAAGCTCTTGGACCACCCCCAAGTGCCCAGACCTCCGAGCGCTTGGACTGGTTTTGGGCGCTTCGAGCCTTTTTTCTAGTTTTCTTCAATTGTGTCTATTTTCACCAACAGAATTAGCGTAGGCAAAAATATATATGAAAGTAAATTACTATTGATAGCTCAGACTATCCGACCATGACTTTTAGGTGTCGACTGAAACCCTAATATGGACTAACTCCTACTATTCCCTCGACGGGGAACGCATCCTCACCTACTTCTCTTAGGAGAAGTTAATTACATTTTGCCAAACTCCTGTTTAGACTTTTGCTCATCATTTGATCATTGATGTTCGGAACCCTCGATGTCCGATCCTTGACCCATCTCGACTCCTACCTGTCATCTTTGATCTACTAAGACTGTGGGATTGGTGGCGTCGATAGGGGGGGTAAATATCGACATGTAACTTTTTGTCGTCTTTGAGTCATTCGTTCGGTCAACTTTGTAACAGAGTCATTAGTAGCATAGCGGAATAATAGATAAAGCAAAAACACAAAACATAAACAAGCAAGATTTTTACTTGGTTCCCAACACCCCAGGATCAGTACATCCAAGGCCTAATTATGGGTAGCGCCCGTCCACTAGTAGTCTCCTTTTCGGATGTTTTTCGGAGGCGGAGAAACCCGTCTTATAGTTTTTGATACATGTACAAATAATTTAAAGAATTACAACTTGTAAGTAAATGCAAACCAACAAACAATGACAATCCCGACCAATCCGGAAGCCCGAAGCGTCATGCACTTCCTCTTGGGGCCTCCTTGGTTGCAGAGCTTTGTCTTAGCACTTTCTCTTCGCAAGGAATGAGTAATTGGATGGAACAATTGATAATTTGAAAGCACGACTCAAAAACCCTTATATATACTACATTCTGGCACCCGAGAGCCTACAGGGCATCCCCAAGGTGAAGCAATCTAATCTGAACCAATGAAATAGCCGCAGGGATAAACCTGCATTCTTGGACGCCCCAAACATAGTGGCGCATGGGATGGGGGCGCCCTCATCATGGGTGTGCTCGGGTTGATGGAGGCGCCTCGGAGGTCCTTTTCTGGGCTTTGTTCGTTTGCGTTTGCTCTCCTATCTTGCCTCCAACTCCAAGTTCCTACAAAACAAACAAACACAAGACAAACAAACAATCCTAAGCCTAAACGATTAATAGCTAGAGCTATCTTTTCTAACTTTAGATTTCAAATGAAATCCTTGTTGAATCGACTCCTACTATTCCCTTTTTCGGGGAACGCATCCTCACCTATTCCACTCTGGAGAAGTTACCTTTTGCCAACCGCCACCTCTAGTTAGACTTTTGCACGACCTCCGAGTCTCCCGGATCTCAGAAGTTCGTACCTCGACCCGTCTCTACATATGTCCGTAGTCCTCGCTTGGCTAAGTCTTCTGCTCGATCCTCGACCAGGACTTCAAGACCAATTCCTCGAACTAAGACTTTGGTGCCCAACCCTCAGTGAGGACTTCGTGCTCAGCTTCACTGACAAGGACTTCGTCCACCTAGCTTCACTCACTATGACTCAGCTTCACTCACCAGGATTTCGTGCCGCGATAAGGACTTCTTTGCTAGTAATCTTAATCCTGACTAGACTTCTTTTTGTCAAACATCAAGTGCTATTTGGTTCAGTCCAGATATGTTTAATCACTCTACCAAATATCAAGTCCTATTTGGCTTATCCCTTGGTCAAACTGACCAACCCTAGGAATCCTTTTTGGCTAACCTTTGTTCTAACTGACCAAACCTCAGTATATTATCACACATATCAAATCTAGCTTTGATCACTCTGTCAAACATCAAGTCTTGTTTGGCTAACCATTGGTCAACCTGACCGACCCTGGGTACTAATCATTCTATAAAATATCAAGTCTTGTTTAGCTTAACCCTTGATCACTTTGACCAGACCTTGGTATATTGTCAAACATTGAAATACTAGAGGTTGACTATTCATGTCTAATGTTTTTTGCGCCAACAAAGACTTCTACCGATCCCTGACCAAAACTTCGTGTCTAACCCTCTATACTAGGTTTTTGTTGCCCAACCCACATGGCCAAGACTTTGTGCCTAATCTTCCATACCAGGACTTCGTTACACAACCCACATGGCAAGACTTCGTGCCCAATCTCCCAGACTAGGACTTTGTTTCCTAGCACAAGTAGAACTTTCCTGCACACCCAATTGAACATGTTAGATCACAAACCACCATAACTTTGAACCTTTGACAATATTTCAAAACTCAAGTTCGATTAGCTAGTGCTTCTAATACTAACATCAAACACACTGAAACTAACTTAACTTAGTTGATCAACCTCAAAACTAATTTAGGGTACTTACAAAAAGAAATGGTGTTAGCATTATGCTCAAGCTTATTCCATTTTCACTGCATACTTTTTGAAAATCATGAAAAAGTGACACGTACTATTTACCCACCCTTCTAGAGCTCATTCGATCCTTCAGTTCATAATCTAGATTTAGTATCCTACTTAAATCTAGGTTGCATGATCAATTGATTTCGCCCATGTATTTTTTTTATTTTATATGTGTCAAATTGGGAGAAATTAAATGGTTTAAGTTAGAAAGCTTTTGTTTTAGTTTACATGACTTAGAATGGGAGAGAAAATAGAAAATTAGAACTTTCGTTTTTCCCTAAATGACTTAGGAAATGATCTTTGATTAACCTAACTTAATCATATTATCAAACATTAAAAATGGATTGTTAGTACAATAATATCCCAAGTGGTTCAATCCAGCCAAATGGTGTTGGGAAATTTTTAATGCAATCATACACCTAGATTGTTGAGTTTGTGTAAATGATTTTTTGTAGGATCATGTTCGACACTATAGGGGGGGGGTGAATAGCGTAATCATCTTTTTCTTCATTTCTTTTTTCTAATAGAGTCGTTAATGGCACAACAGAATAAAGCAAACTAAAAATAATAAATGAAACACAAGAACATTTTTTTTACATGCTTTCCAATCCCCAGGGTTATTATTGTTGGTGCCGGAAGCACCAGATCGAACCTAATTTTGCTAATGTAAAAGGGTTCAAAGTTAAGTTTATATTGTGATTTAATGGATTACTAAGTGTGCAGGAAAGTTCTTATTCACCTAGGCATGAAGTCATGACCTGCAAGGTTGAGCAAGAAGACCTGGCTGAGGGTTGGGCAAGAAGTCCTGGTCGTGGATGTTGGTGAAAGATGCATCAATGATGTCTTCCTCTAAGTGTTTCGATGTTTAACAATATACTTAAGCTAGTAATATATGTTAGACAAAGGGTTAGTCAAAGTGATCAAGGGTTAAACCAAAAAGGACCTTATTTTTGGTAAGGTTAACCCAGGATTGATCAAGTTGACAAAGGTTTAGCCAAACAGGATCTGATATTTGGCAGAGTCAACCAGAACCCAGGGTTGGTTAAGGTAACCAAGGGTTAGCCAAACAGGACCTGATGTTTGGCAGGGTGATCAAACCTAGACTTAATATGGTTAATATACAAAGGTTTGATCAGTTAGAACAAGGTTTAGCTAAATAGGATCTGATGTTTAGCAGAAAACCCAGGGTTGGTTAGTTAGACCAAGGAGTAAGCCAAACAGGACATGGTGTGTAGCAGAAGAGAAGTCTAGTCAAGATTAATATGACTAGCAAAAGAAATCCTTATCAAGGTAAAGAAAAGTCCTAGTTAACCTAGGCAATAAGTCCTGGTTCGAGGAATTGGGCACTAAGTCTTGACCGAGGGCTGGGCACCAAAGACCTGACCAAGGGTTGGGCACAAAGTCCTGGTTCGTGGAATTGGGCAATAAGTCCTGGCCGAGGGCTGGGCACCTAAGACCTGACTGACGGTTGGGAACAAAGTCCTGGTTCGTGGAATTGGGCAATAAGTCTTGGTCGTGGACTGGGTTCGAAGACCTGATCGAGGGTTGGGCAATAAGTCCTGGTCATGGACTCGGCACCGAAGTCCTGATCCGGAAGATCGGGCAAAATTCCAACCATAGGAGCCGGTTGGCAACTTCTCCTAAGAGGAGTAGGCGAGGGCGCGTTCCCCGGGATGGGAACATTAGGCGTCGATTCGACCTAGGGTTTAACGAGAAATCCAAAGTTATAACCAATATTTAAGGCTAAGATTATCTACATATTTGTCTTGTATTTGATTGTCTTGCAGGTACCTGGAGTTAGAGTCAAGATAGAAGAGCAAATGCAGAGAAAATGGCACCTGGAAGAAGCATCTAGGGCGCCTGAATGGTTCCAGGTGCCCTGGATGGTTAGGGCACCCTGGACAACATGACTTATCAACATCACGATGTTCGCAATTCCGGATGATTTTTTTACCGAATAGAGGTGCCCCAAAGGCTCTTGGGCAACCGAGATGAAGCTATAAAAGGGGTTTCGACCCCTCAACTCAGAACATCACTCGCAACTGTTGGAACTTCGGATGGCTAGAGAAGGGGGGGTGAATGTAGCCAACACAAACTTTTCTTTCTTTTGAGGTTTCTGCATTTAAGGATTAGCAGCGGAAGAATACAAGTAGAAATGCAGAAATAGAAATGCAAAAACTAAACACAAACTCAAGACGCTAACAAGGATGGTTTACAAGGTTCGGGGATAACTTGCCCCTACTCCTTGGCGTGCCCGTGAGGTGGATGATCCCTTGATCGTCGGCAGATCAAGCCCCGGGAAATCTGGATAATCGAAACCTCCTTCTCGATGGAGAAACCTCTCCACAACAAGTCTCAACAGAATGATATGAAATATAGCACAGAAACAAAGAAAGCTTACAGAGCGCGAAGGAGACAGTTTACGAAGCACAACTCACAACACAGCAAGATTCTAGAAAGAGCCTTCACACAGCTCTTCCTTCTCGCGGTGTCTGCTTGCTGATCGACTCGCAAACATCTCCACTGGCTCAAAGCTCTCAAGATGCAAAGTATCAGAGTGTTAGCATTTCAAAGAGATCAGACAGTCGCTCAAGTCCTTCTGATGCTTCTTTCCTAGCCAACACTTAAGCTTCTGCCCATCGCCACCCATCGCCAGGTCACAAGCGTGTCTCTGCAGCTCACCAGCTCAGCTCGTCAGCAACAACCTCATCTATTACTGACCTCTTCTGGACTCCCTGAACCCTCTTCAGCCAAGCCCAAGTCAGTTCGTCAGCTTCCCAGCCGTTGCCAGCCCGCACCAGATGCCCGTTGTAACCTGAGAAGAGAAAATAGCCAAACCTGATCAAGGGAAAGTCCCCAGTTGACCCTCCTCCATTGTTTGAATCATTCCTGCATTACCTGCACACTTAGCAGACGCTTAGCAAATGAAATCAACTGTGAATTAGAGAAATAGCAGAGAAAACAGAAGTTATCAGAACGTAATCAGAAGTCTGACAGCGGATTTGAATTAAAGTTATCAGCTATTGATCGGTCCACAAACCGATCAGAGAAGACCCTGATCGATTAGGTCACCTCCTGATCGATCCAGTGTCTCCCTAATCGGTCACACTGACTGATCAGGGATCGTGGATCGGTCACACTGACCGATCCCTCACTTTTCTGGGCTTGCAAGCCCCTACGACCAGCCAAAGGCCCTGATCGGTCACCTGGCCGATCAGGTTGTGCCGTGATCGGTCTGGTGACCGATCAAGTTACTCCCTGACTGATCAGGAACCATCCTGATCGGTCAGGATGAGAAAAGTCCTATCTTTGATCGGTCAAGTAGACCGATCATGGTTTCTCACAGAGCCAGTCTGATCTCTCTCTGATCGTTCACCAGTGTAACGACCCAGAAAATTCTCTTAATATTTTCTTAAAATATTGAGCATGTCTAGATAATTTTCCGAGGGGCCCAGAAATAATTATATAAATTGGGTCTAGAAATCCATGTTTTCTCATGTAAATTGAGAAAAACTAGGTACTAATGAGCTTTAAATGGGCTCCAAAAATGGGTATTAATTAGGAAAAATTAATATAAATTAGGTAAAATTAATATAAATATAAAAGAATTTTATTTAGGAATATTGACATAATTATGGGTGATTTTAGGGGGATTTTCGGAATTTAGGAAATAGAAATAATAAGATAAATGAAATAAAAATAAAATAAAAATAAAGGTGCATGAGCCAAGGATTGAACCTTGGACCTCTTGTACAACCATGTAAGCCTTAACCAACTCACCTAGCAAGGGATTTCTATGAGGAAATGAAGTGGATATAAGTTAAGATTAAAAAGAAGATGAAGAGTCATGGAGAGACTCTTCATTTACCTCTTTAATGGGCTATAAAAGGGGGGTTTTGGGAGTTACTTCTTCTTCCCATCACTCACATTTCGAAACCTCTTCCTCCCCTCATTCTTGCCGAGCCCCAAGAAGAGGTTTTCCCCTTGGAAAAGTTTCCATTAAGGTTCCATCTCCTAGATCTAAGGTCTTCACAAGCATACAAGGACAAGGGGGCTCTAGTATCCCAAGATCTTACCATTTTCTTCTCTTCCAAGGTTTGAAAAATCAAGAAACCCAAGGTAAGACTCCCTCACCTGTGGTATAATAGTTCCCTATGATTTTTATGATTTTTTTAGGAGGATATAGTGGTTGGTTTTCGAATTTGATGTTGAAAGGAAAGAAAACCAAGACCCTCATGCTTAAGGGTTTCGGCCACCATGATTTTTAGGTCTATAAATATGCTAAAAATCTTTATAATGCTATTTAATGTTCCCTGATGATGTTTAGAGGTTAAATATAATTTTTGGGAATTTTTGGAGTACCCTAGAGACCCTATGGGTTTCGGCCAACAACAAGGAAAGGAAACCAAGAACCCTAGGTTTGTGGGTTTCGGCCACCATGATTTTGGGGTCTATAATTATGCCAAAAATCCTGATAAAGTTTTTTAAGGTTCCCTTATGATGTTTAGTAAGTAAATATAATTTTTGGAAATTTTTGGAGTACCCTAGAGACCCTATGGGTTTCGGCCAACAACAAGGAAAGAAAATCCAAGACCCTAGGTTTGTGGGTTTCGGCCACCATGATTTTGGGGTCTATAATTATGCCAAAAATCCTGATAAAGTTTTTTAAGGTTCCCTTATGATTTTTAGTAAGTAAATATAATTTTTGGAAATTTTTGGAGTACCCTAGAGACCCTATGGGTTTCGGCCAACAACAAGGAAAGAAAATCCAAGACCCTAGGTTTGTGGGTTTCGGCCACCATGATTTTGGGGTCTATAATTATGCCAAAAATCCTGATAAAGTTGTTTAAGGTTACCTTATTATTTTTAGTAAGTAAATATAATTTTTGGAAATTTTTTGAGTACCCTAGAGACCCTATGGGTTTCGGCCAACAACAAGGAATGAAAATCCAAGACCCTAGGTTTGTGGGTTTCGGCCACCATGATTTTGGGGTCTATAATTATGCCAAAAATCCTGATAAAGTTTTTCAAGGTTCCCTTATGATGTTTAGTAAGTAAATATAATTTTTCGAAATTTTTGGAGTACCCTAGAGACCCTATGGGTTTCGGCCAACAACAAGAAAAGAAAACCAAGAACCCTAGGTTTGTAGATTTCGGCCACCATGATTTTGGGGTCTATAATTATGCCAAAAATCTTGATAATGTTTATTAATATTCCCTTATGATGTGTAGTAAGTAAATATAATTTTTGGGAATTTTTGGGGTACCCTAGAGTACCCTAAGGTTTCGGCCAACATGAAGGACCCATGTGTAAGGTTGGTTTTAAACCCTAAGTATATGTTTTATGTTTTATCATGATATAAGGGAGATGAAAGGTGTTTATGTGAATGTTTCACATGGGCTAGATACCCTATAGGTTTCGGCCAAGTACCCTATTAGGGTGGAAAGCTAGGGCTTATTTCAAAGTAAGGGCCCAATGGCCCTATGGTAAGGTATGGGTAGGGTTTAAGCAATTGATTTGGGGTTTTAATGGAATTTCTCCATGCCTCCATGGCCTGGAAGTTTCGGCCAAGGATCTAACCTAGGACTAGAGTTGGGCTAAACCTACCAAGATGCTTGGGTATAGGTTATTAGGAGGTATACTTAAGTAAGGTGGAAGAATACCATGTTAATTAAACCTTTAGCTTATATGTCATGAAATATATGTTAGGTCATAGAATGTTTCGACATGTGCCATGATTTAGGAATGATATGTATGTATGCCATGATGTATGAATGATATGTATGTATGCCATGTCTTATGAATGATATGAATGTATGCCATGCTTGTGTGTGTATGCCATGCTATATGAATGATGTGTACCTATGCCATGTCTAATAATGGAAATGATGAATGAAGGTAAAGTATGATGAATGAATGAATATGCTATGCATGATGATGCCTTTAAGGCATAATGATGATGAAAGAATGATGAACGAATGAATATGCTATGAATGATGATGAATGAAGAAGCATATGAAAGCATTTATTTTATTTTATGGGCTTGTACCGGACCTAAGTAAGGTCCACGGTTTTGGACTACCGATGATGCTGTCCACGGTTCGGGACTACCGATGATGCTGTCCTTACGGTTCGGGACTACCGATGAAGCTGTCCTTACCCTAGTAGGTCGAGGCTAGCTACCTCGTATTTACTTAGGGATGCGCGCTGATGATGTATGTATGTGGTACAAGCCAGGGCCCAATGATATGATGATTATGTTTAAGCATTTAAGAAGTATGTTTCAAAAAGTTAAGCATCCTTACGATATATGCATTGCCCATGCATCCATCCATGTTATGAAAAGTATGTTTATGGAAAGTATGATTTAAACTAAGCATCCTTATATATATATGTCATTGCCACATGCATCCATCCATGCTATGCATTATATTTATGATAAGAATATTATGCAAAGTAAGTTTATGCAAGGTATGTTTATGCAAATGATTTTGTTTATGTTTCGTGTTAATATATGATACCATGATTTGATTGTGTTCATGCTAGTCTAGAATGCCATGATTTACTTATGTTTATGCTAGTTTAGGATGCCATGATTTATTTATGTACATACTAGTTTAGGATGCCATGATTTAACTAGTTTTATGCCATGATTTAATTATGTACATGCTAGTTTAGGATGCTATGATTTAACTAGTTTTATGCCATGATTTATTTATGTACATGCTAGTTTAGGATGCCATGATTTAACTAGTTTTATGTTAAGTTAGAATGCCATGATTTATTTATGTTCATGCTAGTTTAGGATGCCATGATTTAATTATATTTATGCTAAGTTAGAATGCCAATGTGATGAAGTTATGTTTATGCCATGACGAATGAATGCTAAATGATGAAAAGGCTTATGTTTATGCCATGACGAATGAATGCTAAATGATGAAAAGACTTATGTTCTAAGTAAAGCACTAAGTATGTAAAGCACTAAGTATGTAATGGCTTATGTGCTCATGAAAGAATGATGAATGGTTTTAGTGAGTAGGAAAGAGTCTTACTAAGCCTGTGTGCTTATAGTCTTATTTCCTTATAGAGCAGATCACGCAAGGGGACAGTAAGGAAGCAGCAGGAGGGCATCAAAGAATGTGTGTGATAGTGACTTGGCCAAGGAGCAATATGGTTGCTCGTCTCATGATAGAACTTTATCTTTACTGTTATGTGTTTGAGTATGACTCTATGACATGATGCTAAGTATGACATGATGCTACGAATGACATGATGCTAAGTATGAGATGATGCTAAGTATGAAGTTACTATGCTAAGTTCCTATGTTAGGATGTTAGAAATGGTAGTAAGTGCATGTAGGAGTAGGTTAAAGGTTTCCGCTGTATTATGATGTCTACATGCCCTAAGTATGTTAACGTAACGCCGCTTTAAGGAAAAAAAAAGCGGGCGTTACAACCAGAACGATCAGAGGCCAAACAGAAACCTTCTGTTCTCTCCCTGATCGTTCACCAGAATGATCAGGAGCCGAATAGAAGCATTCTGTTCTCTCTCTGATTGTTCACTAGAAAGATTAGACTTCTCTGGATCGGTCACCAGACCGATTCAACCCTAAGTACATAGAACAGCCTTCCTAGCCTTCTCTGACTCATTCTGGTCCCAGAGAACGAGCTCACGTGCCCTCTCCGACCGGTACATGCAATGCTCAGTCCCTCGAACCAAGACTTCGTGCCCGACTTCACTCACCGGGGCTTTGTTCAACCTAGCTTCCCTCGCTAGGACCTGGCTTCACTCACCAAGGTTTCTGTCACCTAGCTTCACTCGCTAGGACCTGGCTTCACTCACCAGGGTTTTGGTTACCTAGCTTCACTTGCTAGGACCCGGCTTCACTCATCGGGATTTCAGTCACCTGGCTTCACTCACCAGGACCCGGCTTCACTCACCGGGATTTCAATCACCCGACTTCACTCACTGGGATTTTCGTCACCTGGCTTCACTCACCAAGACCCGGCTTCACTCACCGGGATTTCCATCACCTGGCTTCACTCACCAGGATTTCCGTCACCTGGCTTCACTCACCAGGACCCGACTTCACTCACCGGGATTTCCTTCACTCCGTGCCCAGTCCCCGACCAGGACTTAATCTGAATTACTCAACCAAACTTAAATCCATGTCAACACCAAAATAACAATCGGGACAGACTACATCAACATCATTCTAAGCATTTTGAGTAACGAAAAAGTGCTACAGATGAAGCTCTGCGACCAAGGAGGCTCCAAGAGGAAGTGCGCTGCACTTAGAACTTCCAGATTGGCCGGATCGCCAACTTTCATTTTGGTTTGCTTTTATTTTATGCAGTTAGTTTACTTATTCTTTTGGTTGTAAACTTGCACTGTAAGACGGGTTTCTTCGCCTCTGGAAAGTCCAGAAAGGAGATCATTAGTGGACGGGCTCTACCAGTGATTAGGCCTTGGACGTACTGACCCTGGGGGGTTGGGAACCAAGTAAAACCCACATGTACAAGTGTCTTTTATTTTTGTTATTATTTCCGCTACTACTAACACTCTGATTAGAACGAACAAACAAACGTCGAAGTATTCGAAAAGTTTTCAAGTTGATATTCACCCCCCTATCGACGGCATCGATCCTACAAGTGGTATCAGAGCAAGTTTGCTCTTTACCGAACTAATAGCCGATAGAGCAAAAAAGCCAGGAGTTAAGGGGGAGTAAGGGTGAATCAGGTATTTTTTAAATTATGTTTGTATTTAAATTTCATATAATTTGTTTCAAGTGTAGGGGGAGAGGACACTATAAAAACCAGTGTCCTACTCGTAAGACTTGATTGTCACTACCGGCGGCAAAGGAGGTACCAGCGCTAGGAGTCCGGAGGGACAAAAGCCATATCAGATGCTTCAAATGCCAGAAGCAGGGGTATTACAAGAATCAGTGTCCAGACTGGAAGATCAGCAGGACAATAAAGCGAAAGGAGGTACAAAAATTTATTTTTCGCAGTAATTATTTTCCAATTCCTGCACAGTTTCACAAGCATGCTGATAAGTCTAATAATTTAGATAATTTTTCTGATAAACTAGATCTTTTGCATAATCAACTTAAGTTATTGAATGACAAATTACCAAATATTGATAATACTAAAATATCAGATATGAATTCTTTAATCTTTAATATCAATGCAATAATTTTTAGAATTAATTCTAATATTTTATTTGATAATGTGATAAGAATAATAATAATATTGTTATTAATTCTGAGGATAAAGATAAAATTATCATTAATAATATTTCTAAAAATTCTAATAAAATTAGTACTAATAATATTAATAATTCTCAAGATAATATTTTTATTAATAATCTTTCTAATAAATATGATGATAATTCGGATAATGCTGAGATAATAATGATGATTTAATTAATAATTGCTTGGATAGTCTGATAACCTTGAAATTAATTATGAGACATTAATAAACAACCCTGAAAACTATTCTACCTACTATGAAAATGGAGAAGAATATAACTCTGATGATGAGGATAAGGTGAAAGAAGAATTTCTTAGAATCAAAGCTACATTTAATAATGTCTATAAAATGACAAACAAAGCAGAAGTGTTAGATAAACTTGATAAATTATATGAAAAAGAAATAGTAAATGATTCAGATATTTTTAAATTAATGGAATTAATACAACTAGACCCAAAAATGTTAACAATTTAATCTTTAATTAATAACTTCAACATTAATTTTTAAATAATTTAAACCTTAACTCTTAATTAATTTAACTCTAATTAATTCTAAATTAATTTAACTCTAATTAATTCTTAATTAATTTAACTCTAATTAATTCTTAATTATTTAAACTCTAATTAATTTTAATTATTTAAACTCTAATTAATTCTTAATTATTTTAATACTAATTAATCCTTGATTATTTTAACTCTAATTAATCTTTAATTATTTTAACTCTAATTAATCCTTAATTATTTTAACTCTAATTAATTCTTAATAATTTTAACTCTAATAAATTCCTAACAATTGTTACCCTAATTAATTCTTAATAATATTAATCCTACTTAATTCGTAATAATTTTAATCTTTATAATTTTTAATTCTTAAATCTTAATTAAAAATTCAATCCATAATTCAAAAGTCATACAAAATTCATGAACTTAACTCAAATTGATTACCTTCAAGTATGAAACCAAATAAAATTCTACCCAACCGAAACCTCCAATTTAATAATATTAAATATGTCAAAGTGGATTGGCATATTTGCAGGTTCACACGGTATGTATCAAATCTAGAATTTGATACATTATTAGAAACCTAATAAAATATTTTGACGTGATTGACTCATGTATAAATGTCATGTGCATGCATCTGTTTATTTTTTTAAAATTATCCGTCATATCATTCATGTTTAATTTTTGCATTATTTAGAACGGTTAGATAGGAAAAGATTAGTTGATACTTGCCTAACCTAGTACCAAGGTGGGGCGAGATGAAAGTACGTTAAGGAAGCTTGGCCTAGCTAAGTAGAACTAGACGAAGCTACCTCGGTACATCCTAGAATAGTTAGACCAGAGTTTTTCAAAGAGTAAAATAAAGGTATTATTTCTTTAAAATACTTTGTCTAACGAAAGGGTTGATGATCCAATAAGGCTACGACCAAATAAGGCCTCAGTGCCTCGCCAATACATGAAAGCCGATTATTAAAATCTAATTTTAAATTATAAATTGATTAAACTCGAATCTAACTCAAGGTCAACTAGTCTATAAACAAATTGAGAAAAATTATTCAAGCATCTCACAATACACCCATAAGGTAACCATGTTTGATTGTACTGCGACACTTAGAATGGGTGAGATGTTAAGGACTAATTAATCGACAAATATTTTTTAAAATATTTTCAAAATCATTAGAATATTTTCTTAAAAATATTTTTTAAAAATAATATGTTTAAACATAATAATATTTTTATGAATTTCATGCTTGCCTGATTGCTTATCTATGAAATACATTTTTAAAAATCATATATTTTTTTGAAAATTGTTTGAGCTACACACTTAGACACAAACCTTTTAGGTCAACACTAGAGTCTCTTAAGACACTTACGTAGAGACCCTTGTAGTTAACAAGGGTAGCCAAACGGTGTCACGTTCAGGGGGAGATTTTTGTTGTTTTAAAAATTATATTTCAAAATTACTCTTTTCAAGAAGCTATATCTTTCAAAACGATTTATGCTTTAAAAATTATTATCATTTCAAAATACGTTTCGAAAAATATTTTTCAAAAAAAAATTATGTCTTTTCAAAATATTTTTTCGAAAATTATATCATTGAAAATTATCGTTCAAATATTTTTTTCAAAAATGTGCTAATTATTCTTTTGATGTGGATGAAATCTAAAGACACATAGGAAATATCCTTTATGATCTTCATGGTTTCCTAAGATTGTGTTAGGTTTAGGGGGAGTCCTACTCAAAAAAAAAATTAATTCTATTTTCTGACGTTTTTTGAAAAATTATTAGATAATTCTTTTCATTTAAATCAAACTCTACGACGCAGAGGATGATTAACTTGTGGTCAACAAGCTTCCTAGGACTGTGTCAGGTTTAGGGGGAGGTTAGGATCAAAAGAGAAATTAAAGGTTTTAAAAATTATACACTATCTCTTCAAAACTAATTACTTTTGAAAATATTATCATTTTCCAAAATTTATTTCAAAAATCTTTTTGACTTTTAGAATCGATTTGAAAATAATTCTTACTTGAGTTTAGAAAATTTCCAGGACACTAAGGAAAATTTCCTTGTAGTTAACAAGGTATCCTAGGATTGTGTCAGACTGGAAAAGAAACCAAGTCAAGAACTTATTTCAAAAATCTGTTTGACTTTTGGAATCGATTTGAAATAATTTTTACCCGAGTTTGCAAAATTTCTAGGACACTTAAGAAAATTTTCTTATAGTTAACAAGGTTTCCTAGGATTGTGTCAGACTGGAAAAGAAACCGAGTCAAAAAAAATATTATGTTTTCAAAATAAAATTTTATTAAAAATATTCATTTATGGAAAAATCTCTAAGACACATAGGAATTTTCTGGTGGTCAACAAGATTCCTAAGATTGTTGTTAGACTTAGGGAAGTTCATTTTTTTTAAAAAAACATATATTTTCCATATTGTTGGTGCAATTTAAGTACATAGTGTTTTTTTTATACTTTACAAAACAAGTACTTAGTGTTTCTCAAAAAGGGGAAGAATTTTGAATTTTTTCAAAAATAATATATGCTTTCAAAACAATTATCCTAAGTACTTTCAAAAGGAGGAGAAAAGTTTTCAAGAAGTTTTCATTGTTGGCGCATGTTTTTATGTAATTCTTTTTGATGTATAACAAAGGGGGAGAGAAGAGCTTAAGTTAGATTTTTTCCGATTTCTCCCAAAGGAGTAAACCTAGACTTAACCCTTAAGACCAATTCTAACTTAATATATTGTCAAACATCAAAAAGGGGGAGATTGTTGGTACAAGATGCATCAATGATGTCTTCCTCTAAGTGTTTCGATGTTTAACAATATACTTAAGTTAGTAATATATGTTAGACAAAGGGTAAGTCAAAGTGATCAAGGCTTAAACCAAATAGGACCTTATGTTTGGTAGGGCTAACCCAGGATTGATCAGGTTGACAAAGGTTTAGTCAAACAGGATCTGATGTTTGGCAGAGTCAACCAGAACCCATGGTTGGTTAAGGTCACCAAGGGTTAGCCAAACAAGACCTGATGTTTGGCAGAGTGATCAAACCTAGACTTAATATGGTTAATATACAAAGGTTTGATCAGTTAGAACAAGGTTTAGCTAAGCAGTATCTGATGTTTAGTAGAAAACCTAGGGTTGGTCAGTTAGACCAAGGAGTAAGCCAAACAGGACTTGATGTTTGGCAGAAGAGAAGTCTAGTTAGGATTAATATGACTAGCAAAAGAAATCCATATCAAGGTAAAGAAAAGTCCTAGTTTACCTAGGCAATAAGTCCTGGTTCAAGGAATTAGGCACTAAGTCTGGCCGAGGGCTGGGCACCTAAGACCTGACCAAGGGAGATTGTTGGTGCAGGTAGCACCTAAGTCAAACCTGGATTTGATAATGGCAAAGGGTTCAAGAGTTAAGATGTTATTGTTGTCTAATGTGTTTACTAAGTGTGCAGGAAAGAAGCCGTAGGTACACTAGGCAAAGAAGTCCTGGTCGAGGACTGGGCAAGAAGTCCTGGCAAGGGGCTGGGCACCGAAGACCTGCTCGAAAGGTGGGCACGAAGTCCTGGTCGAGGACTGGGCACGAAGTCTTGGCAAAGGGTTGGGCACCGAAGACCTGCTCGGAAGGTGGGCACGAAGTCCTGGTCGAGGACTGAGCACGAAGACCTGGTCAGGTTGATCGGGCAAAAATCCAACCGAAGGAGCCGGTTGGCAAAAGGTAAACCCTCTTGAGAGGAGTAGGTGAGGATGCGTTCCCCGTCGAGGGAATAGTAGGCGTCGGTTCGACCTAGGGTTCCATTTGGGAGACCCAAAGTCAGAACCAAGACAGCTACGACTGTAAAGATGGATTAATATTCTTACCTTGTTTGTTTTGGAAATAACCTTGGATGCAGGGACCGAAGGAGTGTGTTTCTGCAGCTCAGAACGCCCCAAAGGAGAGGGGCAGGCAGCTGGGCTACGCGCCTGGGAGGTCCCGGGCGCCCAAGGTCAAAGCCAAACAAGCAGAAAGCAAGAATCGCTTCGAAACAACACTGGGCTAGGCGCCCGGGAGGTCCCGGGCGCCCCAGTCAGCTCCAGAGGCCGATTCGGAAGGGATAAGGACCAAGCTACAGATGAAGGTTCTCCGATCTGAAGGCACGTGTCAGGCGCCCCCAGGAGCACTATAAAAGGGGCTCGACCCCGAGGCTTCAAGAACACAACTTTCCAATGTCTCTACGCTTTTCGTTCAAGCGCTCTGCTTTGGCAAACTCCGATCTCGAGACTCTAGCGCCGACGACGACCCTCTGCTCCGAAGTACGATCCACACCGGGCGTCAGTAACGAAAGTGTATTCATTTACTTACTACACTATTCTTATATTAAATCTATAAACCTTTGCGTGAATATAGAATTGCCCGCAGTAAACAGTTAAGGACCACGGGCCTTGGAGTAGGAGCCGAGAGCCAAGTAAAAATACTTGTGTTCCGTGTGTGTTTTTAATTCCACTGTGTATTTTCTCTTAGTCTTATCCAAAAAGTTTTCACGATATTCACCCCCCCTATCGTGTTTCTCGATCCAACAAGTGGTATCAGAGCGGGGTAGCTCAAATTTGGTGCAACCACCAATTTGGGAATTTTTCAGATTTTTACGAAGTTTTTATTTTCTTTTTCGATCGAAGTTTTTATCGTTAATCGAGGTTGGTGCAACACCACTCGATAATTTCTTTTAAATATCTTATTCCCGCACTACTAATCCAAGACTAAGTCTTGGGATAGTTTTTTATTATTTTTATTTCAGTAATTTCTAAATGTCCATGCAAGAGGGTTTTAGTACAACCAGTGTTAAATACCAGATTTAAAAAAAGGGCTTAGTCATAAATTTTAAAGGGCTTAGTTGTAATTTCTGAAACTTGGAGGATTTATTTGCAAAAAGCCAAAATATTAAGTTATAAAACTCCCTAAAAGCCCTAACTTCCTCCCCGTGTCGTTTTCTTCTCCCCCGACTCTGATCGCTTCGGTTTTTGCCCGACGTCGTCTAGCCTGTCGCCGCCGCCGCCGCCTAGACCCGTCCTCCTCTTCTCCTTCTTCTCCGGTGCGCACGAGCAGAGCGCCTTCGCCCTCACGAGAAGCCCTAGCCGACGCCGCTGCTGTGAGCCGAGGAAACGCCGCCTTGTTTGGTTTCCCGTCCTTGGCTTTTCTCTCCGGCCGAAACCAGGGTAAGAGTTGGATTTGTGTTGGAATTCATTGTGGAATTGAAAAACCCTAACTGTTGATTTCTGTAGAGTTTGGTTTGAGGATTTAGATGTAGATCTGTTCAACAGGATACTTTGGTAGGAATTGATGATGAATTGTGTAAGGCAGTAGGATGAGAGTTATGGGTTAGGTTTGGATTAAGGGTTGGGATTGATTTTGTTTTGGTTCTTTTTCTTTCCTCTGCCGTGAACTGTTGTCCTTGATTAGATCTGTGGGTTCCTATTTTCTGATCAATTTGGGGTTTTGTAGTAACATCTCTGTTTTTGATTAGGTGTTGGTATGCTGTTGGTTTTTGATACAAGTCAGTACACGTAGATGATGATCGACTTAGCTTGTTTGTGGTACATTGATAATGAACTAGATCTATTCAATTTAGTTTATTGGTGTTTCAGAAATTAAATCCAATTTGGAGTTGTTCATTGGGTTAAACTGGGTGTTTATCCTTCTAAACCTAATTAAGCAGGATCTCATTATTGTTTAGATTTAATTAAATGGGTTTTGGTAATTAGGGTTATATCCTAATTATACTTAGTAGTTAAATTAGCTATTTTATTATGTTATAAACAGCTAAACTTAGTCCTTGATACAGGACTTTGACTTTGGACTCACACAGTTGATCGTGGAGGGTTCTCGTTCACGGATTTCTGAAATTAAGGTGGGTATTTCTCCTTTGTACTCGAGTAGTTTCGTTTACCTTAAAGCATGGCTATTTTATGTCTAGTAGGTTGCTTGACCTTGTTGTTTGTCGTTTATTATTTTAACATCGCCGTTGAGACTTACTCTTCGTTGATCTTCGAGTATTCCAAATTCGTTTCTGTACAGTCCTCTATTGGTTTTCTATTCTATAAAGTATCGCTTGTACGTGAGTACTTAGATGTCCATTATACAAAATTAGGTTTATTTGGCATTAGAAATATCCTACCTATTAGTGTAGGTGCATAATCGTTGGTTTGCGATTTCTGGTTGGTTGTATTGATGCATCGTATACTCGTTGGATTTTATTGCATCGTTGTTACACCGGTTGTTCGTGCATCGTATAGCATGCACCATACTTGCACGTTGCATACTAACGACTGTTGGGCTTACATTTGGTTAAGCCGTCGTTAGTCATATTGTTGCTCGATTCACTCAACCACTTGTTGTCGTGGTAGATATTAGAGTGCGAGCATCTGTCCTGTTATGCCAAACAGTGACACCCTCACCGTTGTTTTTAGAGGGATGAGTTGTTGGTGGCTCACCCTCACCGTTGTTTTTAAAGGGATATTGTAGCTGTATAGCTCCCCCTATGTATCGGGGTTTAGAGTGTAGACTCCCCAGCATCCTGTCCACTCAACCACGCCTTATGTGGTATTTGTTGTTGGAGTGTATACAGTTGTCACAGCCCTACCCACTCGGTCACACAGATGGGATGTGTTGACGCCTTGACTGGCGTCAGGGGTGACACATGTCATTGCATCATGTGCATACGTATTTCTTTTATGCATTTTCTTGTGTTTGATGCATTTATATGAGCTATGGTTGTTGCACATGATTGACATGCATCTCTATCTTAGTTTTATTGTTGTTGCGTTATTTTACACCTGTTTAGTTATTATTCGGTTTTACACCATGTCGTATTATATTGGTTATGCATGATTAGATAAATTCTATAATTCTTATAGACTGTACACTGTTGATTTCTCTACTCCGTTATCCTTATTATGCCATGCTTATTTGTCTACTCATATACCCGCAGAGTCCGCCCGGACTCATCACCCCTGCTTTCCTTTTTGTTATTTCAGATAGCAGGCAGAAGTATTTCTTGGAGCCAGGAGAGGAACCAGTTGCCGGTCTCCAGTGTCGAGTTGAGTTATTTTTCGGTATTCGGTTTAGTTGTTTGTTTTAGGTACTTGTAGTTGCATTTTATTCATTATCGGGTTTTGTCGTTATCAGAGTCTTTTGGTGTTCTCTTTGGATTGTAGTTTCACTTTATGTTTATTGTGGCTGAGCCACCCATTATCACTTATTCTAATATAAACTGCGTGGTTGTGTTTACTTCTATATATGTGATGCTAGCCGCATGTGGCTAAGCTTTTTATGGTGAGATTTATGTATAATTGCCCCATATTGTCCGCCGTACAGGGGAGATGCTGCTCGATTTTTGAGGAAGCATGTGCCTCTGGGGGCGTGACAGCCAGACCACCACTCTTCAGTGGGGCGGACTTCTCCTACTGGAAGAGTCGGATGGAAGTTCACCTGAAAACTCAGGTGGACATGTGGATAATAATCCAATTTGGTCTGGAAATCCCGAAAAATGCTGAAGGAGTGCCAAAACCTTACACCGAATGGTACACCTCTCTAAAAAGGAAGATCGAGGCTGATGCTAAAGCTACCCAGACGCTCCAATGTGGTCTAACCAAAGAAGAGCTGAACCGGGTGGGACCATTCAACAGTGCAAAGGAACTCTGGGGTAAGTTAATTGAATTGCACGAAGGAACCTCCGACACCCGAATCAGCAAGGGAGACCTACTGCAAAACAAGCTATACACGATCAAAATGAATGACGGCGAGTCAGCAGCCCAGCTCCACGCCAAAATCCAGGAGTTGATGAACGGTCTACATACAATCGGTCACAAGGTAGAAAACCGTGACCTGATCAGGTATACCCTTAACACTTTCCCGAGAAATACTTTGTGGGCATCTTTGGTAGATGCGTATAAAGTTTCAAGGGATCTTTCTAAAATCAAATTAGATGAGTTATTTTCTGAACTTGAATTACATGAGCAGACTAACTGCACCTTGGCTGAGAAAGGCATTGCTTTTGTTGCAGGCAAAACAAGAAAGATGGTCAAGAAGAAGCCTCAACCTGCACCCGAGTCTGACTCAGACTCAGACTCAGAAGATAGTGAAGGGGATCTACCCAAGCTGGTTCGGCTTGCCCGGGACTACTACAAGGAATTGAAGAATCAGTCCAACAGAAGAAAAGTCAGCCGAAAGAAGGAGGATCCGACTGAACCATCCAAGAACAAATCAAGTGTGACCTGCCTCGAATGCAACAAGAAGGGACACTTCAAATCGGAGTGCCCTAATCTGAAAGAAGCCAAGAAGACAAGAAGGAAGAAGACCCTTCAAGCAACGTGGGACGAGTCTTCATCCGAAGAAGAAGAAGAGGCCCCACAATCGAACCTGCTCGCTTGACTGCATCCGAAGACTTCGACATCGGATCAGAATCGGAGCCGGACGACGGAAAGCTCACCATATCAGAAGATGGAAAAATCACTGTAAGTGGTTATTCAAAATCTGAATTAGCTGAATTAATTGCATACCTATCTAGTAACTTGGCGAAAGCCAAAATTCGAGTCGAGTCTCTCTGACAGGAAGTAAAACTCCTGAAAGAGGGAGCTGACTCTAGATCCTTAACTGAGAAGGTTCAAGAAGGAACCCCAAGGTGGACCAAACTGGACCAAACCAGTATTGGATCCCCAAGGACAAGATTCATATCTTGCCTAATCATTACCGTGGCTTTAGTCCAGGGGGAGCCAACTTAAAAACTATTTTTATAGTTAAATAAATTCCTCTTTTTTATTGTAAAATTGCATGATTGCTTGTTTATTTATTTTCTACAATTTACCATGCTTAAACCTAGGTCTGGTTAGATTAAGGACTAAACCGATTAACTGAAATTTAAATAACATAGTATTGGGTGGAGGTGAGATGATAGTACGTTAGGGAAGCCATTTTGGCAGAACTAGCCGAAGCTACCAATCCAAGACCCAAACTAGTTAGACCAAAATCTTTCAAGGAGTAACTTGAAAATGGATTTTAAATAAAAGACTTTGTCAAGGAAAGGGTTGATGATCCAATAAGGTTACTACCAAAGAAGGCTTAGTGCCTCGCTAAGACCTGGAAGCCGATTATTGAAAACCAAATTTACTTTAATATTGTCAGATTTGAATCTAACACATATTTCAATTAATCTTAGATTCAACCATTTTTTAAAAAAATAAATTTATAAACATAATTAATTGGTTTTTCAAAATTAAGTTAATTTTTTTAAAACTAATCACAGTTTTCAAAATAAAATCTTTACTTCTATTAAAATTTGTTTCACAAAAATCCATAAGGTTAACGTGATAATAACTCTAGATTGGGTGAGACAGACTAGGTTGTTGTGACGACCCACCTTAATTTCTCTCCCTTAAAGCGGACGTCACTTTTACTTAACCTTAACTTTACCTTATTCTTAGCCTTAGGTTACAACTACTTGACTTCCCTTAACTTGCTCTGATTTTTTTTCTTTTAAAAAAAACTTTCATTTTATTTGCTTTGCAAGGATTTGACCCCTAGACCTCTTAGTTGTAAAACTAAAGCACTAACTATCTGCCCTACAACACTTTCATTTCAATGGTACCAGTCGACTGATAGATAGCCAGTCGACTGGTGCATCGAACAGAAGGTTCTGTTCAATATCGCAGTCGACTAGTTCTGAACCAGTCGACTGGCACGCCTGAAAAACCTGCATTTTAGATCTGAAAACCATTTCTAAAGATCCACAAATCATATACTTTCAAGACATACAATGAAACAACTCCAAATCTAAACTCCATACTAGTTTTATAAGCATCTTAACAACTCAAAACGAATCCAATAACTTGAAATTAGGATTTCTACGAAATTTAACAAACTTATCAAAACACTTGCAATCTCTACTAACTTTGTACCCAACTTTGACTCCATGTAAAATTTAAATAAGGTGATCACATCCTACCAATCCAAAACATCAACCATGAGTTTCTATAATCAAAATGCCTCTAAGACTTATCCCAAAGATCTCTTCCACGGCTCCGCCGCCACTGAACATCAATGCAAGTCCCGTTCGCCTCCATAGCTTATGCTTTTTCTTTACCTTTATCTGCAATAGAAGGAAATGCAACTAATAAGCGAATTGCTTAGTAAGTAAATCCTAACTCACAAATCCATGTTATCGATAATAAACATGCTTATTTAAAAGAATGCTTGCTTCCAAAATACATGCACATGGGAAAACTTACATATACTTATCATGCTCAATCATGTTGAAAACATTACTTGCGTTACATCATTTGCAACCTTACGTACTCATACATTCAAACACTAACTTCCTTACTCTTACTCTTTAACATGCTTGCAATGTATCAAGACTAACATATGAAATAAAGGCACATACTTAAAACTGAAAACACTTGCGAATACTTATTTACTTGAAAATAGTAATCAACTTTCTTTAGGCCTTGACATTGTACCATGGTATCAATGTACCAATTGCGTGCTTCTCTATTAGGTTGCGGGGTAGCTAGCCACCGCACCTTTTTTTTTTGAAGGAAAAAGAGAAATCTTTATTCCTGATAATGAAAATCCATACTAGAAGGGGGCCAAAACCTAACCTTCTAATATAGAAATACAAACACAGAGGGATTTACAAGAATTTAACAAAATACACAAACTGACTTTAACAAATCAGTCGAACCCAGCTAAATCCTTTTCCAAAGTTAACTATTTCCAGAGCTCTTGATACTGGTCAATAGGTTCAGATTTACTAGAACAGATTCTAGAAGGTCTGACAAATATTCCATATTCCACCACACGATGACCATTTTGCCAATTGTTGTAGCCTTGGCACATCCAGTTTTGTACGTCAATACAGATTTGTATCAGTGTTAAAGCTTTTTATCAGCCAACATATTAGCTGTCGACAGTCAGAAAGCCAAGTATCCATAAATCTAATACGCAGTACAATTATAGGAAACCATCATCTGAGAATTTTAACACAAAGGGGGTTACATCTGAAAATTCGGCATGGAGAGAAAAATCCAGAGCCATCATATTAGCTGCCGACCAGATCTTTGAGAAGGGATTCAATGGAAACTAACCAAATAAGGACCATAATAAACTGAGAGAAGGCCTGCTTCAAGAACTAATTACAGCAAAAGAAGCATGAAGCCATATAAGAGAAAATTTTAAGCAATTGACAAATAGAAAGAAACAGGTCAATCATATCTGTGCGATAAGAGAAATTTCAGAAGGAATCAATTCTCAAAAACCTGCTTTTATCTTTAAGCTTCAGACTATATCAACAAAATTACAGAAACTCTACATCGAATTCTGCAAAACTGTCAATAGCAGACTAGATCCTTTTTCATCAGCTCCAAGTTAACTACTTTCCCAGAGATACTAGGCACCTTAGAAAAAGAAACGAGAGAGCCAAATATCCCATACCAGCCAAATCCTTTGAATCTGATATGCAGTACAATTATAGGAAACCATCATCTGAAAATTTAAACACAAAGGGGTTACATCTGAAAATTTGGCACGGAGTGAAAGATCCAGAGTCATCATATTAGCTGCCGACTAGATCTTTGAGAAGGGATTCAATGGAAACTATCCAAATAAGGACCAGTAAGCAATTGAAAAATAGAAAGAAACAGGTCAAACATATCTGTGTGATGTGAGAAATTTCAGAAAGAATCAATTCTCGAAAACCTGCTTTTATCTTTAAACTTCAGACTATACCAACAAATTACAGAAACTCTGCATCGAATTCTGCAAAACTGACAATAGCAGATTATCCTGACTTCCTTGAAACTCATATATATGGAAACCCAATTCTATCCAGTTTACAGATACCAAACAATGTTTTATCTATCTCTGCTGGTGCCAAAATCTTGTCTTCAGAAAAAATGAAGGCCTGATTAGCAAGGTGATCTGCAGCTGCATTGGCTTCCCTATATACATGAGAACATTGAACTTTATAGCGCCTCAGAATACTTCTGATCTTTAGAATTAAATTGCGATGTTCCCATGGAAAGGACTCAGCTTGAAGGATCTTCAAAGCAGCTACCGAATCCGACTCCTACCAAACTGGAAACCATAAGTTTTTAACGCATAGGTCAAGGCCCATTTGGATTGCAGTTAATTCTGCTTTTAAGTTTGATCCTACTCCAATAACCCCAGCTCTTGCTTGAATAATCTGACCTACATGGTTCCGAATAATAGCACCATATGATGCCTTATTAGAGCTTATTAACTGCAATCCACCGCACCTTATTAGAGCTTCTTTCTAACTTTCTGTGGGCCTTCCATTTGCCCGGTACTTGTCACTTTCCGAAAATAAAATACTTTCTTACTATATATAATACTTATACGTATCAAACTATCTTACTTTTGCATAAATTTTGCACTTAACACCTTTACCTTTCTCACTTGAGACTTTCATCGAGCACCTTGCGTGCCCTAAATCCTAACCTCATTTTTGGGACTTTTCAAAAATTACATCTTATCATGCTTAGCTTACATACCCCAAATCTAAACCAATTAATTTCTATCATGAGAAAACATGCATCTTTAAAAATTTAAAAAATAACCATAACTCAGATGTTCTACAACAAGAACTTACATACGAAAACTACTCCTATTGCAGGTGAGTGATCTACTTACCCTTTGTTTGAAGAAAACTCACTAAGTATATGGAAAACCCTAGCGTAGGACTCCTTTTCTCTTCCTTCCAAGAAACTTCACTCCTTGGCCCTAGGGAAGGAACCCTAGGTTCTCTACTCAAGAGGAAGGAGGAGGAGGAAGAAAATCCTTGCTTTCTCCCAGTTTTCGCAGCCCCTCTTGCTCCCTGTTTTCGCCGACCCTAATCACCCAAAGAGGGGATTAATCGCAACTTAAGTGGAAGTTGAAACACCTACTCATGAAAAGGGCTTACTCAACTATAACATTAATTCGCTTCATCCTTTTCTGTGCTTGATACCCTTGCCCTGTTGGTTACCCCAACTCACTTAAGGCCTTGCTTTGCCCTATGGTCGCGGGATCAAACCTCGCCTAACCCCTTATTTTTTTTCTTTTTATTTTAATCCGAAAAAAATGCTATAAAATTCAGAAAAATTTCTAATAATTCACGAAAATTATTGGGTGTTACAGTTGTGAAAATCAATTTAGGCTATCCTTGATTCTAATTGGATCCAAATCAACAAACTCTTTATATGTAGGAACATAAAGATTTGGACCAATGGATGTTGGATAGCGGGTGCTCCAGACACATGACTGGGGACAAATTGAAATTCACCAAACTCAAGTTCAAGAACCTAGGCTCAGTAGCATTTGTCAACAATGCTACACTCAAAGTCATTGGGTCATGTAACATTGAACTCAAGTATGATTTTGTCAGTAAAAAGGTACTTTTGGTTGAAAACTTTAAATTTAACTTGCTTAGTATAAGTCAATTGTGTGATACTGGCTATATTGTTACCTTTACCAACTCTAACTGCCTGATTAGAAACTTGCAAGACTCAGAAATCATGCTTAAGGGCACTAGGAGAAACAATGCCTACACTATAAACCTACCCATGGAACCTAAATGCTTCTTAACTCAGTTAGAAGAATCAAACCTCTGGCATAGGAGATTAGGTTACACTAATCTGAGATTAATTTCAAAAATCACCCAACTTGGCCTAATTAAAGGAATACCTAAGATTAAGAACCATGAAAACCTAATATGTGAATCATGCAACCAAGGTAAACAATCCAGGTCTAATCACAAACAAATTCAATCAAATCTAACTCAAACCACACTTGAGCTCCTACACCTTGACCTATTTGATTCACATGGAGCCAAGTCACTAAGCTGAAACTGGTACTGCTTAGTAATTATCGATGATTACTCTAGGTTTGCCTGGGTTAGGTTCCTAAAAACTAAAGATGAAACCCTAAACCTATTTATTGATTTTTGTAAGTTAATTGAAAATCAAAACGATACCAAAATCAAAAGACTTAGGAGTGATCACGGGGGAGAGTTTGAGAATAACGGTTCGAGGAATTTTGTAAAATAAACGGATATATTCACGAATTTTCATGTCCGAAACCCCCAGCAAAATGGGATAGTCGAACGGAAAAATAGAACCCTACAGGAAACCGCTAGGACTATGCTCAATGAATTCGACCTAGCTAACCAATTTTGGGCAGAAGCAATTAGTATGACTTGCTACATCCAAAATAGGGTCCTAATTAATAAATGACATAATAAAACTCCCTATGAATTATACTACCATAGACTTCCAAACCTACATTACCTAAGGGTCTTTGGGTGCAAGTCCATATCCTAAACACCAAGGACTATCTAGGTAAATTCTAGTCTAAGTCAACCCCAGGGGTATTCTTAGGATATTCAACAATAAGTAGGGCCTATAGGGTTTACAACAAACAAACTAACAAAATTGAGGAAACAACAAATCTAATATTTGATGAGGAAATTAATTTAAAATTTGATATTCCAGATCTAAAGTCATCAAATATTGATCATGAAGATAATGAACAAATTGTTGAACCACTAATTGAACCCCTAAATGAACTAACTATTGAACCAACTATTGAGTCAATTGAACCAATAATTGAACCAGCCTAAGTAGTTGAACCAAATACTGAACCAAACCGTCTAGCCGAACCTGAGGCTGAACCAAGTTCTAGAAAAACTAAGAAACCCAGACTCAGCCACCCAACTGATCAAATTGTGGGTGATCCAACCTCAGGAGTTAGAACTAGGTCTTCCTATAGAAATCTTAGTCAGATTACACTGATTTCGAAAATCAAACCTAAGACCATAGAGGAAACCTTACCTGATCCTGATTGGATCATAGCAATGCAAGAAGAGTTAGCCCAATTTGAGAGAAACCAAGTCTGGGAACTAGTATCTAAACCTGAGGGTAAATCCATTATTGACACTAAGTGGGGTTTTAGGAATAAGCTAAATGACCAGGAAAATAGTTAGAAATAAAGCCCGCTTAGTAGCCAAAGGGTTCAGTCAAGTCGAAGGGTTAGACTATGACGAAACCTATGCCCCAGTAGCCAGACTTGAGTTCATTAGGATGTTGTTAGCCTTTGCATCCCATAAAGGATTTAAACTCTACCAAATGGATGTAAAGTCAGCTTTTCTAAATGGATTTATTAAGGAAGAAGTCTATGTAGGATATCCCCCCGGTTTTGAGGACTTAGAAAAACTTGACCATGTTTACAAACTCAATAAAGCACTATATGGACTAAAACAAGCACCTAGGGCATGGTATGAACGTTTATCAACCTACCTCATTTCTAAGGAATTTAAACAAGGACAAATTGACTCAACTCTGTTTATTAAGACCTTAGAAAAAGAAATCTTTATTGCCCAAATCTACGTTGATGATATAATTTTTGGATCCACCAACTCAAACTTCTTAAAATAATTTATAAAAATAATGGAAAATGAATTCGAAATGAGCTTAGTTGGTGAGCTCAACTTCTTTCTAGGGTTACAAATTAAGCAAACTAGGGATGAAAATTATGTCCATCAATCCAAATATGGTAAGGAGTTAATAAAGAAATTCAAAATGGATAACTCCAAAAGCATAAGTACTCCTATGGCCACAAATGTAAAAGTAGATAGTGACCATGATGGCAAACCCGTAGACCTTAAATTATATAGAAGTATGATTGGTAGTCTACTTTACCTTACAGCCAGCAGACCCGATATTCTTTTTGCTGTAGGAATGTGTGCTAGATACCAAACCTGTGCTAAGGAAACGCACTTAGCAGCCCTAAAAAGAATACTTAGATACATCAGGGCACCCTAAATGTAGGGATTTGGTATCCTAGGACCTCAACTTTTGACTTGTCAAGATACTCGGATTTTGACTATGCTGGTTGTAAACTAGATAGAAAGAGTACAAGTGGAAGCTGCCAACTCTTAGGAAATAGTCTAGTAAGTTGGTGTAGCAGAAAGCAACACTATGTAGCTCTATCCACAACTGAAGCTGAGTATGTTGCTTTAGGAGAGTGTGTAGCACAACTCTTATGGATGATGCACACTCTTAAAGACTTCCAGCTTGACTACGCCCAAACCCAGGTCTACATTGATAATATAAGTTCAATTAATCTAACTAAGAACCCAATTCAACACTATAGAACTAAACACATAGAAGTCAAACACCACTTCGTAAGAGATCATGTAGCCAGGGGTGAGATAGTCCTTAAGCATGTAGACTCAAAATCTAACTTAGCTGACATATTCACCAAACCCCTACCTGAGTCTGAGTTCAGCTTACTAAGAAGGCAGTTAGGGTTATGCTTGGTAGAATAGGACTGCTCTAATTATATTATGTTTTTCAAAAACTATTTTACTTTCTGCAAAATCAGTTTCATTATGTTATTTAAAATGAGTTTTCCGACTTAGTTTTTTTAAAATTACCCCCTTCAAAACTAGGGCTTTTACGCAAAATGGACTTAGCCTAGGCCCTAACCCTAGAACTGCATACACCTATAGATCTAGAAGCCAGCATCTCACAAGCACCTTAGGGTACATTTGATTGATAACCTAGAATGGGTTGAGATGCGTAGGTCTTTTCCTTGATTCAAGATGCTTTAAGTCAATGCATCTGCAGTAATTGGGGCACTAAATACCAATCAACAGTAATCAAGTTAAGTGTCAAGCTTAGAAAATCTAACTTGATCAGATCACTTAACTTGACTAACCCTAGTGAAAGCTACTGTTTATAACAGTTAGTAAGTAGCTAATTGGGTTAGACATACCTGAAAGCAAAAATTCAAATTGATTTGGTCCAGTTTAAATTTAGAATTGGTTCAGTACAGCATCTTATTTTGATTACTCAGTTTCAATGCTATATTTTTTTTTGCTATATTTTTTTGATGTTTGGCAAAGGGGGAGAGATTAGAAAGGAGAGGAAAGTGTTGATGCAGTCTGGCTCGATTGTTGTTTTGATGTTGACAACGATTTAAGTTTGGTTGAGCGAATTTGGATTAAGTCCTGGTCGAGGACTGGGCATGAAATCCTGATGAGTGAAGCCTGGTCCTAGCCTGGGAAGCTAGGTTGACTGAAATTCTGGTGAGTGAAACCAGACCCTAGCTTGGGAAGCTAGGTTGATTGAAGTCCCGGTGAGTGAAACTGGGCATGGAGTCTTGGTCCGGGGAGACCAGGATGAGTCAGAGAAGGTTAGGGAGGTCGTTCTCTTGACTTAGAGTTGACATGGGAGTCCCTGGATCGGTCCGGTGACCGATCAGGAAGTTGGCACGAAATCCCTGTTGTGATCGGTCTGGTGACCGATCCAGAGAAGTCCGATCGGTCTAGTGACCGATCAGGGAGAGAATAGAGAATCCTCGGTTGGCTTCTGTTCGGCTCCTAATCGGTCTGGTGACCGATCAGGGAGAGCTTTTGATCGTTCTGGTGAACGATCGAATGTTGCGAGCTCCTCGCTATAACCGATCAGGCTGGATCCTAATCGGTCAGGGAGTGCCCTGATCGGTCCCTAGACCGATCAGGCCACAACTTGATCGGTCTAGTGACCGATCAGCCGTGTAATTCCTGCGAGTTGTGGCAAGCAGATTTTTGGATCGGTCTGGTGACCAATCTGATGATCGATTTGGTGACCGGTCACAAGAATCTGTGATTTCTGATTTCTCACCGTGGACCGATCAGGATGGAGCCTGATTGGTCTGGTCTCACCCTGATCGGTCTGGTGACTGATCAGAAGCTGAACTAATTCAAATATGCTGTCAGAAGTTTCTGATCGCGTCTATTTTCTCGTCTGATACACTGATACACTGTTGATTACGTTTGATATGATTTGCTAAGCTTCTGTTGAAGTATGCAGGCTTTACAGGGATGGTTCAAACATTGGAGGAGAGTAAATGGGAGGCTTTCCTTTGAGCAGGATTAGCTGTTTCTTCTTCTCAGCTTACAACGGACGGCTGGCGTGGGCTGGCAACGACTGGAAGCTGATGAGCTGACCTGGGCTTGGCTGAAGAGAGTTCAGTGAGTCCAGAAGAGGTCAGGAGTAGCTAAGACTGTTATAGACAAGCTAGTGAGCAGTTGGGAGCTGCAGAGGCATGTGAGCAGCTGGGAGCTGCAGAGGCGCACCTGTGACATGTGTTGTTGAGCAGAGGCTTAAGAGCTGGTGGCAAAGAAGTCTCTTTAGGTCTTGGCAATGATTTTGATCCATCTCTTTGAGCAAGCAACTGTGAATCACTTGAGCGACAACTTTCATTATACTCTCGAGCACTTGGAAGAAACAAGGAGCTTAGCGAGTCCATCAGCAAGAAGACACGAAGAGCAGGGAGTTCTTGTGAGATCTGTGCTAAGTGGAGCTCGGTGAGGAGTTCGCTTGTGTTCTTTTGTCCTAAGTGCTCTGTAAGCTTCCTTTTGTTTCACTGTGCTTAATTTCTTCATTCTGTTGAAACGCTGTGGAGAGTTTACTCCACCGAGAAGGAGGTTTCATTCTATCCGGATTTTCTAGGGTTTGATCTACCGACGATCAAGGGATCGCTCACCTCACGGGCACGCCAAGGAGTAGGGGCAAGTTATCCCCAAACCTTGGAAATCCTCTTTGTTAGCGTTTTGTGTTTGTGCTTAGTTTAGGGTTTCGTTTGTGCATCTCTCTGTTTTTGTATTGCTTCCGCTGCAACTAACCCTAAGTGCAGAGAACCTTTTAAAAGTTCAAGAAGTTTGTGTCTGGCTACATTCACCCCCCCCCTCTCTAGCCATCCAAGCACCAATAAGTGGTATCAGAGCAGGGGGCTCTGTTCAAGCGGCTTAACATCCGAGAGCTTACAACAAGATGGCAATGGGAAGAGAAGGGTTGAGCACAAACAGACCTCAATTCTTGGATGGGACTGATTTTCCATATTGGAGATCAAGAATGGAGTTTTATCTCAAAACCAACATCAGCATGTAGTTTGCTGTAAAGGAGGGTTTCATCCCTCCAAAGGTTGACGAAGGAAAAGAGCTCGAGTTCTCAAGGTGGTCGGTCGAATAAATTCGGAAGGGAGAAGCCGATGCCAAAGCCATGGTCACTTTGCAATGTGGGATGACCAAGGAGGAGTTGATCAAGGTGGTTCCTTTCACAAGTGCTAAAGACTTTTGGAACAAAATCATTGAGCTCCATGAAGGAACTCAAGACACCCGGACAGCCAAGAAGGACCTCCTTCTCATCCAACTTCAAAACCTTTCCATGGAAGAAAATGAAAAGGTAAGTGAACTCCATGGAAGATTCAAAGGGATCCTTACTGGTCTACACTCCATCAATGAGAAGGTTGAGAACCGAGATCTTATACGGTATGTTCTCAAAGCATTCCCTAGGAACACCTTGTGGTCATCCATGGTAGATGCTTACAAGGTTTCCAAGGACTTATCTTTTGTTAAGTTAGAGGACTTATTTTGTGAAATGGAACTACATGAGATCTCTAACAAAAGTCCAAAATAAAAGGTATTGCTTTAGTGGTAGGTGACAAGAAGAAGAAGAAGGAGAAGAAGAAGGACAAGGAGGAGGAGAAGACCCACTGTCACGTGGCTTTAGTGGCCTTAGAAGAGTCAAACAAGGAGAGTGGAGATGAAGCAAGTAGCTCCTCAACCGTGCCTTCATCATCTTCGGATGATGAAGAGGTAATCTCTCCGGAGTTAGATAAATGCTATAGGGCAAAGCATGCCTAACTAAGTTGATTAAAAAATCTAAGAACAAGGTTAAACTTTTGAAATTGGAAGTAGAACATTTAAAAACCTCTAAGGATGAGGTAATTGATGAGTTGCATGATAAGACTCTTGAGGATGAAAATAAGGATTTGAAGAGCAAAGTTGAAAATCTCAAGAATATTCTTGAGAAATTTTCAACTAGCTCTAGAACTTTATGTTGATGCAGTCTGGCCCTGATTGTTGTTTTGGTGTTGACACCGATTTTAGTTTAGGTGGACGATTATTGATTATGATTAAGTCATGATCGGGGATCAGGCATGGTATGAAAAATCCTAGCTTGGAGGGCTAGGTATTGGGAAATCCTAACCTGGAGGGTTAGGTGTTGAAAATCCTAGCTTGGAGGGCTAGGTGTGTGAAAAGTCCTAATTCGGAAGAGGTGGGTGAAAAGTCCTAGCTTGGAGGGCTAGGTGAAAAGTCCTAACTTGGAGGGTTAGGTGCAAATTCTCATCTTGGAGAATTAGGTGAAAAAGTCCTGGCTTGGAGGGTCAGGTCCTAGCTTGGAGGGCTAGGTGTGGACAGTCCTAATCCGGAAGAGTTGGGTGAAAAGTCCTAGCTTGGAGGGCTAGGTGAAAAGTCCTAACTTGGAGGGTTAGGTGCAAATTCCCAACTTGGAGGGTTAGGTGAAAAATCCTTGGCTTGGAGGGCTAAGGTGGAAGAGAACTTAGCTTGGAGGGCTAAGTTTAAGTCCCTGGATCGGTCTGGTGATCGATCAGGGAAGCTGGCACGCTGCTCTGTTGTGGATCGGTCTGATGACCGATCCAGCAACGACTGATCGGTCTGGTGACCGATCAGGGAGCACACAGTGAGGTTGGGAACCTACTGTACTGCTCCTGATCGATCCGGTGACCGATCAGGGAGAGTGTGTTTCACCCATTGCTTGGCTCCTGATCGGTCTGGTGACCGATCAGTGAGCGAACAGTGAGGTTGAGTTCCCTTGCTGATCTGCACCTGATCGGTCTGGTGACCGATCAGGATCACTGTACAGATCGTTCTGGAGAACGATCCAGCGTCGCAGGTTCCTCTCTATGATCGATCAGGACGGAGCCTGATCGGTCTGATCTCGATCTGATCGGTCTGGTGACCGATCAGGAGGTTGCCTGATCGGTCCGGTGACCGATCAGGAGGTCTGGACTGCGAAGCTCAGAAATCGCCCAAGAAAGGGGTGGTTCGGTCGGGTGAACGATCCACAACCTGGGATCGGTCTGGTGATCGATCCAGGAGAAGTTACAAAGAAATCGCGATTTCTAATCGAGCGTTGGGGATCAATCAGGACGAAGCCTGATCGGTCTGGACCTAGCCTGATCAGTCTGGTGACCGATCAGGAGTCGCTCTGATCGGTCCGTGACCGATCACTTTAATTCAAATGCACTGTCAGACGCTCTGATCGCATCTGAACGTATCCGATTTGCTGCCACTTACGTCTGATACTTGATTTACTGTGCTCTAACACTCTGATTAAGCTGCAGGTGACAGGGGAGGATTCAAACACTCAAGGAGAGGTCAATGGAGGCTTTCCTTGGAGCAGGTTTGTCCGATTCTCCATTTCAGGTTGCAACGGCCGAGCTGCAGACTGGAGCCGGGACTGGGGCTTGGCTGAGGGGATCTCAGGAAGACCAGAGAGGGCTCAGTGGTAGCTGGCGTTGGCAGTGTGGTAGCTGGAGGCTACGGAGGATGTTGTCACCTGGTGCTGTGTGGAGAATCAAAAGAGCGTAAGCTGGCTTCGTGGAAGCAGAGTTCGAATACAGTCTTCTTGCTGCGCCTTGAGTTCTCCATAACAAGTTTGCTGAGTTCTTGAAGTTTGATCACCTTGAGCAAGCTACTGATTTTCGAGAAGCAATCGTCCATTACTTGAGTGCTTGAAGAAGAGAACAAGAAGCTTGGAGTCCGATAGTGGGAAGACACGAAGAAGGGTTCTTGCGTGAGATCGCCACTGGGTGGAGCTCAGGGAAGCTTGCTGTGTTCTTGTCCTTGCTAAGTGTTTGAGTAAGATCCTTCTTGTTGTTTCTTTGTGCTTAAACTTCATCTGTGATTGAAACACTGTGGAGAGGTTTCTCCACCGAGAAGGAGGTTGCTTCCTATCCGGTGATAACCGGGGCTTGATCTGCCGACGATCAAGGGATCGCCCACCTTAAGGGCACGCCAAGGAGTAGGGGCAAGTTATCCCCGAACATTGTAAACCCTCCTTGTTAGCGATCTTGCTAATTGTGGTTGTTTGTTTTCGGTTTCTGTTTTGGTTTTCTGCACTGCTCTGTTGCTTTATTTCTTCCGCTGTGCTACTGATAAGATTGAGTGCAGAAATCTTGATAAGTGCCAAAGATAAAAGAGATTGGCTATATTCACCCCCCCCCTCTCTAGCCATCCGTTTCCAACAAGTGGTATCAGAGCCTGGGGCTCTGTTTACGGCTTAACATCCAAGAGTTATCAATAAGATGGCATTGAGAGAAGGCTTCTCCACCACCCGACCTCCATTCTTTGATGGCGCTGACTTTCAATATTGGAGATCAAAGATGGAATACTATTTGAAGATGGACATCCATACTTGGTTCGCGGTGAAGGAGGGATTCACCCCTCCTAAGGATGATGAAGGCAAAGAGCTTGAGTCGTGGAGGTGGACTGCTGAACAAACTCGGAAGTGTGAAGCCGACGCGAAGGCGGTTGTCACTCTACAATGTGGCATGAACAAAGATCAACTCATCAAAGTTGGTCCTTTCACAAGTGCGAAGGACTTGTGGAACAAACTCATTGAGCTTCATGAGGGCACCCGGGATTCAAGAATTGCCAAGAGGGATTTGTTCCTCAATCAACTCCAAAATCTCTCCATGAAGGAGAATGAGTCGGTAAGTGAGCTTCATAGCCGGTTCAAGGAAGTCCTCAATGGGCTTCATTCAATTGATGAAAAGGTCGAGAATCGCGACCTTGTGAGGTATGTCTTGAAAGCATTTCCAAGGAATGCTTTGTGGTCATCCATGGTGGATGCCTACAAAGTATCCAAGGATTTATCTATTGTAAAGTTAGATGATTTGTTTTGTGAGATGGAATTGCATGAAATGGCTAACAAAGGCCCCAAGGAGAAGGGGATTGCCTTAGTTGCAGGTGACCGGTCAAACAAGAAGAAGAAGGAGAAGGAAGTCTCTTCATCTTCATCCTCTTCTGAATCTGAGTCCTATTCCGAAGAAGATGGCAGTGGCTCCTCTTCATCCGAAATGGCGAACTTTGTGCGAAGGATGATGAGGAGGGATCGACGCTTCAAGAGTAGAGGTAACTCTAGTGAATCCAAACTTGATAAGACTAATGCCTCTTGCTTTGAGTGTGGTAGGAAAGGGCATTTCAAGAATGAATGTCCAAAGCTCAAGAAGAAGGAGGAAAAATCCAAAAAGAAAGAAGAAAAATCCAAGAAGAAGAAGAAGGCATTGAAGGCCACTTGGGATGAGTCATCCTCAAGCTCATCCGACGAAGAGAAGGAGGAGAAGAGCACAAGGCATGTGGCACTCATGGCTCTTGGAGAGGAGAGCAGTGATGAATCTTCAAGCTTCTCAAACGCGGCTTCATCATCTTCGGATGATGAAGAGGTAACTTCTCCCGAGCTTGAAAAGTGTTATAGAGCAATTGCATGTTTAACTAGTATGCTTAAGAAATCAAAGAATAAGGTTAAAGCATTGCAATTAGAAATTGATCAATTGAAGGCATCTAGAGATGATAACATTGATGATTTGCATGTTGAATTGCTAGAAGATGAAATTAAATCTTTGAAATATGAGATTGTAAATTTGAAATCCTCTAAGGTTGAGGAAGTAAATGATTTGCATGATAAATTGTTAGTAGAAGAGAACAAATCATTGAAGAGTGAAGTTGAGAAGCTCAAGAGTATTCTTGGGAAGTTCTCAACTAGCTCTAAGACCCTAGATATGATCCTAAATGCCCAAAGGGCAGTTTACAATAGGGTCGGTATTGGTTACCATCCTAAGGAACCGTCATTTGTGTCTCTCATGTCTAGGACTGACATGAGACAATCTAGAACACCCAAGACTCAAAAGAAAGTTGTCAAGGCATGGGTGTCTAAGTCATGTTTAGTTGATGCTTTAGGTCCCAAGGTTTGGGTACCTAAAACTTCTATTTTTCGAATTGTGTAAGTTATGATTGAGGGGGAGCATCTATCAACTTGGTTCGTTGATAGTGGATGCTCCAAACACATGACCGGGGATAGATCATTGTTTACCACACTTCACAAGAAAAGTAGAGGTAACGTATCATTTGGTAACAATGGTAGTCTTAAGGTCATAGGAATAGGAGACATTCAAATATCCGAATGTCTTAGAATTTCAAATGTCCTTCTAGTCAAGGGGATGAAATTTAATCTCCTAAGTGTCAATCAATTGTGTGATACGGGTTACACAATTGACTTCCAACCAAATCTCCTAAATGTCCTTCTAGTCGGGTATTCTCTCGTTAGCAAAGTCTATCGAGTCTACAATAAGAAGTCTAGATTAGTTGAAGAGTCTTCTGATGTGGTTTTTGAAGAAGTTCCAAAATCAAGTAACCAATCAGAAAATGTAGAAGGAGTCCAACTTGAACTTAGGAGACTAAGTTTGAATGAAACTCCAAGTGTTGTTGATGGTGATGAATCCGATGACGGTGAGCCTAGACAATCCATAGATCAACCGGATCCTGAGGCTGAACTTGTGTCTGGTGAACCCATTCAAGAAGCACCACCAACACCAAGGAAAAATAGATTAGCCTCTAGTCATCCCCAAGACCAAATTGTTGGAGACATCCATCATGGGGTTAGAACTAGATCATTCTTCCGGAATGAGGCTAATGAAGTTGCCCTAATTTTCGAAATTGAACCTAGGAAAATTGATGAAGCATTAAATGATCCCGATTGGATCATTGCAATGCAAGATGAGCTAGGTCAATTTGAGAGAAGTCAAGTTTGGGACTTAGTCCCTAGACCCAAAAAGACCACCATTATTGGAACCAAATGGGTCTTCAAGAACAAATTGAACCATAAGGGAGAAATCATTAGAAACAAGGCACGCTTGGTAGCCAAGGGCTATAGTCAAGTTGAAGGCCTTGATTATGATGAAACTTATGCTCCCGTGGCACGATTAGAATCCATCCGATTGATGCTTGCATTTGCAGCTCATCGTGGCTTCAAGTTATATCAAATGGATGTCAAATCGGCCTTTCTAAATGGTTTAATTCGAGAAGAGGTCTATGTTGAACAACCACCGGGGTTTGAGAGTACCGAATTTCCAAACCACGTGTTCAAGCTCAAAAAGGCACTTTATGACCTTAAACAAGCACCCCGAGCTTGGTATGAGCGGTTGTCGACATTCTTGATTGAGAAAGGTTTTATTAGAGGCCAAATAGACCCTACACTATTTCTGCGAAGAGATGGTGACAATCTATTTGTAGCCCAAGTATATGTCGATGACATAATTTGTGGCTCAAACAATAAGGGTTATTTAAATGAGTTCATTGGACACATGGAGAGTGAGTTTGAAATGAGTCTAGTGGGAGAGTTAACTTTCTTCCTTGGACTTGAAATCAAGCAAACTCGCGATGGTATCCATGTGCACCAATCAAAGTATACACAAGAAATGCTTCAAAAATTCAATATGAGTGATTCAAAAGAGGTAACCACTCCCATGGCCACAAACACAAGATTAGACAATGATGAGAGTGGTAAACCCATTGATCTAACTCAATATCGAAGCATGATTGGTAGTTTGCTATACCTCACAGCTAGTCGACCTGATATACTATTTGCTGTGGGTATGTGCGCTAGGTATCAAGTGTGTGCCAAGGAATCTCACTTAATCGCTGTTAAGCGAATTTTGAGATATCTCAAAGGCACGATTGGAGTCGGTCTATGGTACCCCTGTACCGAATCATTTGATTTAATTGGCTATACGGATTCCGACTACGCTGGATGTAAGTTGGACCGGAAAAGCACAAGTGGGGGTTACCAATTCTTAGGGTCAACCTTAGATAGTTGGTCAAGTCGGAAGCAACATTGTGTTGCTCTCTCCATGACCGAGGCAGAATATATCGCCATGGGAGAGAGTGTATCACAATTGTTGTGGATGATTCACACTCTAGAGGACTATGGATTGAGTTACAAGGGTGTGCAAGTGTTATGTGATAACATTAGCACAATTAACTTAACCAAGAATCCAGTCCATCATTCTATGACCAAACATATTGAGGTGCATCACCACTTCATTAGGGATCATGTAGCTAGGGGAGATATTGTACTCTCTCATGTAGAGTCTAAATCAAACCTAGCCGACATTTTCACTAAACCACTTCCCGAAAATGAATTTAGTTTCCTAAGACGGGAGTTGGGAATGTGTCGTGCTTCATGTATTTCAATTGCATTCAAACCCTTCATGATTATTTCAAAATTGTTGGGAAACAATTTGGATAACTTTGGGAACATCTCACACAAACTATAAGGTTTACCAAAACGTTTTTGTTAGCTAGATATGGGGTGAGATGTTAGGATCAACTAAGTTTCTCAAAATGTCAATGCATCCCTTGAGAGATTAAGTTGACGAGATAATAATCACTGTGGTGACCAAGTATGGGGAAAACCATTGCATAACATATGTGTATATGGCTCCATGATCATACTTGGACATTCCAATCAAGGAAACTTGATTGGAACATTGGATTTGATACAAACTTAGTTGAAATTGCTTGAATGATTGTTGATTGAGTTTGACTCCATTTGGATGGATCAAAGTGATTGTTGAACCTATAAGGACTTTTGATTCTTGTTCAGGGATCAATTCTAGTCATGAGATCATGTCCAAGTTCGATAAACTTCACCAGATCTCGTTGGAAAGATTCAGAAATTCTGAAACTGAACATTTCAGTTCGTATCAGGGAGTATCAGGAACCCTGATCGGTCACCGGACCGATCAGGCATAGGGATGATCGGTCCCCGGACTGATCTGGCTCCTTCCTGTGGTGATCGGTCCACAGACCGATCAGCGAGGCAAGCCGTGACCTTCCGGAATTTTGACCAAGTGTTCTGAGCTAGCCTGGATCGGTCCCCGGACCGATCTGGCACCCTATGGTGATCGGTCCACAGACCGATCAGGGAGCTCAGAGGTTTCTCTCTGAGCCTACTGTTCGTGTCCTGATCGTACAGCCGACCGATCAGGAGCTCTCCTGATCGGTCACCCGACCGATCAGGCCCTGGTCAGTCCGATCAGGCTATATCCTGATCGGTCTGGGCGCTATCAGATCGAACGGTGATCCGTTCAGATGCATTAAATTCTGGTTGGTGGACCGATCCACCAACCGATTAACTTCGCGAAAACTTACCACTGCCGAACCCTAGCGCCGAAAAACCTCCCTCTTGCGCAACCTTGTGCGAGAGCTTTTCCCAGTGCCCTCGTCTCCCTTTCGTGAGTGTTCGGAGCTAAGAGAGTTTTCTCCAAGCTCTGACTTCTTCCTGCATCCTGCGACCGTTCTCTCGCTGAAGGGGCTTACGATCTCTCTCTTGCACCGGGTTTTTCTCCTGCTTGCTCTTCAGACCTTCACGAACTTCCCTAATGGCACCTAAGTAAGTTTTTGGCTTCGTTTTTCTTTTCAAACAGTTCATAAACTATGTTTTGAAGCTAACCAAGTGTGGTCTGTTGTTCTTGGTGTGGTGCCGTGATTTCTTGATTTGGCCGTGACCCAACTGTGTCCTATCTTGCTCGTGATCAATTCTATCTTCTGATTAAATTGTGTTCTTTTGATCATTGTCATTCTCTGATTGGGTCTTACCTTTGATGATCAATTCTTGAATCCAATCTATAGAAAGTCTTCTAAGGGTAAGGAACCTATGGAGGATAGTTCTAAGGGCAAAGGCCCTTCATCTTCTACACCTCCTCTTAGGCCTCCACCTCCCCCACATACTAGATTTCAGAACATTCAATATGCCCTAAACTTTCATTGGCACAACTTCAAACTAATGCCATGTCGGTCAGTGGACCAAACTTTTGTTTATGAACATTGTCCTACGGTGAGAGGAATCATTGAGTACTATGAGCTTCAAAACATCCTTTTCTTAGAGAGGCCAATCAATGTTGATTTGGTCTCTGAACTCTACAATAATCTAGCCAATGGGGAGAGCACGGGGTGGCGGACCCGTGTCGCCAGTGTCGATCTTGATTTTACCTTATCAGCCTTCACTGTGTTTCTGGGTTGCCATCACTCCGATAATGACTTTTCGCTCTATCCCTATCTTCCTGACCCTCTTCCTGTCCCCTTTACTGGAGTCACTCCTGACTCCATCTATGAGCATTTTCTAGGCCACCCCAGGCCACGGGGTTCCGGTGCGCACACCCGTACGTTTCCCACGTTTCCTGCTCTCCATCTATCCCCCATTGATTATGTTCTGTTTACGATTATCACAAATTGTCTCCTTCCGACTACTTCAAAGCATCTTGATAAGATCCATCCATTCCACTGCCTGATGCTTTACGGGATGCATCTGCAGTTCAATTTTGACATAGCACCATCCATTTATTTCTCCATCATTGTCCATGGTCTGAGGTATGGCCAGACGATCTATATGTCATTCGGCCATATCATCACTGCCTGGCTGCAGTCCGTTGGGATCGATGTTTCATAGGGTCGTACTGTACCTATGGTGGGACAGGACTGCCAACTTGATCGTCGCATGCTGGCCCAATCTGGTATTGTTGTCGGATCACGAGGGTTGTGTTGGAAGAATCAGAGACATATGGGGGAGTTTCCAGGAGCAGCCCATTCCCAGGAGCAGCCCGCTGATATAGAGGATTATGATGAGTGGGCTCCTGACCTCCGATGGCAGATTGCGGAGTTAGAATGGATGCTGCAGCACGAATTGCATATCTCGGAGCTCTGGCGACAGGAGGTTCGCTCAAAGTGTCAATCCTTCGATCGACGCCTGGCTACACTAGCATCTGACATCTCAGACATGAGCTCATTCCAGGACAGATGGTATGAAGAGTGGTATCATCACACATTTCCTGATAGTGCATCTCCCAGTGGCCCTTCACCGGGGGATATCATCTACATTGATGATTCCGACGATGATCCCGCTGACAATTGACTGCTCTCTGGTGTTGGTTGATTGATTTCTGATCTTTTGATGGTTGTGTCCGTTTTGACTTTTACCTGTTATGGCATTGAGCTGCACCTACTATCTGTCTGGATATTTTCTGTATAGCCGCTATCTTTGCGTGTACTTGTTATGGCATGATGTATTTCTTGTCATTTTATGCTCATTAGTAGATTATATGGTGATGTTTTGACTATATGCCTCATTTTATATCTCCTTGATCATGCTTTCAATGCCATGTCTACTTGATACATATGACTGTTATAGCATGCTTTGTGAGTTGTTAATTCATGTTCGTATGATGCATGTGACTGCTATATCTTGCTCTATCTTTTTCACATGTGGTCATATGGTTATCCAAAAATCATTCATATCCTTGTTGATTTGAGATACCCCTAGGGTTGAGGGGGAGTATGGTTAAACATAACAGCCCGTCTAGACCCTTTTCGTGTTCGACAAAGGGGGAGAGTGTTGGTTGGTTAAGTTTAGGTTGATCATGTTGTAGGGGGAGGATCTGGATTCCCCTATGATTCTAAATTTTGAAAAATTGATTGAGGATCACTAAACTTAAAATCGGGTTGTCAAACAACAAAAAGGGGAAGATTGTTGATGCAGTCTGGCGCTGATTGTTGTTTTGGTGTTGACACCGATTTTAGTTTAGGTGGATGATTATTGATTATGATTAAGTCCTGATCGGGGATCAGGCATGGTATGGAAAATCCTAGCTTGAAGGGCTAGGTATTGGGAAATCCTAACCTAGAGGGTTAGGTGTTGAAAATCCTAGCTTGGAGGGCTAGGTGTGTGAAAAGTCCTAATTCGGAAGAGGTGGGTGAAAAGTCCTAGCTTGGAGGGCTAGGTGAAAAGTCCTAACTTGGAGGGTTAGGTGCAAATTCCCATCTTGAAGAATTAGGTGAAAAAGTCCTGGCTTGGAGGGTTATGTCCTAGCTTGGAGGGCTAGGTGTGGATAGTCCTAATCCGGAAGAGTTGGGTGAAAAGTCCTAGCTTGGAGGGCTAGGTGAAAAGTCTCAGCTTGGAGGGCTAGGTGAAAAGTCCTAACTTGGAGGGTTAGGTGCAAATTCCCAACTTGGAGGGTTAGGTGAAAATTCCTTGGCTTGGAGGGCTAAGGTGGAAGAGAACTTAGCTTGGAGGGCTAAGTTTAAGTCCCTAGATCGGTCTGGTAATCGATCAGGGAAGCTGGCACGCTGCTCTGTTGTGGATCGGTCTAATGACCGATCCAGCAACGACTGATCGATCTGGTGACCGATCAGGGAGCACACAGTGAGGTTGGGAACCTACTGTACTGCTCCTGATCGATCCGGTGACCGATAAGGGAGAGTGTGTTTCACCCATTGCTTGACTCCTGATCAGTCTGGTGACCGATCAGTGAGCGAACAGTGAGGTTGAGTTCCCTTGCTGATCTGCACCTGATCGGTCTGGTGACCGATCAGGATCACTGTGCAGATCGTTCCGGAGAACGATCCAGCGTCGCAGGTTTCTCTCTATGATCGATCAGGACGGAGCCTGATCGGTCTGATCACGATCTGATCGGCCTGGTGACCGATCAGGAGGTTGCCTGATCGGTCCGGTGACCGATCAGGAGGTTTGGACTGCGAAGCTCAGAAATCGCCCAAGAAAGGGGTGGTTCGGTCGGGTGAACGATCCACAACCTGGGATCGGTCTGGTGATCGATCCAGGAGAAGTCACAAAGATATCGTGATTTCTAATCGAGTGTTGGGGATCGATCAGGATGGAGCCTGATCGGTCTGGACCTAGCCTGATCGGTCTGGTGACCGATCAGGAGTCGCTCTGATCGGTCCGGTGACCTATCACTTTAATTCAAATGCACTGTCAGACGCTCTAATCGCATCTGAACGTATCCGATTTGCTGCCACTTACGTCTGATACTTGATTTACTGTGCTCTAACACTCTGATTAAGCTGCAAGTGACAGGGGAGGATTCAAACACTCAAGGAGAGGTCAATGGAGGCTTTCCTGGGAGCAGGTTTGTCCGATTCTCCATTTCAGGTTGCAACGGCCGAGCTGCAGACTGGAGCCGGGACTGGGGCTTGGCTGAGGGGATCTCAAGAAGACCAGAGAGGGCTCAGTGGTAGCTGGCGTTGGCAGTGTGGTAGCTGGAGGCTACGAAGGATGTTGTCACCTGGTGCTGTGTGGAGAATCAAAAGAGCGTAAGCTGGCTTCGTGGAAGCAGAGTTCGAATACAGTCTTCTTGCTGCGCCTTGAGTTCTCCATAACAAGTTTGCTGAGTTCTTGAAGTTTGATCACCTTGAGCAAGCTACTGATTTTCGAGAAGTAATCGTCCATTACTTGAGTGCTTGAAGAAGAGAACAAAAAGCTTGGAGTCCGACAGTGGGAAGACATGAAGAAGGGTTCTTGCGTGAGATCGCCACTGGGTTGAGCTCAGGGAAGCTTGCTGTGTTCTTGTCCTTGCTAAGTGTTTGAGTAAGATCCTTCTTGTTGTTTCTTTGTGCTTAAACTTCATCTGTGATAGAAACATTGTGGAGAGGTTTCTCCACCGAGAAGGAGGTTACTTCCTATCCGGTGATAACCGGGGCTTGATCTACCGACGATCAAGGGATCGCCCACCTTAAGGACACGCCAAGGAGTAGGGGCAAGTTATCCCCGAACCTTGTAAACCCTCCTTGTTAGCGATCTTGCTAATTGTGGTTGTTTGTTTTCGGTTTCTGTTTTGATTTTCTGCACTGCTCTGTTGCTTTATTTCTTCCGCTGTGCTACTGATAAGATTGAGTGCAGAAATCTTGATAAGTGCCAAAGATAAAAGAGATTGGCTATATTCACCCCCCCTCTCTAGCCATCTGTTTCCAACACTTTAGACATGGTACTAAATTCCCAAAGGGCAGTTTACAACATGGCCGGTATAGGTTACCGACCTAAAGAACCAACCTTTGTATCATTAATGTCAAGAACCCATTTTAAATCATCAAATGATTCTAGGGTTCAAAAAGTCAAAAAGAGAATGACTAAGGCATGGGTGCCTAAGTCTTTCATTGTTGATGCATTAGGTCCCAAAATTTGGGTACCTAAAACTTCCATATTTCGAATTGTATAGCTTTGCTTAAGGGGGAGCATCTATCAACATGGGTGGTTGATATTTGGTGCTCCAAACACAAGGCTAAGGGTATACTCATGAATGTAGTGATTTATGGAATTTCTTTTGGGCAATAGGAGAATTATTCATGCCACATATGACAGTGTATCCATGGACAAAGATGACTTTCAAAATGAATCAATAAGTCTTGGAGAGAAAAATCATTACATGGAGTTGAAATTGCCTGTAGTGACTTAGGTTGACATGTAACCTAGTTTTATTTGAAATTGTTTGTACTTAGGAAATTAAGACAATTTCATATTTTTGTGATAAATAATTTGAATTATCTGAAATTCTCTATATTAAATAAATACATGAACATAGTTTGGTTAACTGCTCGTATTAACGATTTTCTCTTGATTGACATGATGGAAAGTGAATTTCGGGTTATTGCAATTTATGGTTTATGAAATGCTTTATATCAAGCCTAAGGTGTCTATTTTCTTGTATGAGTTATAGAACATGAATGCATGCTAAAGAACAAGTATGGATACATTAGTTAATATTGATTCTAAAATCACTATGAAAATTTCACCATACATCAAACTTACAAACTAATCAAAATTTGGAAATGTGATCATATTTTGATACTAATTTGATCCAAGCAAGCCAAAATTATCTTGTATGAGTTTTACAACTTTGATGTATTGTACCAATTTTGGTTTAGGACAGCATGGTAACCTAGTTTATGCTATTTCAAAATTTAGTACTCAAGTTCCCCACTGATCATGCCTTGCTTTTGATAAATCATGCTTTGATACAAACTTGCTATGATATTATACCCATTTTGGATTAGGACAGTATGGTAACATGTTTGTTTCCCCACTGATCATGCTTTGATACAAACTTACTTTTCATACTCAAGTTCATGCTTAGGACATATTGATCATGCCTTGATGAATCTTGATTTAGTTAAGGGACATAGATCATGTTGTTTATTTTGGATAAGGGAAACACTTTAGGATCAAATAAATTAAAACCAAATGAATTAGGGTTTGGGAAAGGCTAAGAGTTGAAACAAACCTATTTCTGAAACTGATCAGTTTCAGAAAACATACTATATCAGACCTGATCGGTCCACCGACCGATCAGGACTCACCCTGATCGGTCTGGTGATCGATCAGGGATCATTCTGATCGGTCTGGTGACTGATCAGATCGGTGTTGATCAGGAAATTCCCTGATTGGGTCAAAAACTCTTGAGTTCGATCCTCTTGTCATCGAATTGTATCAGTTTAATGATCATACTACATACAAATCTGATACAAACCGATTACGATTGGAATATACTCATCATACTTGGAACAAAACCTAATATTGATTTGATACAAACCTATGTTGGAATGTTCAAATTCATAAGATAGGGTTTGTTGAGTCATGACTATTGTTCTTGATGTCGTGTTTCAAAAATTTTTCTGAAATGTCGTCGATTAATAGATTCTACACCCCTGTTGTGGAATGCAAATTGTTAATGTAGTCTGATCAGGAACGTATCAGAGTCTCGGAAATTTTTCTGAAATCTTATCGCTCTCCAAACTAATAAGAAATATTTCTGTATCAAATAATCAACGAACCTGATCAGTCACGGAGACCAATCAGGATTATGTGTCGGATACAGCTGCATTCCTTACTTGTCATATGAAACATATACATGTTTGACCATGATATAATTTTGTATATAGTTTCATGTGCAATTCACACTTATTGTTGTATGATGCATATACATTGTTGCCATGATACATTTATGTAACGACCCGGGAAATGTTCTCATATTTTCCTTAAAATATTGAGCATGTCTAGATACTTTTCCGAGGGATCTAGAGATATTAGTACGAACCTTAGTTTAGAAATCCATAATTTTCTCAATTAAATTGAGAAACTAAGTACTAATGGGCCTTAGATGGGCTCCAAAAATGGGTTTTAATTAGGTAGAATTTAATATAAATATAAAAGAATTTTAATTAGGAATTTTGGTGTGATTATGGGTGACTTTTAGGAAATTTTCGAAAATAAGGAAAAAGAAAATAAAAATAAAGTGCATGCACCAAGGATTGAACCTTGGACCTAGTCTACAACCATGCATGCACTAACCAATTCACCTAGCAAGGGAGTGCTAGTAGAGAATGAAGTGGATCTTGGTTAAGGCTTAGGGGAAATGAAGAGTCAACAAGGGAAGAGACACTATGACTCTTCACTTGCCCACTTCATGGTGAATAAAGGAGAGGAGTAGTAACTTACCAATTAAGATTTCTTTTCTCCTCATCCACCAAGCCTTCTCTCCTTCTTTCTCCCTCTCCTAGCCGAAACCCACAAGCCCCCAATTCCTTTGGAAAAGTTTCACAAGAAGGCTCCATCTTCAAGACCCAAGGTCTTTGTTCAAGGTTACAAGGGCTAGAGGTGGCTAGAAGGCAACAAGGTCTTCATCCTTCTCCCAAATCTAAGGTCTAAAATCAAAATAATCTAAGGTAAGACTCCCTCACCTGTGGTATGATAGTTCCCCTTGATGTTTATCATATTATGAAGTTTCGTTTAGGTTCAATGTGGAGAAAAACCCATGATCTTGCCTTGAACTTTCGGCCACCATGTGTTTGGGTTCAAAAATGATGTTAAAAATATCTCTCATGTTTTCTAATGTGTTCTCATGATGAATATAGGTTAAAAATATGATTTGGAGAATTTTTGGAGTACCCTAGTACCCTTAGGGTTTTCGGCCACCACCATGATCCCATGGTTAGGGTTGGATCTAACCCTTCAAGTGTATGGCTTGTATACCCTCATGATACAAGGGAGGTTGAGGATGTTTTATGTGAATTTTCACATGGCCTAGAGACCCTACAAGTTTCGGCCAAGATGGATAATAGGGCAACAAGTTAGGGCTTACTTCAAGTAAGGGTCCCAATGGCTCCTATGGTATGGTATGGAAGGTGTTAGGTGTTTAATTGGAATTTTTTATGAATTTTCCATGGACCCATGGCCCATGTATGTTTCGGCCAACCCTAGGAAGAAGGGCTAGGAGTTAGGGTTAACCCTAAGCATGAGCCCTAATGGCTTCCTATGGCTTTATAAGGGATGTATGGTCTTTTCCTTACCTTATGTTACCTCACATGTCATTTGAATGATTGAACCTTTCCTTACATGTTTCGGCCAAGCTAATTGATTGGGGTTTAAGTGGAGTTAGGGTTTCAAGAATGATGGTTTATGGCTTATTATGATGTATAGGTTCAAGCATGTGGTAGAAATTATGTTAGCTTTAACCCTAGCCTTAGGTGTTATAGTTCATGTTTGATATGTTTATAGTAGATGCCATGATTATCTTATGTGTCATGATCTTGCAAGTTAGATGAATTAGGAGAATGGTCTATGTGAATATGTCATGTTTTATGAATATAATGCAATGCTTACCTTATGTATCATGATCATGCAAGCCCTATGAATTAGGATGATGGTCTAGGTAAACATGTCATGTTCTATGAATACAATGCAATGCTTATCTTATGTACCATGATTATGCAAGTACTATGAACAAGAATGATGTTTATGTAAGCATGCCATGTTTATGAATGAAGATAATGCTTATGCCTTAGGGCATCATGATGCTATGCATTAAGTATGAACGATGAAAGGCCAAGTATGATTTATGTCATGCTTCATGTAACAAGTTTATGCTATGTTTAAATACGCTATGAATGTCCCATGAATAATGAAGCATGTGAAGTTACTTTACTTTATGAATGGGCTTGTACCGGACCAAAGTATGGGTCCAAGGGATGGGCACCTTAAGAACGCCCCGGTTTTGGACTACCGACTATGCTGTCCACGGTTCTGGCACTACCGAAGCTGTGCAACAGGGATGGGCACCTTAAGAACGCCCCGGTTCTGGGACTACCGACTATGCTGTCCTTACCCTAGTAGGTCGGGGCTCGCTACCTCGTATTTACTTAGGGATGCGCACTTATGATGTATGTATGTGGTACAAGCCGGGGACCCCAATGATGTTATGATTATGTTTAAGTATTTAAAAGTATGATTTTAAAAGTAAGCATCCTTATGTATATGCATTCGACTCATGCATTCATTCATGTTATGCATCATGCCATGATAGAATATGTTTTACACCCATGTCTTATGTTAAGAATGATGCATGATGGTAAATATTTTATGCTTAAGTTCATGTTAAGAATATGCCTATGGTTCAGGTTATGTATCATGCCATGTTAAATATGTTTTATGTTTATATGTATGCCATGTATCATGCCATGTTAAATATGTTTTATGTTTATATGTATGCCATGTATCATGCCATGTTAAATATGTTTTATGTTTATATGTATGCCATGTATCATGCTATGTTAAGGATGGTTGATGTCTTATGCTTATGATTCATGCCAAGTACCAAGTTATGTTAATGTTTTGTGTGCTTATGTTTAAGTGACGAATAGTTTTAGTGAGTAGGAAAGAGTCTTACTAAGCCTATGTGCTTATAGTCTTATTTCCTTATACCGCAGATCAAGCAAGAGGACAATAGGGGAAGCAGCAGGAGGGACAAGAGTATGTGTGTGGTAGTGACTTGGCCAAGAAAGAGATATATTTACAAGTCTTTTGCTAAAACTTCACGTTTGCTATTTATGTGCTTAAGGAATGACTTATGTGACTTTATGATATGATGTTAAGTATGATATGATGTTAAGTACGATGTTATTATGCTAAGTTCCCTGTCACCATGTTAGGAAGGTTAGTTAGGTGCATGTATGTGTAAGATTTAAGTATTCTGCTGCCTTACGATGTTCACATGCCCCTAAGTATGTTAGCGTAATGCCGCTTTATGGAAAAAAAAGCGGGCGTTACAGGTTGGTATCAGAGCCGTTACCATCTCACTACACACACATCATGTCCTCTTCCTGCCGCTTCCAAGTAAGTACCTCTATGCATACCTTATGTTCTCTAATGATTCTAGAAGTTGTCAATATAGAGGATACCTATGATTCTAGAATATGCAAGTATGAATGATGTCTTATGAGGAAAAGTACTTTAGGATATGCAACTATGAACGATATTTCTTTTTATGAATCAAATAATTTAGAATTTAATATGGGGGTAGGAATAACAATAACTTATATTATCCACATTTGTCTTTGGTGAAGAAAAACATGGCCAGAAGACAGAGTAACCGACTTAACGAGACAGGTCCATCACCTGACCTGATGCAATTAGTGACCCAGCTCCAGCGTCAAGTTACTGAGCAGCAGCAAACCATTAATACCTTGGTGAATCAGCAAGAAAATTCCACTACTCCCCTAGTGAATCAGACTGCTATACCCGTGGCGCCCACAGTTATGCAGACCCCGTTGACAGGCTCGACCACTGTAGCACGACAAGAGGCTTACCTGATCCAGTGGTTGAGGCTGAAACCGGAAAATTTCTCGGGTACTGGCGAACCATGGGACGCCCAAGCATGGTTCAAGACAGTGGAAAGTACACTGGAGCTGCTAGATTGGCCGGAGCATGAGAAGATCAAGTGCGCATCATTCTGCTTTTCTGGGGATGCCAGAATGTGGTGGGAAAGGGTCAAGTCTAAAAGACAGGTGAACCAGATGACGTGGTTAGATTTCGAGTCGGAATTCTTTGAAGAATTCTTCAACCTGCGTGTCACGAACAAACATTACGATGAGTTCACGGAATTCCGACAGGGCGACCTCTCGGTTAATGAAGCCATGAAGAAATTCAATCAACTGGCTCGTCTATGCCCCGAGCTGGTCCGCACCAAAAAAGATGTAACACCCCAAATTTGTCAATGTAAAATCATGACAATGTATGAAAATGGTTATAATAAAATGATATGAATTTCATGCAATCACATGCCAGGAAATGTTATGAATGCATGAAATATTATATTCATGAAATATTATTATCATGAAATATTAGCATGAAATATTATATTCATGAATATGGAATATTAAAAATATTATGAAATAATATTTTTGGAATATTATGAAATATTCTGAATTCATAAAATAATATTCATATTATGAAATTTCATGATGGGCTTGGTTTATTGGGCTTGGAAATGAATAGTGCTAAAAAGAAAGTGCAAAGTGGAGGAAGCAAGGATTGAACCTTGGACCTCCTAGTTGCACTCACCATGTCATAACCAATGAACCAAGCAATATTTCATGTAGAAGGAGAAAGGAACATGCTTGTTAAGTGCGTAAGAGTGAAGAGACATGCTTCTTCACAAGAGGTGTATAAATAGGATTAAGAGAAGGAAGTTAGAGGAAGTTACTTTATTTTTCTTCCTCCTTTCTTCTTCTTGCCGAGCCTAGCCCTCTTCCCTTTGCCATTTTCGAAACCAACAACCAAGGGTTCTAACCCTAGGGCAACTACAAGGAGGAAAGCCAAGTACCAAGACCAAGGAACTCTTAGAGAAAAGTTGGAAGAAAAGAGGATCTTCACATACCCTCCAAGTGTAGGGTACCCTACGGTTTAAAGAAATTTCCAGCGCTAGGATGTAAGTATCCTCTCGCCTGTGGCATAATTGTTATCGAATGTATGTTAGATTCATTCTTTTGAAAAATCACAAGAACTTCCCTAGTGGAAGTTTCGGCCAACTCATGTAAGGGGTCCAAGAGAAGGTTTTGATCCAACTTTGATGCATGGGAAGACCTTAAGACTTAGGGTATACACGTAGATGGATTTTCTTCATGGTGTCAAGAACAAAAAAAAACTAGGGTTTTGTCCTTTAAGGGGTTTCGGCCACACCCTAAGGAATGAGTGAGGGAATTTTTCAATACATGAAAACAACTCTTAAGACCTAGGGTATACTCATAGGTGATGTTTCCAAATTTTTGGAAGGACAAAATTAGAGTTTGACACCCTACAAGGTTTCGGCCAAACCCTTGTAATTTAGGGTTAGTGGATGCTAATCCCACTTGAGGCTTAAACCATGGTTCAATTGTTAGCATGAAGTGTACTTGAGGTGTTTGTAGAAATGCTTGAATGAATGCTTTAATTGGATGAAAAAAAAGGGAAATTCCCTTACATGTGACTTTCGGCCAACCCTAGTCCTAGGGTTGGGAAGTACTTGATGAAATCATGAAGCATGCTATTAATTATATGATATGAGTATAATGTATGTGACCTATCTTGTTAGGTATAAAAGCATGCCTTATAGCCCATGGGGCACCTTGATGATATGAACATGATGTGGTTGATAATATGCTTAAAAGGGATACTCTATTGAAACTGGGATCAAGAGCACCCGAATGCGTGGTGTGTCCCTAGGGGATCAAGAGCACCCGAATGTGTGGTGTGTCCCTTGAGAAGTGATTAAAGAGTACCTTTAAGCATATACATATATGAGTAATTGCATGATAAATTACTTTACTTTGAAAGTTGTGTACCCGACTCGAAAGGGGGTCGTTAAACAAATCCAATGAGCATGTTAAGGTCATGGCATTGGTAGGACGGAAGGGTCCTGCTCTAATTAGATTGGTGGCTCGCTACCCCAATTTATTAGGGAACGCGCATGATGTGGTGGTACGACAACTGGGCCCTAGATGATGATGATATGATATTTTGAAGTACTTACCATTATGGAACTTTTGAAAAACATATTTTCTCATCCTGTGATCTTGTTCCGTAAAGTACTTAGAGATAAATTGATGTGATGTTTATGATGCTTGATGAGATGCTTATGATGCTGATTATTCTATCTGACTTCTGTGTACATGATATGATGTATTGATGTGGATTTTGCGAGTAGGCCCGGATTCTTACTAAGCATGTTTTGCTTACTAGTTCCTGTTATTTTTCTTATGCTGCAGATAGCGGTAAGAAATACTCGAACTAAAGGAAGAGGCAGAGGGAAGGTTGGAGGATGTGTGTGGTGATGGCTCGGGAAAGAACAAAGATTCTATCTACCTTGTTTTGTCTAGAATCTAAACTGCTTCCCATAATTACTATTGAAATTGTATTGCTATACTCTGAATGGGTGATGATCATGACTACTCTACTGTGATTGAGTTAGTGGTATGGAACCTGTAGTATGCTAGATAATACTATCATTAATGTTTAAATATTGTAGAATGCATGCTAAGGAAAATACTAGGTAATTACTATTTTCTGTTCTTATGAATGTTTCCTTTGCATGTATCTAGGACTAGATAACTTTTGCTATATTCCTAAGTTGTATCTTGTTCAAACCATGTTTGTTCCATGCTTTAGTGTGTTACATGATCTCCCTATTAGGTTGTACATGCATGTAGATATAAAAGAAAAGAAAAACCATGCTTGGTAAATTAGTCTTCAATAGGCATGTCTACTACATTTCTTGTATGTAACTGTTTCATTTGGATATACATGCTACACATGATTGTATAATATGAATGTATGGACCCGTAACCCCGCCTTAAGGGTAGATATAAGGACGGGCGTTACAAAAGAAAGGGTTCGACTTATGCTGAAGATGTTGTGGCCGGAAATAGCTCTGAATGTGGCCGGCGGAGTTAACAGACCGCAGACCGCTGAGGAGCTGTTTAGTAGCGCCCTACTCACTGAGCACTATCTAAACAATATAAATCAGCAAAGGAAGGCACTAAATGAAAGTAAGGATCAGGTTCACTCCGGGATTCTCGATTCTTTCTTTCATTACCCTTGATATTTTCCTTTCATCCTCGCTCAGGAGGGCAGAAACCCCAGAGTACCAATACTAACTGGAAGGGAGACCAATGTGGTAAACGGAAGCCATGGAACAACCCCCAAGGGGGCCCAGCAAATAAACAGACCAAGCCCTCCTTGTGCGCGACATGCGGAAAAGGGCACTCCGGGGAATGCCGTAAAGATACGAACCGGTGTTTCACCTGTGGAGTGGAAGGGCATATGGCGGCTTATTGTCCTAACAGGAACCAGGCCCTTCCCCAACAATTCGTCCAACACCAAGGTGCTCCAGCGAAACTACACTATATGCAAGCTGAGCTGGAAGGTACCCCAATGCTGGAGGCCCCACTAACTATGACGAATGCTAGGGTTTTCTCGGTTACCAAGGAGGACACTCCGGGAGCTTCTACCGTTGTCACAGGTCAGATACTTATTTTCAGTCAGTACGCTACTGCATTATTTGATACTGGGGCAACACACTCGTTCATTTCTGTGCCATATATCAAGAAGATAGATATGATTCCGCAAGTGTTAGACTACAAGTTCTTAACGGCTCTGCCTTCGGGAGAAATAATGGCGTCCACCCATGTACTGCGTGCGGTGCCTGTCGGAATCGCAGGAAGGGAACTCTACTGCGATCTGATAGTACTCGACATGCAAGATTATGACGTTATAATGGGAATGGATTTTCTGGACAAATACGGTGCCTCTATCGAGTGTCGTAGGCGAAAGGTGGTCTTTCGACCTGAGGCAGATTCTAAGTTTGAATTCATCGGAGAGCCAAGAACAAGAACAAGGAAATTCTTATCAATTCTCCAAGCACAAAAGATGTTAGATAAAGGATATACTGGGTTTCTAGCATATGTGGTTGATGCCAGTCAAGTGAAGAATCAGAAGCTAGGAGATGTCAGGGTTGTATCCGATTACCCAGAGGTATTTCCAGATGAATTACCAGGATTAGCCACCGATAGGGAGGTGGAATTCGAGATCGAATTGGTACCTGGTACCGACCCGATCTCTAAGGCACCCTACCGTATGGCACCGGTTGAATTGAAGGAGCTTCAAGAACAATTACAGGAGTTGCTTGACAAGGGATTTATTCGCCCTAGTCATTCCCCTTGGGGGCTCCGGTACTGTTTGTGAAGAAGAAAGATGGATCTATGCGGATGTGTATAGATTATCGAGCACTGAACAATGTAACGATCAAGAACAGGTATCCCCTTCCGAGGATAGATGACCTGTTTGACCAATTAAAGGGAGCCACTGTTTTCTCGAAAATTGATTTGAGGTCTGGTTATCATCAAGTTAGAGTAAAACAGGAGCATATTCCGACGACGGCCTTCCGAACAAGGTACGGGCATTTTGAATTTGTGGTTATGCCATTCGGCGTGACAAATGCTCCTGCTATGTTTATGGACCTTATGAATTGGGTATTCTCGTCTTTTCTCGACAAATTTGTGATCGTCTTTATCGATGATATCCTTATTTATTCAAGGACCCAGGAAGAGCATGCCGAGCACCTGAAGATAGTATTACAGATTCTTCGGGAAAAGCAACTGTATGCGAAATTTTCCAAATGTGAGTTCTGGCTCGACCAAGTGGGATTTCTGGGCCATATCATTTCCAAAGACGGAGTTATGGTGGACCCAACCAAGATTGAAGCTGTGAATAACTGGAGCCGGCCAAAGAACGCCAATGAAATCAGAAGCTTTCTCGGACTGGCAGGCTATTATCGGAAATTTGTGGAGGACTTCGTGAGAATTGCGGCTCCTCTAACGGCTCTCACCCGGAAAGATAAAAAGTACGAGTGGATGGAGAACTGCGAAAGAAGTTTCTTGGAACTAAAAAGGAGACTTACCAGTGCTCCAATTCTTACCCTTCCGGAAAGTAATCGGAACTTCGATATATACAGCGATGCTTCCAAGCTAGGACTTGGAGCTGTACTTATGCAGAGTGGTAAGGTCGTTGCTTATGCCTCTAGGCAACTCAAGGAACATGAGCAGAACTACCCCACTCACGATCTGGAATTGGCTGTGGTGGTTTTCGCTCTTAAGATATGGAGGCATTATCTGTATGGAGCACAGTGTAGGATCTATACAGACCACCAGAGTTTGCGATACTTCTTCACTCAGAAAGACTTGAATATGCGACAACGCCGATGGCTTGAGTTGGTAAAGGACTACGATTGCGAGATCTTCTACCATCCAGGGAAGGCAAACAAAGTGGCCGATGCACTCAGCTGAAAGTTAAATGCCACTTTGATGTTCGTATCTATATTACCCCGGCCACTCGAGAGAGAAATTGTTAACTTTGGAGTCGAGGTCATCTCCGGACGGCTTTCCACTATGACACTAGCACTGGTGCTGTTTGAGGACATATTGGAGAAACAAAATTGTGATTTGAGTCTTCAGAGAATCAAACAGGAGACCCTAGAAGGGAAGGGCGATGGTTTTCGTATCGCCGACGGGGGAGTACTATACCTTAGGGATCGTCTATGTATCCCTAATGATCTGGAGCTGCGGAGAAAGATATTAACGGAAGCTCACGAAACCCCTTATTCGATGCATCCAGAATCTACCAAAATGTATCAGGATTTGAAGGGGAAATTTTGGTGGTCCGGCATGAAGAGGGAGGTGGCTCAGCATGTGAGTACTTGCCTGACTTGCCAAAGAGTGAAGGCAGAACACCAGCGACCCGGCGGAGTTCTACAGCCACTCCCGATTCCGGAGTGGAAATGGGAAGATATCTCTATGGATTTCATTTCAGGACTTCCCAGGACTACAAATGGATATGATGCGATATGGGTAATTGTAGACAGGTTGACAAAGTCTGCGCACTTCCTAGCAGTCAAGATGACTTATTCAGTGGAGCAACTAGCTCAATTATATGCTAGGAAGATAATTAGACTCCATGGAGTTTCCAAGACTATCACCTCTGATAGGGATGGTCGCTTTACCTCACATTTTTGGGAATGCGTCCAGAAGTCTCTTGGCACTAAATTGTGGTTCAGTACTGCTTTTCACCCTCAGACTGACGGGCAAATGGAACGAGTGAATCAAGTATTGGAGGATATGTTGAGAGCTTGTGCCCTGGATTTCAAAGGAAGTTGGTGCCGATATCTATGTTTAGCGGAGTTCGCTTACAATAATAGCTACCAAGCTACTATCGGAATGGCACCCTATGAAGCTTTGTACGGGAGGAGATGTAGGTCTTCGATTTGTTGGTATGAAGGTGGTGAAAAGAAGGAAATGGGGCTCACGACGGATCTTATCGATGACACCACCCGAGCTATACAGAACATTCGACAACGGATTGGAGCTGCTCAGAGCCGGCAGAAGAATTATGCGGATGTTCAGCGTAGGCCACTGGAATTTGAGGTTGAAGATCTAGTATTTCTCAAAGTGGCTCCTATGAAAGGGGTAACAAGGTTTGGAAAGAAGGGAAAACTAAGTCCGTGATATGTTGGGCCGTACCCGATTCGGAATAGAGTGGGCAAGGTGGCATATGAGCTGGAGCTACCCCAGGAGATGTCGGCTATCCATAACGTGTTTCATGTATCGTTGCTCAAGAAATGTATTCTAAACACAGATCAAGTGATCGAGCCACAGATAGTACAAATTTAGGAGGATCTAAGTTTTGAAAGCCGACCTATTCAGATCTTGGATCGAGAAATCAAAAAGTTAAGAAGCAAGGAGGTACCCCTAGTCAAGGTCTTGTGGCAAAGTCAACGGTTCGAGAAAACTACCTGGGAAAACGAGGACGAGATGAGACGCAAGTACCCGGAGCTATTCTAAGTTCGAGGACGAACTTTCACGAGGTATGGGGGATTGTAACGACCCGGGAAATGTTCTCATATTTTCCTTAAAATATTGATCATGTCTAGATAATTTTCCGAGGAATCTAGAGAGATTAGTACGAACCTTAGCCTAGAAATCCAACGAACCTTAGCCTAGAAATCCATGATTTTCTCATTTAAATTGAGAAACTAAGTACTAATGAGCCTTATATGTGCTCCAAAAATGGGTTTTAATTAGGTAGAATTTAATATAAATATAAAAGAATTTTAATTAGGAATTTTGGCATGATTATGGGTGACATTTAGGGAATTTTCGAAAATAAGGAAAAAGAAAATAAAAATAAAGTGCATGCACCAAGGATTGAACTATGGACCTAGTCTACAACCATGCATGCACTAACCAATTCACCTAGCAAGGGAGTGCTAGTAGAGAATGAAGTGGATCTTGGTTAAGGCTTAAGGGAAATGAAGAGTCAACAAGGGAAGAGACACTATGACTCTTCACTTGCCCACTTCATGGTGAATAAAGGAGAGGAGTAGTAACTTACCAATTAAGATTTCTTTTCCCCTCATCCACCAAGCCTTCTCTCCTTCTTCCTCCCTCTCCTAGCCGAAACCCACAAGCCCCCAATTCCTTTGGAAAAGTTTCACAAGAAGGCTCCATCTTCAAGACCCAAGGTTCTTATTCAAGGTTACAAGGGCTAGAGGTGGCTAGAAGGCAACAAGGTCTTCATCCTTCTCCCAAATCTAAGGTCTAAAATCAAAATAATCTAAGGTATGACTCTCTCACCGGTGGTATGATAGTTCCCCTTGATGTTTATCATATTATGAAGTTTCCTTTAGGTTTTATGTGGAGAAAAACCCATGATCTTGCCTTGAACTTTCGGCCACCATGTGATTGGGTTCAAAAATGATGTTAAAAATATCTCTCATGTTTTCTAATGTGTTCTCATGATGAATATAGGTTAAAAATATGATTTGGAGAATTTTTGGAGTACCCTAGCACCCTTAGGGTTTTCGGCCACCACCATGATCCCATGGTTAGGGTTGGATCTAACCCTTCAAGTGTATGGCTTGTATACCCTCATGATACAAGGGAGGTTGAGGATGTTTTATGTGAATTTTCACATGGCCTAGAGACCCTACAAGTTTCGGCCAAGATGGATAATAGGGCAACAAGTTAGGGCTTACTTCAAGTAAGGGTCCCAATGGCTCCTATGGTATGGTATGGAAGGTGTTAGGTGTTTAATTGGAATTTTTATGAATTTTCCATGGACCCATGGCCCATGTAGGTTTCAGTTAACCCTAGGAAGAAGGGGTAGGAGTTAGGGTTAACCCTAAGCATGAGCCCTAATAGCTTCCTATGGCTTTATAAGTAATGTATGGTCTTTTCCTTACCTTATGTTACCTCACATGTCATTTGAATGATTGAACCTTTCCTTACATGTTTCGGCCAAGCTAATTGATTGGGGTTTAAGTGGAGTTAGGGTTTCATGAATAATGGTTTATGGCTGATTATGATTAGGTTTAAGCATGTGGTAGAAATTATGTTACATTTAACCCTAGCCTTAGGTGTTATAATTCATGTTTGTATTAGATGCCATGATTATCTTATGTATCATGATCTTGCAAGTTAGATGAATTAGGAGAATGGTCTATGTGAATATGTCATGTTTTATGAATATAATGCAATGCTTACCTTATGTATCATGATCATGCAAGCTCTATGAATTAGGATGATGGTTTAGGTAAACATGTCATGTTCTATGAATACAATGCAATGCTTACCTTATGTACCATAATTATGCAAGTACTATGAACAAGAATGATGTTTATGTAAGTATGCCATGTTTATGAATGAAGATAATGCTTATGCCTTAGGGCATCATGATGCTATGCATTAAGTATGAACGATGAAAGGTCAAGTATGATTTATGTCATGCTTCATGTAACAAGTTTATGCTATGTTTACATAAGCTATGAATGTCCCATGAATAATGAAGCATGTGAAGTTACTTTACTTTATGAATGGGCTTGTACCGGACCGAAGTATGGGTCCAAGGGATGGGCACCTTAAGAACGCCCCGGTTTTGGACTACCGACTATGCTGTCCACGGTTCTGGCACTACCGAAGCTGTGCAACAGGGATAGACACCTTAAGAACGCCCCGGTTCTGGGACTACCGACTATGCTGTCCTTACCCTAGTAGGTCGGGGCTCGCTACCTCGTATTTACTTAGGGATGCGCGCTTATGATGTATGTATGTGGTACAAGCCGGGGACCCCAATGATGTTATGATTATGTTTAAGTATTTAAAAGTATGATTTTAAAAGTAAGCATTCTTATGTATATGCATTCGACTCATGCATTCATTCATGTTATGCATCATACCATGATAGAATATGTTTTACGCCCATGTCTTATGTTAAGAATGATGCATGATAGTAAATGTTTTATGCTTAAGTTTATGTTAAGAATATGCCTAGGGTTTAAGTTATGTATCATGTCATGTTAAATATGTTTTATGTTTATATGTATGCCATGTATCATGCCATGTTAAATATGTTTTATGTTCATATGTATGCCATGTATCATGCCATGTTAAATAGGTTTTATGTTTATGTGTATGCCATGTATCATGCTCTGTTAAGGATGGTTGATGTCTTATGCTTATGATTCATGCCAAGTACCAAGTTATGTTAATGTTTTGTGTGCTTATGTTTAAGTGACGAATGGTTTTATTGAGTAGGAAAGAGTCTTACTAAGCCTATGTGCTTATAGTCTTATTTCCTTATACCGCAGATCAAGCAAGAGGACAATAGGGGAAGCAGCAGGAGGGACAAGAGTATGTGTGTGGTAGTGACTTGGCCAAGAAAGAGATATATTTACAAGTCTTTTGCTAAAACTTCACGTTTGCTATTTATGTGCTTAATGAATGACTTATGTGACTTTATGATATGATGTTAAGTATGATATGATGTTAAGTACGATGTTATTATGCTATGTTCCCTGTCACCATGTTAGGAAGGTTAGTTAGGTGCATGTATGTGTAAGATTTAAGTATTCTGCTGCCTTACGATGTTCACATGCCCCTATGTTAGCGTAACGCTGCTTTATGAAAAAAAAAGCGGGCGTTACACCCAGCCTCCCCTGACTCGTGCTCAGTCCCTCGGACCAAGACTCCGTGCCCAGTCTCACTCACCGGGACTTCAACCTAGCCCTCCAAGCTAGGACCTGGCTTCACTCACCAGGATTTCAACCTAGCCCTCCAAGCTAGGACCTGGCCCTCCAAGCCGGGATTTCATCCAACCTAGCCCTCCAAGCTAGGACCTGGCCGTCCAAACCAGGATTTCACACCTAGCCCTCTAAGCTAGAACTTTTTCCACACCTAGCCCTCCAAGCTAGGACTTCTCACACCTAACCCTCCGTTAGGATTTTTTCACACCTAGCTCTCCAAACTAGGATTTTTCTACACCTAACCCTCCAGGTTAGGACTTTTCACACCTAGCCCTCCAAGCTAGGACTTTTTCACACCTAGACCTCCAAGCTAGGATTTTTCACACCTAACCCTCCAGGTTAGGACTTTTCACACCTAGCCCTCCAAGCTAGGATTTTTCCTCAAACTTAGTCCCACTAGGTATGCCTAGTCCACGACCAGGACTTAATCATAATCATCTCATCAACCTAAACTGAAATCAGTGTCAACACCAAAACAACAATCAGGGTCAGACTGCATCAATAATCTCCCCCTTTTTGTTGTTTGACAACCCGATTTTAAGTTTAGGGATTTGAAATCGATATTCTCAAATTTCAAAATCATAAGGGATCAGGATCCTCCCCCTACAACATTAACCCAAACTTAACCAACCACACTCTCCCCCTTTGTCAAACACCGAAAAGGGTCTAGAGGAGTTGTTAAGTTTAAACATACTCCCCCTCAACCCTAGGGGTTTCCCAAAACAACATAAGATTTGATTGAATTTTTGAAAACATACAAAAACATATGATAAAGATAAGGCATGTCAAAACAATCATATGTATCATATGAACATGGAAGAGCAAGTTTGACATAAAAATAGGCATAATGCCAGACGCATCATACAACACCACAGTATAGTCAATCATAGCACAAGTCATAACAGTCAACATCATCAATCCTCGACGGGGTCATCATCAGATGAATCATCAATATATATAACATCCCCTGGTGGAGTGCTGCTGGAGGTCGCTGTTGGGACCGGGTGCATGTTGACATGGATACGGGTTCATAATTTTAAAGTTTAATTACGTGCAGCGGAAGGTTTAGAATAAATAATTTCTTAAATTATTTTAACCACGTATCTAGCATGCAACCTTAAGTTGTGGAGACATGATCATAAATTAAAATTTTGCAGAAAGTAAACTAATTTACTTGATACCTTGCGTAACTCGTAGAAAGGGACGAGATCCAACCGTAGCGTCCCTTGGAAGCTCCGCCTCTATTCACGTCCACGCCGAGTTCTCTTCGGGATGACTTCGCAAAGCCAGGAGTTTCGTGCCGACAAGAACTACTAGATTCTCCAAAGGCACGACAAGAATATCAAGAGAGAGAGATGGAAACTAACCACCAAGTATCAGAATCAAGATTCCGGGGGAAGGAAGGAGTCGCGACCTGCTTCTTCTTCTTCTTCGGCACCTTCTTGGTGGAGGAGACTCACGGCAACCCTAGGAGGTGCGCCGGCCCTAGAGGATGAAGAGGGCGCCGGCCCTAGAGGAGGGTGTAACACCCAACAATTTTCTGGTATTATTAGAGATTTTTCGGAATTTTCTAGCAATTTTTCGGAATAAAAATGAAAAAAAAACTTTAAAGGGCAGCCGGGGGTTCGAACTCGCGACGACAGGGAGGAGCAAACCCTTAAGGGCACCCAGCTGACCAGACGGGCTAGGGTATCAAGCACAGAAAAAGGAGGAGCGAAATTATATTATAGGTTAGTTAAGCTTTTCATGAAGAGGTATTTAAGCCCCGCTTAAGTCGCTTGGAAAAGGGAGGCTAGGGTTGGTGGTCGGCGCAAACAGAGAGGGCGAGGGGCTGCGAAACAAAAGAAAACTCGAGAGATCTCTTTCTCCTCCTCCTTCCTCTTGAGTAGAACATCTAGGGCTTCTTCCCTAGGGTCAAGGAGGGAGGAGATTTGCGCGAAGAAAGGGAAGAGAAGGGCTACGTTGGGATTTAAACCATATTTAGTGAGTTTTCTTCAAGAAAGAGTAAGTAGATCACTCACCTGCAATAAGAGTAGTTTTCGTATGTATGTTCTTGTTGTAGAACCATGTTTTATGATACATGCTTTAAGATTATGGTTATCGTGTGGTTTAAGTTTGTAAAGATGCATGTTTTCTCATGATAGAAATCTATTTGGTTTAGATTTGGTGTATGTAAGCTAAGCATGATAATACGTAATTCTTGAAAAGTCCCAAAAATGAGGTTGGGATTAAGGGCACGCAAGGTGCTCGATGAAAGTCTCAAGTAAGAAAGGTAAAGGTGTTAAATGCAAATTTATGCAAAAGTAAGATAGTTTGATACGTATAAGTACTATAGTAAGAAAGTATTTTATTTTCAGAAAGTGACATGTACCGGGCAAAGGGAAGGCCCACAGAAAGTTAGAAAGAAACTCTAACAAGGTGCGGTGGCTAGCTACCCCGCAACCTATTAGAGAAGCGCGCAATTGGTACATTGATACCATGGTACAATGTCATGGCCTAAAGAAAGTTGAATATTATTTTCAAGTATATAAGTATTTACAAGTGTTTTAGCTTTGAGTGCATGTCTTTACTTCAATAAGTTCATATTGATACTTTGCGAGCATGATAAGGAGTAAGAGTAAGGAGGTTAGTGTTTTAATGTATGAGCATGTTAAGTTTGCAAATGTTTTATGCAAGTAATGTTTTTTTTGTAACATGATTGAGCATGATAAGAATATGCAAGTTTTTCCTCTGTGCATGGATTTTGGAAGTAAGCATTCTTTGAACTGAACATGTTTATTGTCGATAGCATGGATTTGTGAGTTTAGGATTTACTTACTAAGCATCTTGCTTATTAGTTGCATTTCCTCCTATTGCAGATAAAGGTAAAGAAAAAGCCTAAGTTATGGAGGTGACCAGGACTTGCATTGATGTTCAGTGGCGGCGGAACCGTGGAAGAGATCTTTGGGTTAAGTCTTATAGAAACTAGTGGTTTATGTTTTGGATTGTTAGAACATAATGATTTTGTGTAAACTTTGCATAGAGACAAGGTTGAGTACAAAACTCTAGTATAGCTTTAATATTTAATGTTTTGGTTGGTAAAATGTGAACATTGTGTTTATCTCCGCATAGAGTCAAAAGTTGATACAATCTTTAGCATAATTTCATATGGTTTGGTAGTCTTGTTAAATTCCGCAAGGATTCTAATTTCAAGTCATTAGATTTGTTTGGAGTTGCTAGGATGTTTATAAAACTAGCATAGAGTATAGACATGGTGTTATATCCTTGTATGTCTTGAAAGTATATGATTCGTGTATGTCTTTAGCATGATTTTGATTGGTGAAGTCAAAGGTTAAGGTTAAGTGAGTAAAAGTAAAGGTAGTAGTAAGCGAGCGACGATCCGGCTTAAGTATTGGGTAGAGAAGTCGGGTCGTCACAGAGTGTTATCAGAGCAAAGTTTCCACCCTTCCGCCACACTGACATCAAACATCAATCTTGCCGCCTGCCAAGTAAGAAGTTCATGTATTGTAGTATTATATGCTTTCTTTATTGACTGCTAGTATCAGTAAGTGCATGATGATTGAAAAGTATGTGAGTATTATTATTGTATGCTAATGTATGCATAGAGATAGTGAAGTAAGTTAGTAAGAGATAATGAGCATTTATTTCTTATTTATTTTCTGTACACCATAGATCAAGAGAGATGGCAAGAGTACGTCCCAGAATTACCCGCAACGAGGAGCAAGCTCCTAGAGAACAGGAGTCAACTGAGTCAGTACCACCCACGGATCTTCAAGGAGTGGTGGCCCAGCATCAGAGGCAACTTGCTGAGCAGCAGCAAGTTATTGCTTCCTTGATGGCTAATCAGCAGACCACTCCTGTTGCCACGCCAGTGGCGCCAGTGGCACAAGTAGTGGCACCAGCGGTGACAGAGACTCCCCCAGTACCTCTGACAAGAGAAGTGAGACAGGAAGCGTATCTGATCCAGTGGCAGAGACTGAAGCCCGAGAATTTTTCTGGCACAAGTGAACCATGGGATGCTCAGGCATGGTTCAAAACGGTGGAAAGTATAATGGAGTTACTGGACTGGCCCGAAGTGGAGAAGATAAAGTGCACATCCTTCTGCCTTACTGGAGATGCTAGGATGTGGTGGGAAAGAGTGAAAGCTAAGAGGAATGTGAATCAGATGACCTGGGCCGACTTTGAAGCAGAATTTCTAGAAGAGTACTTTCACATGAAAGTGACCAACAAGCACTATGATGAATTCACTGAGTTCCGTCAAGGAGATCTAACTGTAGATGAAGCAGTGAAGAAGTTCAATCGACTAGCTCGCTTGTGCCCAGAGTTAGTCAGTACTGAAAAGGAAAGGGTCAGGCTAATGCTCAAGATGCTGAGGCCTCAGATAGCTCTGAATGTGGCCGGCAGTGGAAATAGACCCCAGACTTCAGAAGAACTAGTAAGTAGTGCTTTGATCACTGAGCACTACTTAAATAGTATAAAGGCCACACGTGTACAACAACAACAGGCAGCAGCCCAGAAGCCCCAAGGGAATCCTCAGAACCAACAGAATTGGAAAGGAAATTCAGGCAAGAGGAAGCAGTGGGACCAGAAGACTTCTGAGGGCAACAAAGGGGGTGCATCAAGCAAGCAACTCAAGTATTCTCCTTGCCCGAAGTGTGGGAAGACACATCCTGGAGTGTGTCGTCAGGGCATGAGCGGATGCCATATTTGCGGAGCAGAAGGGCATATGATGAAGGCTTGCCCTAACCGGTCGAGTATTGGCGGGTGTTATATTTGTGGAGTAGTAGGGCACCTGGCCAAGGCGTGCCCTAAAGCAAAGCCGCCTCCACCACAGCTTCTTCAGTACGGGGGTGGACCTGCTCAGCTGCACCAGATGCAGCCAGTTATGGAGGGATCTTATTACAGTCAGGCGAGGATGGAAGCCCCACCAGCCACGACCAACGCCAGGGTTTTTGCCATAACCAGGGAAGAGGTGGCAAATGCTCCTAACATGGTCACAAGTCGAATACTCATCTCATCTCAATATGCTATTGTGTTATTCGATACTGGGGCAACCCATTCTTTTGTATCCATATGTTTCTCTAAAAAGCTAGGGATCCCACCAGAAAGTTTGGGTCAGAAATTTTTAACAACCTTACCGTCAGGGGAAGTAATGGCCTCTACTCAGAGGCTAAGGGCAGTACCAATCTGGATTTCCAACCGAGAGCTCTATAGTGACTTGGTAGTCCTTGAGATGAAGGATTACGATGTCATTTTAGGGATGGATTTCTTGAGCAAGTACAGTGCTTCTATAGACTGCCGCAAGAGAAAAGTCAAGTTCACACCAGAAGCAGAACCTTCATTTGAGTTTATTGGAGACCCAAGGAGAAAGGCAAAGAGGTTCCTATCTACCTTACAAGCTCAGAGAATGTTAGAGAAGGGGTGCTCTGGTTTTCTAGCTCATATAGTGGATGCAAGTCAAGGAGAAGGATTGAAGAGAGAAGAAGTGAGGGTAGTCTGTGACTATCCTGAGGTGTTTCCTGAAGAGTTACCAGGACTCCCTCCCAATCGGGAAATTGAGTTTGAAATTGAGTTGGCCCCAGGAACCAACCCAATATCGAAGGCACCTTATCGCATGGCGCCAGCAGAACTGAAAGAATTACAAGAACAATTGCAAGAGCTGCTTGACAAGGGTTTCATCCGCCCTAGTCATTCACCTTGGGGAGCTCCTGTACTGTTCGTCAAGAAGAAAGATGGATCTATGCGAATGTGCATAGATTATAGAGCTTTGAATAAGGTAACCATCAAGAACAGATATCCTTTGCCAAGGATAGATGACCTATTTGATCAGCTAAAGGGAGCCACAGTGTTCTCCAAGATAGATCTGCGATCAGGTTACCATCAGCTCAGAGTGAAGGAGAGTGATGTGCCAAGGACTGCTTTCAGTACAAGATATGGGCACTATGAGTTTGTGGTTATGCCCTTTGGAGTGACAAATGCCCCTGCAACGTTTATGGATCTAATGAATAGAGTGTTCAAGGATTTTCTGGACAAGTTCGTCATTGTCTTTATTGATGATATCCTAGTGTATTCAACGACTCAGGAAGAACATGACGAACACCTGAAGATGGTATTGCAAACCTTATGTCAGAAGGAGTTGTACGCCAAATTCTCAAAGTGTGAGTTTTGGCTTGACCAGGTGGCCTTCCTAGGCCACATTATTTCCAAGGAAGGTATTATGGTAGACCCAGCCAAGATTGAAGCAGTTAGTAACTGGAGTCAACCAAAGAATGCCAGTGAGATCAGAAGTTTTCTGGGTTTGGCAGGGTACTACAGAAGGTTTGTAGAGGACTTTTCAAAGATAGCTTCTCCACTTACAACTCTAACCAGAAAGAATAAGAAGTACGAGTGGACTGAGGACTGCGAGCAGAGTTTCCTTGAGTTGAAGAAGAGACTGACTAGCGCTCCTATCCTTACAGTACCCGAAGGTGATAAGAGCTTTGATATATACAGTGATGCATCAAAGCTAGGACTTGGAGCAGTCCTTATGCAAGAAGGCAAAGTCATAGCTTATGCTTCCAGACAACTCAAGGACTATGAAAAGAATTACCCCACTCATGATCTGGAGTTGGCAGCTGTAGTCTTTGCCCTAAAGATATGGAGGCATTACTTGTATGGAGTGCAGTGTAAAATTTATACAGATCACCAGAGTCTGAAATATTTCTTCACTCAGAAAGACCTCAATATGAGACAGCGAAGGTGGCTCGAGTTAGTGAAGGACTATGACTGTGAGATTCTTTACCACCCTGGTAAGGCAAATAGAGTAGCAGATGCACTGAGTAGAAAGACTTGTGCCACTTTGATGTCCTTATCAGCATTGACACCACCATTACAGAAGGAGATAGTAGATTATGGAGTGGAAATTATTGATGGACAGCTAGCCCTATTGACACTAGAGTCAACTTTGCTTGAAGAGATACAGAAAGAGCAAGCTGAGGATTCTGATATCCAAAGGATCAAGCAAGAGGTGCAAGAAGAAGAGAGTAAAGAGTTTAGAGTATCTAACAGTGGGATACTCTATTATGGTGATCGTTTGTGTGTCCCCAAGAATGAGGAGCTGAGAAAGAAGATTCTTGAAGAAGCCCATGGAACTCCCTACTCCATGCACCCTGGTTCTACCAAGATGTACCAGGACTTGAAAAGAAGATTTTGGTGGTCCGGAAATGAAAAGAGACATAGCTAAGTATGTCAGCACCTGCCTGACATGTCAGAGAGTTAAAGCAGAACACCAGAGATCAGGAGGCGTCCTACAGCCCATTCAGATTCCAGAATGGAAATGGGAAGACATAGCCATGGATTTCATAGTTGGTTTACCAAAGACAGATTGACCAAGTCTGCCCACTTTTTGGCAATTAGAGTGTCTAACTCAATTGAAAAGTTAGCCCAATTATATGTGCAGGAAGTGATCCGACTACACGGAGTCCCGAAGACCATTATCTCTGATAGGGATGGTCGTTTCACTTCACACTTTTGGGAGTGCGCACAGACAGCGTTAGGCACCAAACTGAAATTCAGCACAGCTTTCCATCCCCAGACTGATGGACAGATAGAGAGAGTGAATCAGGTTCTAGAAGATATGCTCAGAGCTTGTGCATTGGACTTCAAGGGCAGTTGGTGCAAGTATTTATGTTTAGCTGAGTTTGCCTACAACAACAGTTACCAAACCACTATTGGTATGACACCCTATGAAGCTCTTTATGGTAGGGAGTGTAGATCTCCCCTCTGTTGGTATGAAGGTAGTGAGAAGAAGGAAATGGGGTCACAGACTGATCTTATAGATGATACTACAGAAGCTATAAGGAGCATCCGCCAGAGGATAGAGACTGCTCAGAGTAGACAGAAGAGTTACGCCGATGTACGTCGTAGGCCGTTAGAGTTTGAAGTTGGGGATACAGTTTTCCTGAAAGTAGCTCCTATGAAGGGTGTGATGAGATTTGGCAAGAAGGGCAAGCTAAGTCCTCGATACGTAGGACCCTACCCAGTGACGAAAAGGGTTGGCAAAGTAGCTTATGAGTTGGAGCTACCCTCAGAGATGTCAGCAATACACAATGTGTTCCATGTCTCAATGTTGAAGAAGCACCTCCCAGATGCCAACCAAGTGATTGAGCCACAGATGATACAAGTTCAAGAAGATCTCAGTTATGAAAGTCGACCTATTCAGATAATAGATCGAGCAGTTAAGAAACTGAGAAACAAAGAGGTACCACTAGTGAAAGTCTTATGGCTGAATCAGAAGCATGAAGAGGCAACTTGGGAGTCAGAAATAGCATGAGGCAAAGGTATCCAGAGCTGTTTTAAGTTCGAGGACGAACTTTTAACAAGGTTAGGAGGATTGTAACACCCAATAATTTTCTGGTATTATTAGGGATTTTTCGGAATTTTCTAGCAATTTTTCGGAATAAAAATGAAAAAAAAACTTTAAAGGGCAGCCGGGGGTTCGAACTCGCGACCACAGGGAGGAGCAAACCCTTAAGGGCGCCCAGCTGACCAGACGGGCTAGGGTATCAAGCACAGAAAAAGGAGGAGCGAAATTATATTATAGGTTAGTTAAGCTTTTCATGAAGAGGTATTTAAGCCCCGCTTAAGTCGCTTGGAAAAGGGAGGCTAGGGTTGGTGGTTGGCGCAAACAGAGAGGGCGAGGGGCTGCGAAACAAAAGAAAACTCGAGAGATCTCTTTCTCCTCCTCCTTCCTCTTGAGTAGAACATCTAGGGCTTCTTCCCTAGGGTCAAGGAGGGAGGAGATTTGCGTGAAGAAAGGGAAGAGAAGGGCTACGTTGGGATTTAAACCATATTTAGTGAGTTTTCTTCAAGAAAGAGTAAGTAGATCACTCACCTGCAATAAGAGTAGTTTTCGTATGTATGTTCTTGTTGTAGAACCATGTTTTATGATGCATGCTTTAAGATTATGGTTATCGTGTGGTTTAAGTTTGTAAAGATGCATGTTTTCTCATGATAGAAATCTATTTAGTTTAGATTTGGTGTATGTAAGCTAAGCATGATAATACTTAATTCTTGAAAAGTCCCAAAAATGAGGTTGGGATTAAGGGCACACAAGGTGCTCGATGAAAGTCTCAAGTAAGAAAGGTAAAGGTGTTAAATGCAAATTTATGCAAAAGTAAGATAGTTTGATACGTATAAGTACTATAGTAAGAAAGTATTTTATTTTCAGAAAGTGACATGTACCGGGCAAAGGGAAGGCTCACAGAAAGTTAGAAAGAAACTCTAACAAGGTGCGGTGGCTAGCTACCCCGCAACCTATTAGAGAAGCGCGCAATTGGTACATTGATACCATGGTACAATGTCAAGGCCTAAAGAAAGTTGAATATTATTTTCAAGTATATAAGTATTTACAAGTGTTTTAGCTTTGAGTGCATGTCTTTACTTCAATAAGTTCATATTGATACTTTGCGAGCATGATAAGGAGTAAGAGTAAGGAGGTTAGTGTTTTAATGTATTAGCATGTTAAGTTTGCAAATGTTTTATGCAAGTAATGTTTTTTTTGTAACATGATTGAGCATGATAAGAATATGCAAGTTTTTCCTCTGTGCATGGATTTTGAAAGTAAGAATTCTTTGAACTCAACATGTTTATTGTCGATAGCATGGATTTGTGAGTTTAGGATTTACTTACTAAGCATCTTGCTTATTAGTTGCATTTCCTCCTATTGCAGATAAAGGTAAAGAAAAAGCCTAAGTTATGGAGGTGACCAGGACTTGCATTGATGTTCAGTGACGGCGGAACCATGGAAGAGATCTTTGGGTTAAGTCTTATAGAAACTAGTGGTTTATGTTTTGGATTGTTAGAACATAATGATTTTGTGTAAACTTTGCATAGAGACAAGGTTGAGTACAAAACTCTAGTATAGCTTTAATATTTAATGTTTTGGTTGGTAAAATGTGAACATTGTGTTTATCTCCGCATAGAGTCAAAAGTTGATACAATCTTTAGCATAATTTCATATGGTTTGGTAGTCTTGTTAAATTCCGCAAGGATTCTAATTTAAGTCATTAGATTTGTTTGGAGTTGCTAGGATGTTTATAAAACTAGCATAGAGTATAGACATGGTGTTATATCCTTGTATGTCTTGAAAGTATATGATTCGTGTATGTCTTTAGCATGATTTTGATTGGTGAAGTCAAAGGTTAAGGTTAAGTGAGTAAAAGTAAAGGTAGTAGTAAGCGAGCGACGATCCGGCTTAAGTATAGGGTAGAGAAGTCGGGTCGTCACAGAGGGAGAGGGAGAGAAGGAGAGAGAGAGAGAGCTTGCTTCTTTATCTCTTGATTAGAATTCAAGCCTTGCCTTGGTTCCTTTATATAGTAGCCTCTCCATTGCCAAGTCTCCCCTTTAACGGAATAAATTTTCATAAGAAATTTATCTTATAAATTTTCCTATGAATTATTCCGTTATGCCTTGTTTTATTATAACTAAATTTATAATAAAACAAACACATCTTCCCCTTTTATTATGGAATAAATTTTCACAAGAAATTTATTATATAAATTTTTCTTATCATGGAAAAATTAATTCATAATTGATTTTATAAAATAAAATAAAATAAACCAATCCAAGATTTATTTTAATTTCCATGAAAATAAATCTCTTTATATAAATTTCTTTATATATAAATTTATTTATCCATAATTTTATAAAACAAATTGCGCTTGATTTATTTTATAATTTAAACCAAATAAATTGATTTCCCTCCTTGTTGTGGCAAGCCAAACCAAAGAGGGTAGGGACCCTCTTTGGCCGGCTAAACCAAGCCGCCTCCTCGCGAATTAAACTCATTTAATTCGTCCAATAAGCCTTCAAAAGACTTAGCCATTTTAAGCTTCCGGTGCGCCTCTGATAAATTCAGATTCGACTTATTTCTCTTGATCGGAAAATCTAATTTTCAACTCATTTTAAATCCCTCGGATTACTCGTAGTGCGTGTGACTAAATAGACTTTCGATTTATGTTGGCCGTCTATAATTAACCAATTATAGAACGATCATGAGTGACACCTAGTAGTACATCATGATCCCCAATTAATCGAAAGATCAACGGTTGACCTCAGAAATAATTCTGAAACCCTTCAGCAGCTTTAATGAATCGTGCCTCATTCCCTTCACCATCTTATACCCACTTGGTTCAGGACACAGTCTATGTGTGTCAGTCCCCACTAGGCTGACTACGTCACACCTAGTCCAAGTAATGTCTTTCTCGTCCAACGGATTCTAATTACTCTCATGTTTCTGAGAGATTCATACTCGAAACATGTGATGCTCTGGCCAGAGGCTTCGAGTAACAATCCGACGATAGGCCTTGGGTATACATCTCCTCGCAAGGAGTGGTGAATCCTTTGTAGGCTGTTCAAACATCTTCGGGCACTTCGGCTTATACCCAACTATCCTGGGTCCACACCTCCTTAGAGATGCTTGCTTAAGATGTCAAAGTATATGTCTCCGTGACCAAGATGACTTGAACACCGCAAGTCAAAGGAACATCGCACTTAAGCTGCAGTATGAACTTCATTGACATATCTATATATAGATTACCATATGAAGTTTTACAGCTAGTCACTCCAATGAACTAGTTCCCTTAACTAGCATTCATGTTTATCTCCGGACATCCCAATGTCTCCAGCCAGTGAGAATTAGCTGATTAGAGAATAACCCATGCTAGTCTCAACAGTATTGATAGTGTCCGTATTTATCAATTCATCGACTAGGGACAATTTCAATACTTCACAATTGCACATGTAGAGATAATCACTAGTTGTGAATTCATCACAAATTCTCTCATGCTGTGAATTGTATTGCGGACATTCAGTAAATAAGTTTAAGATCTCAATCAAATACACGAACATGTATACTCAAATAGTGAATATTCATCAGTCGCAGTGTCCGGAAACGTATGGTGGTACCACTCCTCATACCACGTCTCCTGCAATGAGCAGATCCCAGAAACATCTGATGCTAGAGCGACAAGTCAGCGATCGAAGGACCGAAACTCTGAGCTGACCTCCTATTGCCAGAGCTCGAAAATATGTAGCTCGCGCTCCATCATCCGCTCCAGCTCCGCAACCTGCCAGCAGAGATCTGTATCTGTCTCATAGTACTCCTCAGTAGCAGCGGGCGACTCCTGATCATGGACTGCTCTAGGTAACTCCTCCATACGCCTCCGATCCTTCCACCTCAGCCCCTGCGGTCCGACGACAATGCTAGACTGGGCCAACATGCGTCGGTCGAGTCGGCAGTCCTGCCAAACCATAGGTATGATGCTGCCCTATGAGACGTCAATACCAACCGAATGCAGCAAGGCAGTAATGATATGTCCAAATGGCATGTACACTGTCTGACCATACATCTGACCGTAGGTAATGATGGAGAAATAGATGGAAGTCACTGGGTCAAAGTCTAACTGCTGATGCATCCCGTAGAGCATCAAGCAGTGGACTGAGTGAATTTCATCTAAGTGTTTTGAAGTAGTCGGGAGGAGACAATTAGTGATGATCTTAAATAAAACATACTCAACGGGGGAAAGGCGGAGAGCAGGAAATGTGGGGAAATTACTGGTGCGCTCACCGGGACCCCCTGGCCTGGGATGGCCGAAAAAGTACTCATAGATAGAGTCAGGAGTGACTCCATCAAAAGGAACCGGTAGAGGATCCGGAAGATAAGGTTAGAGTGGAAAGTCATTATCTGATCGGCGACAGCCAAGAAAGGCAGTGAAGGCAGATAGATCAAAATTAAGGTCGATACCGGCAACACGGTTCCTCCACCCCATACCCTCTCCACCGATCATGTTATTATAGAATTTGGAAACCAAATCAAAGTAGATTGACCTCTCAAGGAAAAGAATGGATTGAAGTCCGTAAAACTCAATGATTCGTCGTACCGACGGACAATGGTCGTAGATGAATGTTTGGTCCACAGATCGACAGGGCATGAGCTTGAAAGTTTGATACTGAAAAGCTAGTGCGTAATGAATATTTTGAAATATGGTATGAGAGGATGATTGAGGATTTGAAGAGGATGAGGGACCTTTGCCCTTTGAGCTTCCCTCAATGGGTTCCTTGCCCTTAGATGACTTTCTAAAGGTTTGAAGGATTGATCATGATAGCAAATTGAATCAAATGAAGTAAATCGAATATTGATAAAATCATGACACAAGTTGACAATCATGCCACAAATTAAAGGATCATAAGATCAATAAAAGGATTGGTCACGTTATAGAATAATCAAATGAACATAGGGTAAGGCATTGATCAAATTAGTCATAAACCAAGGAATTGATCAAGTGAGATGAGGTTTAATCAGTAAAATTAAAGGGTCATGGCAAGGAAGGGTCATGGCAGAATCATAGGGTCACGACACAAAACACGCCACAAGATAAAAAGTATGATTAGCCCAAATGCGATAACTGTAAGAATGATAAACACCAAATAAAAATCGCATAATATGCTTACTTTGGTGCCATCAAGTATTTGGAGAAGATCTCAAAAACTGGAAGAAGAGGACCCTCACAAAGTCGCACGCAGAGAGAGGATCACGACGCAAGAGTTGCAGGGACACCAACTTGCAGCAAGGAGTTGACGAGAACACCAACAGCAAGAAGGAGAACTCACACGCACAACAAGTGGAAGGAAATCACATGCGCAAGGAAGAAGGAGAAGAGGGGTTTCGGCGCTAAGGGGTTTTGGTCGACTAGGGCTTGGGAGTAAGAGAATACACGAAGTTAATAGGTTGGTGGATCGGTCCACCAACCGAAATTTAATGTGATTGAATGGATCACCGTTCGATCTGGGAGCTCCCAAACCGATCAGGCTCCAACCTGATCGGACTGGCTTAGTCCTGATCGGTCGAGTGACCGATCAAGCAGGCTCCTGACCGATCGACTGATCGATCAGGAAGCGGGCAGTAAGTTTGGGAGGTTTTCTATGAGCCTCCTGATCGGTTTGTGGACCGATCAACACAGGGGGCCAGATCGATCTAGGGACGGATCTAGGCCAACACAGTGGGTTTTGACAATTTTTCGCGAAGGAGCTGGATCGATCCGTTGAACCGATCAGACCTACTCCTGATCGGTCCAGTGACCGATCAGGCTCCCTAAATTTTCCTGATACGATCTGAAACTTCAGTTTCAGACTCCCAAACGATTTCTGATAAGATCTGATGAAGATTATCGATCTTGGAAGTGTTCCCATGACTATAATTTATCCCTGAACAAGGATCAAAGGTCCTTATGGGTTTGACAATTACTTTGCTCCACACAAGTGGAGTCAAACTCAATCAACAAACATTCAAGCAATTTCAAACAAGTTTTGTATCCAAATAAGGTCTCCAATCAAGTTTCCTTGATTGGAATGTCCAAGTACGATCATGGAGCCAAGTACACATATGTTATGCATTGGTTTTCCCCATACTTGGTCACCGTAGTGATTATTATCTCGTTAACCTAATTTCTCAAGGGATGCAATGACATTTCGAGAAATTAAGTTGATCCTAGCATCTCACCCCATTTCTAGCAAACAAAAACGTTTTGTAAACCTTATAGTTTGTGTGAGATGTCCCAAGTTACCCAATTGTTGCCCAACAATTTTGAAATGATCATAAAGGGTTTTGAATGCATTTCAATCCTACGAAGCGCGACACATTCCCAACTCCCTTCTTAAGAAACTAAATTCATTCTCGGGGAGTGGTTTAGTGAAAATGCCCACTAGATTTGATTTGGACTCTACATATGAGAGTACAACATCTCCTCTAGCAACATGATCCCTAATGAAGTGGTGACGCACTTCAATATGTTTAGTTCTAGAGTGATGGACTGGATTCTTTGTTAGGTTAATTGTGCTAATGTTGTCACACAACACTTGCACACCCTTGTAACTTAATCCATAGTCCTCTAGAGTATGAATCATCCACAACAATTGCGATATGCTCTCACCCATGGCAATATATTCTGCCTTGGTCATGGAGAGAGCAACACAATGTTGTTTCCGACTTGACCAACTTACTAATGATGGTCCTAAAAATTGGCAACCCCCACTTGTGCTTTTCCGGTCCAACTTGCATCCAGCATAGTCGGAATCGGTCTAGCCAATTAGGTCAAATGATTCGGTACGGGGGTACCAAAGACCAACACCAATTGTGCCCTTAAGGTATCTCAAAATTCTCTTGACAGCAATTAAGTGAGATTCCTTGGCACAAACTTGATATCTAGCACACATACCCACAGCAAAAAGTATATCAGGTCGACTAGCTGTGAGGTATAGCAGACTACCTATCATACTCCGATATTGACTCAAATCAACATATTTACCACTCTCATCATTGTCTAATCTTGTGTTTGTAGCCATGGAGTGGTTACCTCTTTTGAATCACTCATGTTAAATTTTTGAAGCATTTCTTGAGTATAGTTCGATTGGTGCACATGGATTCCATCTCGAGTTTGCTTGATTTCGAGTTCGAGGAAGAAAGTCAACTCTCCCACTAGACTCATTTCAAACTCACTCTCCATGTGTCCAATGAACTCATTTAAATAGCCCTTATTGTTTGAGCCACAAATAATGTCATCGACATAGACTTGGGCTACAAAAATATTGTCACTATCTCTTGGTAGAAATAGTGTAGGGTCTATTTGGCCTCTAACAAAACCTTTCTCAATAAGAAATGTCGGCAATCACTCATACCAAGCTCGGGGTGCTTGTTTAAGGCCATAAAGTGCATTTTTGAGCTTGAACACGTGGTTTGGGAATTCGGTACTCTCAAACCCCGGAGGTTGTTCGACATAGACCTCTTCTCTTATTAAACAATTAGAAAGGCCTATTTGACATCCATTTGATATAGCTTGAAACCACGATCTGCTGCAAATACAAGCATCAATCGGATGGACTCTAATCGGGCCACGGGAGCATAGATCTCATCATAATCAAGGCCTTCGACTTGACTGTAGCCCTTGGCTACTAAACGTGCCTTGTTTCTTATGATTTCTCCCTTATGGTTCAACTTATTTTTGAAGACCCATTTGGTTCCAATAATGGTGGTCTTCTTGGGTCTAGGGACTAAGTCCCAAACTTGACTTCTTTCGAATTGACTTAGTTCATCTTGTATGGCAATGATCTAATCGGGATCATTTAATGCTTCGTCAACTTTTCTAGGTTCAATTTCGGAAATTAGTGTTGGTGCAGAAAGCACCCAAGTCGAACCTGTATTTTGATAATGACAAAAGGGTTCAAAAGTTAAGGAATAATATTTATCTAATATGTTACTCAAGTGTGCAGGAAAAGCCCTAGCGAAGGACTGCTAGGCACCTGGCAAAGGAATGCTAGGATACAAAGCCCTAGCGAAGGACTGCTAGGCACCTGGCGAACGAATGCCAGGATACAAAGACCTAGCGAAGGACTGCTAGGCACCAAGCGAAGGACGGCTTGGTACTGAAGACCTGGCGAAGGACAACTAGGCACCTAGCGAAGGATTGCTGGGCAAAAGTCCAACCGGAGGAGCCGGCTGGCATCAGGTAAATTCTCCCGAGAGGAGTAGGTGAGGACGAGTTCCCCGTCGAGGGAACAGTAGGCGTCGATTCGACATAGGGCTCCATTTGGAGACCCAAAGTCAGAATCAAGACAGCTAAGGCTGTATAAACTTAATACTCTATTGCTTTATGTTGTTTTTGTACTAACCCTGGATGCAGGACCGAAGGAACGAGTGTCTGTAGCTCAGAGAGCCTCAAAGGAGTGAGGCAGCAGCTGACCAGGGCGCCCGGAGTGTCCCGGGCGCCCCCAAGATGAATACAAAACAGATGAAGCAAAAGGAGTGCTTCGACAGCTTATGGGCGGGGCGCCCCCGTGCTCTCGGGCGCCCCCCATGCTCCCGGGCGCCCCCAGCGTCCCGGGCGCCCCCAGTCAAGCTAACGAAGCAGAAGCCAGCGAAGCCAATGGATAACAGTTGACCCGGTCATCCCGGGCGCCCCCAGCGTCCCGGGCTCCCCCGTCAAAGCCTGATCCCGAGTTTGAAGGGATCAGAGCTGACCGAGAGGAACTCGGATCAGCTGACACGTGGGGGGGGGGGGCGCCCCCGACGTCCCGGTCGCCCCCAGGGGCTATAAAAAGGGCCCTCGACCCCAAGGCTTCAGCAATCAATTCTTCCAATGCATTCACGCTCTTCTGCTCCTGCGCTCCACTCTGGAAACCACCTGACTCGAGATACAAGCGCCGACGACGTCCTTCTGCTTCAAAAATATAATCTACACCAGACGTCGGTAACGAAGAGCTAATTTTAGTTTACTATAATAATTTTTGTAATACTTTTTGTAAACAGATTTTGCACACATATAGAATTGCGCGCAGTAAACGGTCAACAACCGTGGGCCTTGGAGTAGGAGCCGATCGCGACTCCAAACCAAGTAAAAAACTTTGTGTTTGCATGTGTTTGATTTAAATTTTCACTGCGTAATTTCTCTAACTGTTAATCCGAACGTTTAACGATATTCACCCCCCCTCTATCGTTTCTCTCGATCCAACAAGTGGTATCAGAGCGGGGAAGCTCAAATTTGGTGCAACCACCGATTTGAGAATTTTTCAGATTTTTACGAAATTTCTTTTTAATATTTTGTTTTTTTTCGTTCGAATTTCTTCTCGTTAATCGAGGTTGGTGCAACACCCCTCGGTAAATATTTTTTTCCCTTTATCCCGCACTACTAATCCAAGACCAAGTCTTGGGATATTCCTTTTTCTGTTTAAGTTTAAATTTTAGATAAAATGACCATGCAAGAAGGCTTCAGCACTGCAAGACCACCTCTCTTCAGTGGGGAGGACTTCTCCTACTGGAAGAGCAGAATGGAGGTCCACCTGAAAAGTCAGGTGGACATGTGGATAATCATCCAGTCTGTACTAGAGATTCCAAAAAATGCTGAAGGAGTACCTCAAACCTACACAGAATGGGACACCGCTTTGAAACGGAAGATTGAAGCCGATGCAAAGGCGACCCAGACCCTCCAATGCGGCTTAACAAAAGAGGAGCTGAATCGGGTTGGTCCATTCAACAGTGCCAAGGAGCTGTGGGGGAAACTGATCGAGTTGCACGAAGGAACTTCAGACACTCAGATCAGCAAGAGAGATCTCCTCCTGAACAAGATGTACACGATTAAGATGAATGACAATGAAACAGCAACTCAACTCCACGCCCGAATTCAGGAATTAATGAACGGACTACACACCATCGGTCACAAGGTAGAAAACCGTGACCTAATAAGGTACGCTTTAAATTGTTGGTGCAGAATGCCCCCAAGTCAAACCTGTGTTTTGATATTGGCAAAAGGGTTCAAAAGTTAAGGGTTAGTTGTTGTCTAACAAGTTTCTTGAGTGTACAGGAAAAGCCCTAGCGAAGGAATGCTAGGCACTGGCAAAGGAATGCCAGCCAGAAGAAAAGCCCTAGCGAAGGACTGCTAGGCTCTGGCGAAGGACTGCCAGAATGGACAAACCCTAGCGAAGGAATGCTAGGCACTGGCAAAGGGCTGCCAGAAGAAAAGACCTAGCGAAGGGCTGCTAGGCACCAAGCGAAGGGCTGCATGGTACTCAAGACCTGGCGAAGGGCTGCCGGGCAAAAGTCCAACTGGAGGAGCCGGTTGGCACCAGGTAAATTCTCCCGAGAGGAGTAGGTGAGGACGCGTCCCCTTGAGGGAACATTAGGCGTCGGTTCAACCTAGGGCTCCATTTTGGAGACCAAAGTCAGAACAAAGACAGCTGAGGCTGTATAAATTAAATTAAATATTTGTTTTATTGTGTTTTGGACTAACCCTGGAAGCAGGACCGAAGGAACGTGTGTCTGCAGCTCAGAATGCCTCAAAGGAAAGAGGCAACTGCTGACCAGGGCGCCCGGAGTGTCCCGGGCGCCCCCAAGGTGAACACAAAACACAAAGAAAGCAAATGAACCTCGACAGTACATTCTGAGGGCGCCCCCGCTGTCCCGGCCGCCCCCATGGCAAACAAACTGATGAGTTAAGTTGCTGCCGCGTCTGCACTGCGCACCCAGGGCGCCCCCGCTGTCCCGGGCGCCCCCAGCGCCCAGGGCGCCCCCAGCCTGACCAAGGAGAGCTCAGCGCTGCGGATAAGGTTTGGCCGGGTCAACCAGGGCGCCCCAGCGTCCAG
>JAGFNQ010002319.1:378338-414634 GCA_024364735.1 Boesenbergia rotunda | reverse complement strand
CCCGCTTCTTACTACCTTAGACGGATCGTTACTTATCTCTACTTCTTGACTTTTATACATAACTAAAGAAAATTACGGAAATCTTTTTTTTTTTTTTTAAACTTTTAAATTCTGCTAACGATTATATTCTAACTTAATCAATCATGTATAATAATACCATGTCATACTCTCTTCTCAAATCCCATAGCTAATACCTGTCGAAAACAGCCTTACCCTTCTTAAACTGCCTGTACCAGTCGACTGATGACGTGGCAGTCGACTGATACGGCTGTAATCTGTTTTACAGGTTTCAGCCCTTGCTGTCCAAGTCCACCATTCCTTCAATTTCGAGCCATATCAAACTACGACACCATTCCTATTCTCTATGTCAGGTTCCTAAACAATTTAACCAATCAAACGAATCCATAAACTTAAATTTAGGACTTTTATGGAAGAAAATAACTAAACAAGTTTATATAAACCTTAACAATAGAGTTTGTACCAATCTTGGCTTCTATGAATTTATAATACCAAATGCATGTTCTACAACCTTGCTAAAGCAATATGAAATGTGATTGCAACTTTTCTAGACATTTTTAAGCAATAAAACTCGATTCAAAAGGAAAATTGATACTATCTTGGCACAAACACCTTTTTCTCTAACAAAGTATCAATATTTCTAACTACTCACACTTTTACTCATCCAATGCAATCTTAAGGATATATATGCTAAATGAAATGACATGGAATCTTTACTCTAAGAAATTTAGCATATAAAACTATCCAAAACTCAAATACTCAATAATCTCCATAAAGCAAGAACTTGAAATTTGAATAAACTTAAACATTGCAATTCAAATAACTAAAATGTCTCGTCTCAAGGATCTCTCCATAATCAGCCACCACACACACTCTACTCAGCACCGCCTTGTCGTCTCCCTTCAGAATTGCTTGCCTTTACCTTTATCTGCAATAAGAGGAAATGCATCTATAAGCAAAAAGCTTAGTAAGTACTATCTAGCTCACAAAATCTCGAAATGTGCAAACATGCTTCTAGATCAATATGAAATCACATGAGATACTAAGATGCTTGAAAGAAAACTAAGAACATGTATAGCTCAAAACATGCATACTCAAGCAATAAATAATCTCAATCTATTTTTCTTGGCTCAACTTGAAACTTTAGCTATTCTTTAACTTTTGAAAACTTTCTGAAACTTTAGAAAACTTTGCTAAAGCATATACTTGAAAATAATAATCACTTGGATCCATTGAAGACGTAAGTACCATCTCATGCGCGTTCCCTAAAAGGTTGGGGTAGCGAGCCACCAATCCTAATAGAGCAGACCTTGGTCTACCAGGGCCAAGACCTTGGAATTGGACACCTGGATTTCTTTAACGACGCCCTTGGACGCCGGGTTACTGGCCTTAGAAAATAAAAAGCTTTTCTTTCTTTTCTTTCTTATCTGTAAATGCCTTGGCATTTTCTGGAGCACCTTGCGTGCTAAAATCCCTAAGTCTTGACTTTTGGGATTTTCTTAAGGCCTTGGCCTTTTCTTTTCTTATCTTTATCTTCTTTTCTTTTCTCATAACTTTCTTGGCCCTAAACTCACATAGGGTGCTTATCAAACATATACAAGCATATAAGAAACTAAGATCACATGCAAAAGCTAAAGCAAAAAGGAAAAATTCTCTTTTAAAAACTTTTAAAGGAAATTCTCGCGGTAAAACCGCCTCTTACTGCAGGTGAGCAGTACTTACATTGATATCTTGGACTTACAACCAAGATTGACGTCTAGAACTCGGAAGAAACTTGAGATCTCGGAGAATTCTTCACGTCTACGCGTTCCTTTCGTCGCGGGGATCCCGAATATAGGATTATCTCTTGGAGAAGGGTCTCGGACGGCTCTCTTGGCTTGGTGTTGGTGTCGCCCAAGAGAGGAGAGGGAGAGAGAGAGTCGACGCAACTTGGGAGAGGGAGAGGGTTTGAGAGAAAATAAAACTTCTCTCTTTAATTAGCTATTTATACTTAAGGGGCGGATTAACTTAACCACAGCTTAAATATTTGTCTTTCTTTCCTTTTCTGTGCTTGATACCTAGCCCAGCTGGCCGCGCGCTCCCTTGGTCTCGTGGTGGTCGCAGGTTCGATCTCCGGCTGCCCTTAATTAGTTTTTTTTTCCATTTTTGGCTTTTTTTTCCTTTTTTTTTCTTTTTCTTTTTCCAAAAATACCAAACGGACTCGGAAAATTCCATAAAAATACTCTAAAAATTCCTAAAAATATCTAGAATATTTCTAAACCATTTCCAAATAATTCTAAGGACTTTAAGAACTAAAAATGGAAATTTTGGGGCGTTACAGTTGGATCTTCCTTGTGTTTAGTGCGGCGATGTCTAATTTCTTATTCTTCTCTTCATGCAATTCTAGGAATTTCTCCCAGAGCTCTTTTGCCGAGTTGTAATTCTCGATGCGATTAACTTCTTGCGCGGGAAGAACGGCTAGTAGATGAAATTCAGCTTTGCCGTTTACTTCAAAGTCTGATTTCTCCTTCTTGGTCCACAACTCTATTTCTTTATCCTTGCCGTTGTTGCCTTTAGGAACTGAAAAACCATTTTTCATAATTATTAGCAATTCAATATCAGTTTTAAAAAATACTTGCATTTGGCGCTTCCACATCGCGAACTCCCCCTCAAATTTTGGCGGGTAGATTACGGCTCCAACCATTTTTCTTGAAATTGCTGCAGTCGGCGATTAGTCCTTCTGCGGCGACCTTGGCTCTGATACCACTTGTTGGATCGGGTTGGACCGGCTAGAGGGGGGTGAATAGACGGGGAAAAAAAATTATGAAAGTGGAGGCACTCGTCTTTAAAAAAGAACTTGGTCGCAACTGAGAACGTTGCTTCCAAGGCAGTGGACACTCAATAAAAATCTCCTTGTGGCGGAGAAGCCTTACAAAAATAGCACGCTAGAGATTTTACAAGAATGAATAAAATGATTGATTTCTAAAGCAAAACCTCTAAGTCTATTTATAGCCTAAGAGAATAAATCTGGATTGTTGATTGTTGATCACTTTTCTCTTGGCCGTTGATCCATGGATGTAATCTGGATGGTTGATCATGGATGGGATTAAACTGCATCCATTGGATTTGATTAAAGGATAATGTTACATTATCCTTTAAGTTTTAATTGTTTTAATTAAAACTTTATCTTTCCTCGAGATGGCTGTTGAAATCTCCATGTCGCTGTTGTAATCTCTAAGTAGTAATATTGGCAACATTTTACTGCCATCGGCCTTTAGTCCAAATCGTAAGTGGGTTAGTGTGTGTTGTTGAGGTCTCGGGTTCGATCTTTCGTGGCAGCAAATAATTTTCTCTTTTCTTTTGGGCGCTTGGACTAGTCTTTTTGATTCTTCGTCTTCTGGGTGATTTTCGGCCAACCGGAGTTAGGCTCACCCGAACCCGACTCCGGCCTTTCGCCCCTCGAGCATCCTTCCTCCCGGCTTCTCGTCCCTCGGACACCGCACACGTCCTTCTCGCTCCACCGGTGTACTCTTCCGCAGCATCCGCGTCCCTCGGATTGTACCGAGCCCGTCGGCTCACTTCCCCGCACAATCCTTCTCGTCCGCTACGTCTTACACTCGACTTCCTTCGTACCTAAGCTCCTGCACACTTAGCAGAGGGATTAAAACCAACAGGACCTAACATAACTTGGTTGATCACATCAAAACCAACTGGGGCACCAACATTTAGGACCATCCCCTTCGCTGTCGTCTGATTCCGAGTCTGAGTCGGATTCGGGTACTGGTTGAGGTTTCTTCTTCGGAGTTTTCCCCTGAGTTTTACCTACAACAAATGTTATACCCTTCTCAACCAAAGTAGTATTAGTTTTGTAATGCCCGCCCTTCCCGTCCTACGATGTAGGCAGAAGGCGGCGTTACGCTAACATACATATATACCAATGGAGATCTTAATGCAGCGGAATAAATTTTAAACTCTATGCATGTGCGTTTAAACCATGCAACTAACACTTGAATCATGTAAACATGTCTTAGCTATCATTCTTAAACATGGTTACTTGGTAAACTTAGCATTATCATAACATAAAAAGGATAAGACATAACATGTGAGACATAACATTCTTGAACATGCTTGCATTAAACATAACTCACCCTAACATTCTTGAGACATAAAGTATAGCATGGAACTAAAGCTAACAATGCAAAACATAAGCAGTTGTTCTTTGGGAAAACCATCATAAAGTCTAGCATGAAACTATAGTTGAGAGGTGACAATGCAAAACATGAGACATATGACAATCATGAGTAATAGGATCTTTTCTTTTTCTTTTGCCATGCCACTGCCACACAGACACACTTGCCCCTCTTGCTGCTTACCTTAGCTTAATATCCTCTTGCTTGATATGCGGTATAAGAAAGTAAAACTTATAAGCACATAGGCTTAGTAAGACTCTTTCCTACTCACAAAAACCATACGTCACATAAAATAAAAGCATATAACATACTTAACATAGAGAAGTTCTTGATATAAAACATAGGCATATGACATACTTAACATGACATAGTTCTTGACATAAACATAGACATAGATGCATAACATGAATGAATGCATGAGTTAAATACACATAACACATGCATGATCATGGTACATAAGATAAGCATGCATAGTTAAGTTTTACATACATGGTACATATCACATAACATACATGATCATGGTATCTATCATAAAGCACGCATGGGTAGGATCCATATGAACATGATACATACTACATAGGTTCATGACATTCAACATAAAACATGCATAGGTCTACATAACCATATTATATATCATAATACATATGTTCAAGGATTTTAACATAATGCATGCATAATTCTACATAACATGAGGCATACTTCATAACACATATGTTCATGGTATATGGTTTAAAACATTTATTTATAAAACCTACTAAAACATGGCACATGACATAAGCATACAAGGTCATGATGCATGACACATAAGGTTAGGGTTTATGCATCATAAAATTCATACAACATGCTTGAACATATATCTACATCATAATAAGCTATAAACAAGTATTCTTGAAACCCTAACCTAACCTAAACCCTAGTTTAGGTGCTTGGCCAAAAGTTGGAAAAAAAAAGAATCCCATTATTCAAGCAACATGTGAGGTACCATAAGTAAAGTAAAGCCCATACAATACATACAATGTCATAGGAAGCCATTAGAACCCATGATTGGGGCTAAACCAAAGTCCTAGCCCTACAACTTGGTCTTGGCCGAAACCCTAGAGGGTCACAAGTACATGGAAAAATTCATATAATTCACGATTAACATCCAATATAATACATACAATGCCATAGGAAGCCATTAGAATACATGATTGGGCTAACCCTAACTCCTAGCCCTAACATTTGGTCTTGGCCGAAACTTATAGGGGTCTTAAGTCCATGGAAACTTCACATAATTCACAATTAACATTCATTATATCATAAGGAATCATAATAAGCATGCTTGGAGGGTTAGATCAAATCCTAACCATGAAAACAAGGAGGCGGCTGAAACTTATAAAAACCCTAATCCATAGTTTTCTTAATCATAGATCCCAAACAACATCTTAAATCATGATAAACAACATAAAACTATTATACCATAGGTGAGGGAGTCTTACCTTTCCTTATCATGGTTATAAACCTTGAATAGAGAAACAAAAGAAAACTTTCTTGACCTTAGAACACTCCTTACCCTTGTAGCCTTGTAGAAGAACTTAGATCTTCAAGAGGGAGTCTACTTGTGAAGTTTTCCAAGGGGAAAACCACCTTGTGGGTTTCGGCTAGGAGGAGGAAGAAAAGAGGAGAGGAAGAGCCCTTGGTGGAAGAAAAGAGGAAGAAATAACTTAGGTGTCTCTTCACTCCTCATCCCCCTCTTTTATATTAGGTGGAGGGGCAAGTGAAGGGGCATGGTGCCTCCTCACATGGTGACTCTTCACTTACTTTAGCCTTAACAAAAATCCACTTCCTTTTCCACTAGCACTCCCTTGCTAGGTGAATTGGTTAGTACATGTATGATGAGGCTTTGCCTTTATCCTAGGTCCAAGGTTCAATCCTTGGTGCATGCACTTTTTTTTATTTCATTTACTCTTATTTTTGGCAAGGCCCACATAAGAGCCCACCAAGAGTTATGCTAATATTCCTAATTGGAGCCCAATTCTATTCATGTTAAAATCCTACCCAAGGTCCACTAATAGCCATGGTACTAGAAGGGTCCATGTATGGCCCATTAATACTTAGTTTTTTAATCTATATAAGAAATCATGCTAAGGTTCATGCTAGCATTCATATGTTACTCAAAAATCCATATAGGCATGATCAATAATTTTAAAGAAAAATATTGAGAGGATTTTACGGGCGTTACAAGTCTATTCATGTAGTTCTAACTCTGAAAATAACTCATCTAATTTGATTTCTGAGAGATTCCTGGAAACCTTGTAGGCATCCACCATAGATGCCCACAGTGAGTTTCTCGGGAATGAATTCAAAGTATACCTTATTAGGTCATGGTTTTCAACCTTGTGACCTATGGTGTGCAACCCTTTCATTAGCTCCTGGATCCTGGCGTGGAGTTGAGCTGCAGTCTTATCGTCGTGCATATTTATTATATAGAGTCTGTTGTGCAACAAATCTCTTTTGTTGATTCTAGTGTCAGATGTACCTTTGTGTAGCTCAATCAGCTTATTCCAGAGCTCCTTGGCGTTGCTAAAGAGTCCTACACAGTTCAGTTCATCTTTTGTTAGGCTGCATTACAAGGTTTGGGTAACTTTCGTGTCAACCTCGACCTTCTTCTTTAGTGGGTCGTCCGACTCGATATAGTGTTGCACCACGCCTTGTGCATTTTTCAAAATTTCCTGTCCATACTAGATAATAATCCACATGTCCACCTGAGTTTTCAGGTGGACATCCATCCTACTTTTCCAGTAGGAGAAGTCTTCTCCATTGAAAAGAGGGGGTCTGGCAGTGTTGTATACCTCTTGTATGGTCATTAGTTTTTAACTGAAAAAATTGCAAAAAGAAAAGAAACTTGTCCCAAGACTTAGTCTTGGATTAGCAGTGCGAGAAGAATAATAATAACGAAAAAAATTGAGTGATGTTGCACCAACCTCGATTAACGTGAAAAATACGAGAGAAAAGGAAAAAAATATTAGATTTAAAACAAAATCCAAAAAAAATCTCAACTGATGGTTGCACCAAGTTAGAGTCACTCGCTCTGATACCACTTGTGGGATCGGTTAGAAACGATAGAGGGGGGGGGGGTGAATATCGTTCGACAAAATTCTTCGGAAATTGTAAGAGTATTTGCACAGCAGAAAAGAAAAACTAACTCTAACGCGTTTGTTTTTACTTGGTTCGGAGTCGCGGTCAGCACCTACTCCAAGGCCCATGATCCTTGACCATTTACGATGGACAATTCTATATTTTTTCAAATACTTACAAGTAGAAGTATGAATATAGAATAAAAGATTACGATAATTAAGCTAACTTATACCGACGACTGAAAGATCAGAGTGTCGCAACCGCGGGTCGTCGTTGACGCTTGAATCTTGAGCACGAGGCATTTTTAGAGTAGAGCGCATTGAAGAATGTATTGGAAAATGTTGTTATGAAGCCTAGGGGGTGAACCCCTATTTATACTCGTAATTGGGGCGCCTGTGTTGAAGGGGGTGCCTGACACGTGACCCTTATTGTGCGAAACTCAATCCGCAGACTCGGCCAGCGCTTATCCCCTCAACCAGGGCGCCTGTGTTAACACAGGCGTCTCAATGACTGGTTCAGAGGCTTTTCTTCGAAGTGCCTGGATCTTCCCCTTTGTTTGGGGTGCCTGTCTCAACAAAGGCGCCTAGCCCAGTATGGCGCCTCACAACATTGAGGCACCTGGGAGTAGAAATCTTCATCCCTCCATTCCTGCAACCAGAGTTAGTTCCAAAACACAAGAAACATACAAATAGTATAGATTTCATCACGATTTAAAGCCTGAGTTGTCTTGGTTCTGAATTTAGGCTTCCTAAATGGAACTCTAGGTCGAACCGACGCCTAATGATCCCTCCACGGGGATCGCGTCCTCGCCTACTCCTCTCGGGAGAGTTTACCTGTTTGCCAACCGGCTCCTTCGGTTGGACTTTTGCCCAGCTTCACTCACCATGTCTTAGTGCCCAGCTTTACTCACTAGGTCTTCGGTGCCTAGTCCCCGACCAGGTTTTAGTGCCCAGTTTCACTCACCAGGTCTTAGTGCCCAGCTTCACTCACCAGGTCTTAGTGCCCAATTCATAGATCCAGGACTTAGTGCCTAGTGTACCTAGGACTTTTTCTGCATACTTGATTAACCTTGTTAGATCACAACACACCTTAACTTCCGAACCCTTTGCCATTATCAAAACACAGGTTTGACTTTGGTGCTTCCGGCACCAACAGAACCTAGGTAGGGCAGTCGACTGGTGTTCTGGTAGTCGACTAGTAAACCCCACAGCAAGATCAGTCGACTACCAATGGGGCAGTCTACTGGTAGCGGCTGAAGAATTCAAACGTTGGGCTTGCAATGGTCGAATTTGGGTGGGGGCAGTCGACTGCCCTTGGAGCAGTCGACTGGTGGCGGCGAAAACAGACTTAAGCTCTATTTAAAATGGCTTCGTTTTAGCTGGGAGCTTTGACAAATTTGGCTTTGGTTAAAGGCCAAACAGTAGTCTAAGAGCTTAGAGGTGTGTTCAAGGTTGTGGTGAGGTTTCTCCACCCACAAGGAGCTACACGAGCTTGCTGGATGGCATCCGGGGAGTAATCCACCAAAGGATCGAGGGATCGTCCACCTTATGGATAGTCGTGGAGTAGGAGCGTCATCTCTGAACCACGTAAAAGGTCGATGTTAGTGTTGTTTAGTTTTGTTATTATTGTTTCCGCTTGCACGTGCTAACATCGTAGGTAGAGAATCGAAAAGATGCTATTCACCCCCCCTCTAGCTTGCTGGACACGGTCTAACAAAGTTGCCTTGATTTCCCAACTTGAACCAAAATCTATTGATGAGGCATTAGAATATGTGGATTGGGTCCTAGCCATGCAAGAAGCATTGAATCAATTTGAAAGGAGTGAAGTATGGGAGTTAGTTCCTTTGCCCAATGATTGTACCATTGTCACCACAAGATGGCTTTTTAGGAACAAGTTAAATGATCAAGGAAATATTACTAGGAATAAGGCTAGATTGGTAGCAAGGGGATTTAATCAAGTTGAGGGTTTTGATTATGATGAAACATATGCCCCCGTAGCTAGATTAGAGTCTATTAGGATTTTATTAGCATATGCCGCTCACATTGGTTTCACACTTTACCAAATGGATGTAAAGTCAACATTCCTTAATGGGGTCATTAAGGAAGAGGTATATGTAGAGCAACCACCCAGATTTGAAAACCCAAACTACCCTAGTCATGTCTACAAACTAAGAAAAACCTTGTATGGATTGAAACAAGCTCCCCTGGCTTGGTATGAAAGGCTTTCATCATTCTTAGTATCCAAGGGTTTTAGGAGAGGTACAATTGATCCAACCTTAGTCCTAAAATCTAAGGATAAGAATATCTTTGTGGCCCAAGTGTATGTTGATGATATTGTTTTTGGGTCAACAAATAGTGAATTTCTTCATGAGTTTTTAAATATATGGAAAATGAGTTTGAGATGAATCTTGTGAGAGAATTGACTTTCTTTTTAGGATTACAAGTCAAACAAACAAATGAAGGGACTCATGTGTATCAAACCAAATATGCTAGGGAAATCATAAAGAAATTTGGATTAGAAAATGCTAAGGTAGCATCTACCCCTATAGGAACAAATGTCAAAATGGATAGTGATCTTGATCCAAAACAATATAGGAGCATGATTGGTAGCTTGTTATACCTAACCGATAGTAGACCGGATATATTATTTGCAGTCGGTATGTGTGCAAGGTATAAATCATGTGCCATAGAGTCTCACCTAGTGGTAGTAAAGAGGATTTTAAGGTATATTAAGGGTACTCTTAATGTCGGGCTTTGGTATCCTAGAACTCTAAATATTGAACTTTTTGGATAAACCGATTCGGATTGTTCGGGTTGTAAACTATATAGGAAGAGTACTAGTAGAGGATGTCAATTTATTGGGTCATCTTTACTTAGTTGGAGTAGTAGGAAGCAACCATGTGTTGCCTTATCAACAACGGAGGCCGAATATGTAGCCATGGGTGGTTGTGTGTCTCAACTACTTTGGATCATGCATACCTTATAGGATTATGAACTACATTACTCCAAGGTCTAGGTTTTATGTGACAATGTAAGTACTATTAATTTGACTAAAAATCCGGTACATCATTCTAGGACAAAACACATTGAAGTGAAGCATCACTTCATTAGGGATCATATGGCAAGGGGAGACATAGAATTACATTATGTTAAGTTAAAGTCAAACCTTGCCGACATATTTACCAAGCCTCTTACCGAAGCGGAGTTCACATCCTTAAGAAGGAGACTTGGTGTGTGTTTTGTATAAGTATAGGATTGACCTTGGAGTAATACAATAGGAAAGTGGTGCATGATTCATTAGGATGATACAAATGATTCACTTATGCTTATGGCATATTGTTGGGTTATTAGATGTATCACATTATTGACTGCTAAAATTGAAGACGAAGTAGGTAAACAAACACACAACAAGGCTAGAAACCTGACTGCTAGGCGCCCCATTATCCAAGGCACCTTAATGAAATAGGCGCATTAATGGGTCAGGCGCCTGAATGAATCAGGCGCCTCATTCAACACAGGCTCCCTGGATTAAAGGGTTAGTTGCTGTGAGTTTGGAGCAAAGATAAGCTTTGACCAAGCCTTGTGAGGCGCCTCCTTCATCACAGGCGCCCCAGACAAAACTATAAAAGGGGCTTTGACCCCTCAACTCAACACAAGATTCCAAGATCATTTCTGAGCTTTCCATGTGACGAAAAAGGGCTAAAGACGAGGCTCTATGACTAAGGAAGCTCCGGGAGATAGTGCGCAGTACTTCGGAGTTCCAGATCGGTCGAGTCTTCGACTCATTTGTTCGGTTTGAATTTACAATTCTGCACTTATTTTTTAATATCTTTTTGGTTGTAAATATTGGACTGTAAGACGTGTTTCTCCACCTCCGAAAAGTCCAAAAAGGAGACCATTAGTGGACGGGCGTTTCCCGTGCTTAGGCCTTGGATGTACTGACCCTGGGGGGTTGGGAACCAAGTAAAAAATCTCGTGTGCATTCTGTGTTGTTTGTTATTTGTTCGTTCTTTTTGTTTTCTGCTGTGCTACTAACTCTGTGATTAGAACGAACATTCGAAGACGAGTTTTCCACATGTTTCCACAATGTTTTTACGGTCGATATTAACCCCCCCCTATCGACGGCACCAGTCCCCACATTTGTTCGGAGTGAAGAGTGGTCGGTTCTTGGGGTACATGGTGACAGAGAGGGTGATTGAGGCCAATTCAAATAAGGTGAAGGCCATCCTTGATATGCCCTCTCCTCGCAACTTCGAGGACGTACAGAGGCTGAACGACATGATTACAACTTTATCCAGGTTCATCTCCAAGTCTGCCGATAGGACCCTGCCCTTCTTCAAGATTCTGGGAAAGACGGTCAAGCTCGACTGGGACGATCAGTATAAGAAGGCGTTTGTAGATCTGAAAGCTTACCTGGCCAAGCTCTCTGTCCTTTACAAGCCAGTGGAAGGGGAGACCTTGTTTGTCTACCTGTCCGTGACTGAGCACGTAGTGGGCTCTGCACTTATCTGAGAAAAAGGCACCGTGTAGTTCCCAGTATACTTTTTTGGACACCTCTTGAAGGATGCAGAGACATGCTACACCATGATGGAGAAGTTGGCCTACGCTCTGGTCTTAATGGCCCGGAGGCTCAGGCCATATTTCCTAGCACACCCAATTGTGGTTCTCACCAATAGCCCGCTGGGATGAGTTCTCCCCAATCCGGAAACCTCGGGTCGGCTAATTAAGTGGACGACATAGCTGAATGAGTACAGGATTGAGTACCAGCCAGGATTGAGTACCAACCAGGATTGAGTAATGTAACGCCCGCTTTTTTTTTCCTAAAGCGGCGTTACGCTAACATACTTAAGGCATGTAACATCATACTGCAGCGGAATAACTTAAACATTACATATACATGCCCCTACTACCATCCCTAATATAATGACATGGAACTTCACATATGAACATCATGCTTAATCATCATATCATAACATGCTTAACATCATACCATAAGGTTCATATCATATCATACTGGACATCTTATCATATAGTTCCATAAGTCACTATTCGAGCATATAGGTAGTCAAAATAAAGTTCTTAGCATAAACGGTTAACGCATTTGATTTCATGGGCCAAGTCACCAACACAGACATACTTCAGGCCCTCCTGCTGCTTCCTCGTTATCCCCTTGCATGATCTGCGGTATAAGGAAAGAAGACTATAAGCACACAGGCTTAGTAAGACTCTTTCCTACTCACTAAAATCATTCGTCATTCATTCATAATCATATGGAACATAAGCATCATAAACATTTCTATCATAGCATAACGCATAAACATAAGCATAAATCTAATTAAACATTCTTATCATGACATAAAGTATAAACATAGTAGCATGGCATCTTTCATGGCATAAATCATAAACATAGTAGCATGGCATCTTTCATGGCATAAATCATAAACATAGTAGCATGGCATCTTTCATGGCATAAATCATAAACATAGTAGCATGGCATCTGTCATGGCATAAATCATAAACATAAGATATAAACCAACCTATATGGCATAAACATAGGCATACATTCCAGGATATCATAAGAGCATCTTCTTACCATAATCATAACATGGATCATTCATTCTCATTTATATCTTTTAACATAGAGCATAAACATAACACATCATTATCATAACATAATGCATAACATGTATGAATGCATGGGTGGAATGCATATACATAGGGATGCTTAACTTTTAAAACATACTTTGTAAATGCTTAAACATCATCATCATAACATTTGGGGTCCCCGGCTTGTACCACATACATACATCATAGCGCGCATCCCTAGTAAATCCGAGGTAGCTAGCCCCGACCTACTAGGGTAAGGACAGCATAGTCGGTAGTCCCCGAACCGAGGCGTTCTCAAGGAGCCCATCCCTGTTGCACAGCTCCGGTAGTGCCAGAACCGTGGACAGCTACGGTAGTCCATAACCGGGGCGTTCTTAAGGTGCCCATCCCTTGGACCCATACTTGGGTCCGGTACAAGCCCATTCATAAAGTAAAATACTTTGCATGCTTCATCATTCATAAGACATTCATAGCATACTTATCATGGCATCATTCTTATCATGAACATGATCATAACATACTTGTCGTAACATCATTCTTATCATGCATAACCATGACATATCATTCATAAACATGGCATATCCTTCGTAAACATGGCATATCATCCATAACATGGCATATCATTCATAAGCATAGCATATCATTCATAAACATAGCATATCATGTATAACCATGGCATATCATTCATAAACATGGCATATCATTCGTAAGCATGGCATATCATTCATAACATGGCATATCATTCATAAGCATAGCATATCCTGTATAACCATGGCATATCATTCATAAACATGACATATCATTCGTAAGCATGGCATATCATTCATAACATAGCATATCATTCATAAACATAAATCACATCTTACCATAGGGCCATTGGGACCCTTACTTGGAATAAACTTTAACTCTTATCCTATTAACCCTTATTGGCCGAAACTTATGGAGTCCCAAGGCCATGTGATACTTCACACAATCACCATCCTTCATCCTTATATCATGGCAACACATAAACATATGCTTGGAGTTAAAGACTCAACCCTAACCCTTGGGTCCTTGGGGTTGGCCGAACCATATGGGCCTCTAGGGTGCTCCAAAAATTCCCAAAATTTATACTTAACTTCTAAACATCATAAGGGAGCATTAAATAACATTATCATGATTTTTAACATATTTATAGACATTTAAATCATGGTGGACGAAACCCATAAACATAGGGACCTTGGTTTTGTCCCTTTCATGTTGGCCGAAACCATAGAGTGTCCTAGGATACTCCAAAAATTCCCAAAAATTACTATTAACTTCTAAACATCATAAAGGAACATAAAATAATATTATCATGATTTTTAACATATTTCTAGACATTTAAAACATGGTGGCCGAAACCCTTGAACTTAAGGTTCTGGGTTTTGCTTCTTTCATGTTGGCCGAGACCCTAGGGTGTCCTAGAATACTCCAAAAATCCCCAAAAATTACAAATAACTTCTAAAAATCATAAGGGAACATCAAATAATATTATCATGATTTTTAACATATTTCTAGACATTTTAAAAATGGTGGCCAAAACCCTTGAACTTAAGGTTCTGGGTTTTGCTTCTTTCATGTTGGCCGAGACCCTAGGGTGTCCTAGGGTACTCCAAAAATCCCCAAAAATTACAACTAACTTCTAAACATCATAAGGGAACATAAAATAATATTATCATGATTTTTAACATATTTTTAGACATTTAAAACATGGTGGCCGAAACCCTTGAACTTAAGGTTCTGGGTTTTGCTTCTTTCATGTTGGCCGAGACCCTAGGGTGTCCTAGGGTACTCCAAAAATCCCCAAAAATTACAATTAACCTCTAAACATCATAAGGGAACATCGAATAATATTATCATAATTTTTAGCATAATTATGGACCTTTAAAACATGCTGGCCGAAACCTTTGAACCTAGGAACCTTGATTTTGTTTCCCTTCAACATTAAATCCGAAACTAACCCATATAACATGCCAAAAATCATGGAAATCATAGGTAACTATTATACCACAGGTGAGGGAGTCTTGCCTTAGATTTCTTGATTTTTAGGCCTTGGATGGAAAGAAGAAAGAAGACTTGACCACACCTAGCCCTTAGAACCTTGAGAAGACCTTAGATCTTGGAGAAGGAGACCTTTTGTGGAGTTTTCTCAAGGGAGAATTCCTCCTTGTGTGCTCGGAAAGAATGGAGAAGGAAGAGAGGAGAAAATGAAATTGATGGCATGAAGAATGAAACTCCCAAACCCCCTTATTAATCAACCATTAAGGTGGTGAATGAAGAGTTTTCCATGGCCCTTCATCTTCTTCTACCATTTAACCACCATTCACTTCCTTTCCTTACAAGAATTCCTTGCTAGGTGAGTTGGTTAAAGCATTCATTGTTGTACAAGAGGTCCAAGGTTCAATCCTTGCCCCATGCACCTTTATTTTTATTTTATTTTTATTTTATTTAATCCTTTTTCTTATTTTTGAAAATTTCCTTTTTATTTTGAAAATTCTCCAAAAATCACCCATAATTATGCCAATATTCCTAAATAAAATTCTTTTATATTTATATTAATTTTTACCTAATTTATATTAATTTTACCTAATTAATACTCATTTTTGGAGCCCTTTTAAAGCTCATTAGTATCTAGTTTTTTTTCAATTTAAATGAGAAAACATGGATTTCTAGGCCCAATTTTACATAATTATTTCTGGGCCCCTCGGAAAATTATCTAGACATGCTCAATATTTTAAGAAAATATTAAGAGAATTTTTCGGGTCTTTACAAGTAACAGCCCCGTACCGCCATCAAGGCACAGACCCTTTTAGATTTCATGCTCGAATCTGTCCCTGAGCCCGAAATCGAAGGATTCTGGAAGATCTATGTCGACGGGTCATCCAACAACAGGCACAGCAGAGTTGGAGTGCTAATGGTCCCCCCCCCCACCCCCGGGGGGATACATTATATTTATCTACCAACAATGAAGTTGAGTACGAGGTGATCCTAACAGGGTTGCAAGCAGCCAAACATGTTGGAGCTGCTCGGGTCATTGTACATTCAGACTCTCTGCTTGTGGCACAACAAATAAAGGGCAACTTCGAAATAAAGTGCAAGCGCTTACAGAGGTATGTAGCCCTTTATGAGCAACTGAAATCCTCTTTGACAAAGGTTACTCTGCAAAATATTTCCTAAGTAGACAATGTCTAGGCGGATGAGCTAGCCAAGTTGGCTAGCTCCATCTCAGCCTGGCAGCTAGACGAGGCTAGTACCACTAAAGAGACTATAGCTCAGATTGAGGAGGATACTGAAGGCAATACAGTAGCTGATTGGAGAGATCCATATGTGGAGTTCCTCTACAACGGGAATGCGCTGACCAAAGATCAGGGAGTCTGATTTTTCCACCGTCGAGCTTCGAGATTCACATTAGTTGGAGATCAAATATACAGGAGAGTCTTTGCCCGACCACTCCTCAGATGAGTTGGGCCAGAGGAAGCCGATTATACCCCATGGAATCAAGAAACAAAGGCTTAATCTAAGAGATCACCACATCATAGGCTTTTCTCTCCTCTCTCTCTTTTCTCTCTCTTAGGGCGCCGACAACAAGAAGGAGGTCCTCTCCTTGTTTTTCATTCTCCCTTCATCTTCACCATGAGTGCTCAGTGACCACAGATACAGGGAGAGGGTTGATCCTCCTTGTGTGGCTCGGCAAGAACTGGGAGAAAGGAGTCTTGCTGGAGGAGGAGAAGCGGTCTTCTCCTTGGTGTTCGGTGTTGGCGCAAGCAAGGGAAGAGAGGAGAACTCCTCCTGGTTTGAGGTGGGAAGGAGGACTCTTTTCTCCTTCATCTTCTTTTTCATCTTCCTCTCGAGTGCTGCCTTGTGGCCGGTGAGCGGGGGAGCTCCCTTGCGGTCGAGGGCGCAAGCTCAAAGGGAGAAGAGGTCTAGCATACCCTAGGCTTAGGGTTTAGCTAAATGAGAAGAAGTGAACTTTTGGTGCTCCTTGGTGATTCCGATTCTCGGTAGCTCGTCGCCCACACGACGTCCGAGAGAAAAGGGACATAAGGTAGAAGGCTACGAGGTAAAGGAAGGTATAATTTTCTTCCTTAGCTCCTTGTTATTCTTATCATTTGATGTTAATTAATTATTATTGTTTTGATTATTTGATAAAAATGCTTAATAATTAATTAATTGGACCCCGATAATAAACACAAAAATCGGTGATCTACTCATCCTCTTTTCTGCGGTCGAACGGTTAGGAAAATTACAAGGCTCGATTTTTGAGATTGGCCAAGTTGTACTTTGAACCGATCGATACGATGACGAGATGGTCGTTTGGGAGATGGGTCTTCATTCGGATTAATTTTTTAATCCATAGACATGAGTTGGTCTCTCAAGGATGACCAAGTATTCGCTTAGGAAGCCCACCAAGCCATACCCATCAATTGGTATCAGAGCTGAGGTTTCCGGTTTTGTGTGTTTAGGATTCGGTTAATTTTAGCACATTATCATATACTTTATTTTTTCTGGATGATATGTAGATGTGCGTAGGCTAACTCTTTGTTGCAGGCACTAGATTCTAATTTATCATGGCCAAAATAATAGATGTGTGTGATTGATTGTGTAATTTTTGTAATTAATTAAATCATCGGGGTTGTCGAGGTGAGATAGGTATTTAATTTTTGTAATTAAATATGACACGTGTTTTGCCGAGCTTTTTGTTTACTTTCGATCTAGATTTTATGTACACTCCTTCATGGAGTATAGGATCGATGGATGTAAATACTTAGCTATTCATCTCGGCTCGAAGATAACTTAATGGAAGGCTTGCGCATGGTGTAGGGAGGAGCGGACGAGGTGGCGACACGATAAGAGGCACATTGGAGACCAAAGCTATGAAAGTTGGAAAATCTAGGATTTTTCTATTTCATTATGTTGGTTTATGTGATTGTTGTGTCTGTGCATGTAAAATTCCTCAAATTAAATAACTAAGGTGGAGAGGGACCCTAATGGTCCCGTGACCTCCATTACAATCTGATAAGTGATGCAAACCAGTCTGCGCATCGGCTTTGAGTGCCTTCCTCCCCATCGGATAGGCTTGTTCTGCGGATCACTGGGCCAGAAAAGATTATAGAAAATTATTAAAGAGCGTGTGTACTTCCCCATCAGAAGACACATAATCAGAAATAATTTTCTTAGTGTTGTGTAATGGTGATCACTTAGATGCGAATAATAGTATCCTCCCCATCGGAGTCAATTCTATTATTTGCAGGGCCGAAGTGAACCAACTATTAATCTTATTTGTCAAAAACTTAGGTTGACAAGATAGTAAGATTAATGGGTATAACCTCTTACCAATGTAGAAATCCATATACGTCCATGCCATCGTGGCATGCGAATTTCTCGATGTTTAGAGGTGTTGGTTGATTTAAAAAAAAAAAATTATTGTTTTAGGAATCAATTTATTTTTAGAAATCCAAAGTTGTGATTGTTGTGATTCTCAGGTATTTTTCAAAATGACCTTTAACCCACTAGCGACCATACTTAAGGAAAACAAGCTTACTGGACCCAATTACATAGACTGGAAAAGAAACCTATGTTGAGGCAATCTTTGGTCCGAAGTGACCATGAGTTTTGATGTTTAGGCAAAGGGTTTAAGTTAGGTTTTCCCTTGTGATCAAATACTTGTAATTGAGTGTGCAAGATTGCAGGTTTACACATATTGACTTGGCTGGACAGCTTCAGTATGGTGAAGGGTTGCATGGAGATAAGCTGGTGGCTTGTGTGCACCCGAGGGACCTTAGTATAACAGGGATGATGAGCCAAGGGGCGGGAACTTCGAGGCGTACATGAAGGATGACATGGAGACAAGCTGTAGGCTTGTGTGCATCCGAGGGACGAGGGTCGAAGATGAAGAGGGCATGAAGGCAATAGTCAAGGTTGCTGGTGAAGAGTCAACAAGTCATGAAGGGGAAAGAGCCGAGGGAGGAGGACTCCAAGGGCAAGCCGGGAAGTGGACTTCAAAGGGCACATGCTAAGGGTAGCATGGAGGCAAGTCGAGGACTTGCGTGTGCATCCGAGGGATGATAGTCGGTGGAAGAGGACTTCAACGGGCAAGCTAAGGGAGTGTACCTGAAGGCGCGCATGGAGGAGGGTCAAGAATGTGAGGAAGAGTGAGATTGTAAGCTGGGCAGCCAACTGGTGATATAACAGTCGACTCCAGCAAGTTCTGAAACTCACAGAACACTTTTGGCACTGGACCAGTTGACTGCTCTGGGAGAAGTCGACTGGTGTGTAGCAGAATTCAAACATTAGGGGTTGTCAACGATCGAATCTGTGTGGGGGCAGTCGACTGCCCTGGGAGCAGTTGACTGCCAGCGAGGGTTTTCAGCCCGAGTTCTATTTAAAGAGAACTCGGTTTGGGTTGGGACTCTTGGCGAAATCTGCTTGGGTAGAGTAGATTAGTAGCCATTGGTGCTCAGGTGTTGTCAAGGTGCTGTGGCGAGGTTTCTCCACCCCCAAGGAGCGACAAGGGCTAGCCGGAGGCTATCCGAGGAGTGATCCATTGAAGGATTCTTGGATTAGTCACCCTTAGGGGTGGATACCAAGTAAAATCGGTTTGTTAGCATTGTTTCTTGTTATTAGCTCTATTCTTTTGTATTTCCGCTTGCACAACTAACAACGTAGGAAGAAGAAAGCAGAAGAATTGCTATTCACCCCCCTCTAGCAACCGTACAAGATCCAACAACCTAGACATTGTCCCTACTGCTAAAGAGTACAAATATGTGCTCTTCGAGCAATGTCCTGAAAAGCCTGGCGAGGACTCTAGTGAAGAGCAGAGGGAGCGCTTTAAGAAGTGTGTCAAGGAAGATGTGATGGCGCGGTGCTACATTCTGGCATCTATGTCGAATGTATTGCAACAATAGCATCAGGCCATGCCCACTGCTTATGATATGATGTTGAACCTCAAGGAGCTCTTCGGGCACCAGGGAAGGGCGCTAGGCAGGTTGCGATGAAGAGCTTGATGAGGACTACCATGGTCAAAGGGACACCCGTAATGGATCATGTCCTTAAGATGATGACTCACCTCAATGAGATTGAGGTACTTGGAGCACAGATCGACGGGGAAACCAGGTCGACATTATACTCCAATATCTGCCTAGGAGTTTTGAGCAGTTCCGGCTCAACTACAATATGAACAAACGTGAATATACGTTGGGGGAACTACTGGGAGAACTCCAGGCGGTAGAGGGTCTTTTTCATCAGAGTTCGCAGACCTTGGTTACTTAGAAGGTTTCTACTTCTGTACCAAAAGGCAGGAAGAAGAAGAAATAAGGTGGGTACAAGAAGGCAGCTGCATCGCAGGATCCTCAGACTGGCGTGAAGAAGCTGAAAGGCAAGTGCTGCATGTGTAAGCAAACTGGACACTGGAAGGCGAATTGTCCCTGTCGTCAAGACAAAGGTATTTCTTCATGCTTATCGTTGAAACATGTTTAGTGGTGCTATCTACCAGTACCTAGTGCAAAGATACGGGAGCCAATGATTATGTCTCCAATACTCTGCAAGGGTTCCAGGAAACCCGACGACTAGCTGATGGGGAAATCGTCGTCTACACGGGCAATACTATGGAGGTGGCAGCAGTTGCAGTGGGAGACATTTATTAATCTTTTGAGAGGAAAAAAGTTTTTGTTTTGAGAGATTGCTTATATGTACCCTCTTTTAAAAAGAACTTAGTATCAGTTTCTAAATTAATAAAGGATGGATATTCTATTACTTTTAATAACATAGTTGTTATAAAGAGAAATAGAGAGATTATCTGTTCGGGTACTATGATTGGCAATTTGTACACTCTTGAACCAAAAACTCCCACGATGCAAATAGAGGACGATAGCTCATCATCTAACCTGAATAAGAGAAAGGATCCTTCTAAAATGAACCAAACATATCATTGGCACCTTAGGCTTGGTCATATTAACCTTAGTAGGATTCAGAGGTTGATAGCCGATGGGCCCTTGGGTTCATTGGTGGTGGAAGACTTCCCAACCTATGAGTCTTGCTTGGAAGGTAAGATGACCAAGAGGCCTTTCAAGGCTAAGGGGTATAGGGCCAAAGATGTGTTAGAACTAGTTCATTCTGATTTGTGTAGTCCTATGTCCATCCAGGCTAGAGGTGGCTTTGAATACTTCGTCACTTTTATTGATGATTATTCAAGGTATGGATACATTTACTTGATGCGCCGCAAGTCTGAATGCTTTGATAAGTTCATAGAATTCAAGGCTGATGTGGAGAAACATCGAGATAAAAGTATCAAGACACTACGATCAGATCGTGGTGGCGAATACCTCTTGAGAGAGTTTAGGACCTACTTGTAAGAGGCTGGGATTCAATCCAAATTGACAGCACCCGGCACGCCCCAGCAGAATGTTGTGGCAGAAAGAATGAATATGACTCTTATGGAGATGGTTAGGTTAATGATGAGCTACTCTGAGATGCCAGATTCATTCTAGGGATATGCTCTGGAAACGGCAGCGTACATACTAAACTTGGTACCATCTAAGTCAGTCCCTTCTACTCCCACAGAACTGTGGACTGGGCGAAAGCCTAGTCTAGGACATGTTCAAATTTCGGGTAGTCCAGCACATGTGTTGAAGGGAGATAGTGATAAGTTGGAATCTTGTACAGAAGTGTGTCTGTTCGTAGGCTATCCTAGAGGGACGAAGGGTGGTCTGTTCTATAGTCCTAAGAATCAGAAGGTAATCGTTAGCACGAATGCCAGATTCTTAGAGGAAGACTATGTAATGAACCACAAGCCTAAGAGTAGATTAGTGCTTGAAGAATTAAGAGGGGGCGTTCCGACCTTAGTACCAACTGTACAAGAGAATACACCACAAGTCACTGCACCGCGTGTCACAAAAGATACACAAGTAGCACCTCGTTGTAGTGGGAGGGTTGTTAGACATCCTGAAAGGTTCATGTTTTTGGGAGAGTCTTTGGACTTGGTCTCTGGTGAACATGAACTGGATCCCTGGACTTATGACGAGGCCCTCCAAGATAAGGGTGCGGATTCTTGGCAAAGGCCAATGAATTCTGAGATAAAATTTATGGATTCTAATCATGTCTGGGAGCTAGTAGAACCACCTAATGGTGTAATAGCAATTGGATGCATGTAGATCTACAAGAGAAAGAGAGGAACAGATGGGAAGGATGAGTCCTTCAAAGCTAGTCTTGTTGCGAAAGGGCATACTCAGAAAGAGGGTATTGATTATGAGAAGACATTTTCGCCGGTAGTCATGCTTAAGTCTATCAGGATTCTCTTATCTATTATCACTCATATGGACTATGAGGTGTGGCAGATGGACGTCAGGACAGCTTTCCTTAATGGAAATGTTGAGGAGACCATCTACATAAAGTAACCAGAGGGGTTCATTGGAAGGGGCAAAGAGCATCTAGTGTGCAAGCTTAATCGGTCCATTTATGGATTGATGCAAGCTTCACGATTTTGGAACATCCGTTTTGATGAAGTAATCCAGTCATATGGATTTATTCAATGTCCGGATGAATCATGTGTATATAAGAGATGTGACGGAAACATAGTGGTGTTTCTTGTACTTTACGTAGATGACATTTTGCTAATTGACAACAATGTCAAAGTGTTGTCAGATGTAAGAGTATTATTGTCCAAACAGTTCGATATGAAGGACTTGGGAGAAGTGAGACACATCCTTGGGAGCAAGGTTATAAGGGATCGCAAGAACAGGATGTTGTACTTATCCCAAGCTTCATACATAAACATTGTCCTGGCTCGTTTAAGCATGGAAAACTCCAAGAAGGGTTTTCTACCTTTTAGGAATGGAGTTCCTCTATCTATGAAGATGTATCCGAAAACATCAAAGGAGATAGAGGAAATGAAGGTAGTTCCTTATGCATCGGCTGTAGGAAGCCTCAAGTATGCTATGTTGTGCATGAGACCAAATATCTGTTTTGTCGTGGGCATAGTTAGCAGATATCAAAGTAACCCTGGACAAGGGCATTGGACTACGGTAAAGCATATATTGAAATACCTGAGACAGAATAGGAATTAGATGCTGGTTTACCGGGCAGACTAATTAGTCCCTGTGGGTTATACGGATTCAGATTTCTAGTTAGATAGGGACATGAGTGTTGGGACCGGGTGCATGTCGACAAGGATACGAGTTCGTAAAATTCAAAATTTTTCGTGCAGCGGAAGAGTTTGCATAAAATAATTTCCCAAATTATCTTAACTTCGTATCTAGCATGCAACCTTATAGTGTGTTGACATAATCATAAAATAAAACGTTGCGGAAAGGTAAACTAATTTACCAAGTACCTCGTGTAACTCGAAGTAAGGGACGAGATCCAACCGTAGCGTCCCTTGGAAGCTCCGCCTCTATTCGCGTCCACGCCGAGTTCTCTCCGGGATGACTTCGCAAAGTCACGAGTTTTGTGCCGACAAGAACTACTAGATTCTCGGAAGGCACAACTAGAAGAACAAGAGAAAACAATGAAAACTAACCAACGATGTAACGGAATCGAATTCCGGGAAGAGAGGAATCGCTATCCGCTTCTTCTTCTTCGTGTTAGGGTTCTCCTTCTTCTTCATGAAGCTCACGGCCTCCACCACCTTGGAAGAAGGTTTGCGCCGGCCCTAAGCCACCAAGAGTGGGCGCCGACCCTAGGACTCCAAGAGTGGGTGCTGGCCCTAAGGGAGGAGAGGGAAGGGAGAAGAGAAGAGAGAGAGAGGGAGAGCTCCAATAATAATCACTTGATTGATTGTAATAAGGGCTAGCCTTTGGTTCCTTTATATAGTAGCAACTCCTTTGCTAAGTCTCCCTCTAAACCGAATTAACGGAATTAGTTATAAGAAATTTATCTTATAAATTTTCTTATTAATTATTTCGTTTAAACCGAGTCTTTATTATAAACTAATTTATAATAAAACTAATTCTTCTTCTCTTTAAATTATGGAATAAATTTTTATAAGAAATTTATAAACTTTCTTATTATGGAAAAATCAATTCATAAATAATTTTATAAAATTAAAATAAACCAATTCATGGATTATTTTAATCTTCCATAAAAGAATAAATTTCTATAAATTTATTTATATAAATTTCTTTATACAAATTTATTTATCCATAATTTATAAAACAAATCACACTAGATTTATTTTATTAATTAAACCAAAATTAATTGGTTTTCTCCTCTTATTGTCGCCGGCCACCAAAGGGGGTTATGACACCCTCTTTGGCCGGCCAAACCAACCCGAACCACCGCGAATTGAACTCATTTAATTCGCCCAAAAAGCCTTCAAAAGGCTTAGCCATTTTTAGCTTCCATTGCGCCTCTGATAAATTCAGATTCGACTTATTTCTCTTGATCGAAAAATCTAATTTTCAACTCATTTTAAATCCCTCGGATTACTCATATTGCGTGTGACTAAATAGGCTTTCGATTTATGTTGGCCGTCTATAATTAACCCATTAATTATAGAACGATCATGAGTGGCACCTAGTAGTACATCATGATCCCCAATTAATCGAAAGATCAACGGTTTGACCTCAAAAGAAATTATTCTGAAACCCTTCAGTAGCTCTAATGAATCGTGTCTCATTCCCTTCACCACCTTATACCCACTTGGTTCAGGACACGGTCTATGGTGTTAGTCCCCACTAGGCTGACTACGTCACACCTAGCCCAAGTAGTGTCATTCTCGTCCTTTGGATTTCTATTCTCATGTATTTTAGAGACTCGCACTCTAAACATGATATACTCTGGCCAGAGGTTTTGAGTAACAATCCGACGATAGGCCTGGGTATACAACTCCTCGCAAGGAGTGGTGAATCCTTTGTAGGCTGTTCAAACATCTTCGGGCACTTCGGCTTATACCCAATCATCCTGGGTCCACACCTCCTTGGAGATGCTTGCTTAAGATGTTAAAGTATAAGTCTCCATGACCAAGATGACTTGAACACCGCAAGTCAAAGGAACATCGCACTTAAGCCGCAGTAAGAACTTCATTGACATATCTACATGTAGATTCCCATATGAAGTCTTATAGTTAGTCACTCCAATGAACTAGTTCCCTTAACTAGCATCCATGTTTATCTCCGGACATCCCAATGTCACCAGCCAGTGAGAATCAGCTGATTAGAGAATAACTCATGCTAGTCTCAACAGAATTGATAATGTCCATATTTATCAATTCATCGACTAGGGATATTTTCAATACTTCACATTTGCACATTAGAGATAATCACTAGTTGTGATCCCATCACAAATTCTCTTATGCTGTGAGTTGTATTGCGGACATTCAGTAGATGAGCTTAAGATCCCAATCAAATACACAAAATATGTATACTCAAATAGTGAATTATCATTTATTAATATAAATGTTTACATCATAAGGCGATTGCCTTAGGACACTTCTCTCATATCACTAACAATGAGTAAGTCTACCTCAGAGTTTGTGTTTACTTTAGGAGGTGGAGCCATAGTTTGGAGGAGTGTCAAGCAGAAATGTGTGGCAGACTCCACCATGGAAGCTGCGTATGTGGCAGCCTTAGAGGCAGCTAAGGAAGTTGTATGGCTCATGAACTTCATGATGGACTTAGATGTGATTCCTGGTTTTCCTAGTTCTTGTTAGGACTTATACTAAAAGTCTTGCCTTTCGGTTAGGATACATCTACATTTTAAAGAGAATAAGAAAATCACACAGTGCATGTTTATATTAGTATGTGCACTAAACGTCTGATGCTTGGCATTGTAGATGACATGGTGCGTGGTGTCGCAGAGAAGATCATGTTATCAGGTTCCTTACCAAAGCATAAGAAAGAGGCTCACAACCGAGATGGAGTTGGACAAACCATCGGGATGGTTGTAGTGTAATTAGGTGTGGTTTATCTTAACCATAGGATTACACTAGTGTACTTTGTATACATTGAGTAGGACCAAAAGAGAGGTCATGTAATTTTTATACTGACTTAGTAAATTGGATTAGACCTCGGATAATATTATGGAGTACGATCTCTTAATCCCGAAATAATGACGGGCATATATTATTAATTATTATATCTTTGATTTACCAATGGGCGAGATCTATTCTGTTAGATCGATAGGCCCAGTAAGTTGGGAGATAATATTAATAATATGATGTGTCGTTGATTATTGACAGAATCTGTGTCTTGGTGAGTCAGGATGATGATGCCCCCTTGGTGAGCTGAAAAAAATCGTTATGTCAAATCTTGCAAGTGGACTATGGTCCGGCATGTTGAAAAGGTTGAGTGGTACTAATCAAGAATCAAGAGGATAATTAAATTAATTATCGGGCATACGATATCATAAACACGGGGAGATGGACGACTCGTAATAGGTAGAGCCCATATGAAAATATAGGGGTTGGTGAGGAAGTACAATGGGATCCTTTAGTAGAATGGAACTCCATTAATGGATCGGGTTTGGATCCATTAGCGGGCCAAGAACCAACTCCTCCTCATGGTCCCTATCTTAGCCAAATAAAACCCCCATAGGAGACATGACACAAGACCAATTAATTAAGGAATTAATCTGGGATTAATTAAGCTATTATCTCGGATTAATTAAAGAATTGATCTCGGTATAATTAAGGAATTAATCTTGGATTAATTAAATTATTAATCTCTGATTAATTAATTAAGGAAATATTCTATAATAAAATTTTGAATCAATCCATAATTAATTAAAAAATATTTCCAATTAATCATATATAACCCATATATATAAACCCCTACCTCTCTCTCCCTCTCTCTAATCCCTCTTCCCCTCTCGCTAACCCTAGGTCACGAAAACACAAGGAGGAAAAAGCTTGGAGCTTTCTTCTTCCTCCTTTACAACTCCTCTTCTTTTCTTGTTGGTGGTCGGTGTTGGGTATGACTTAGCGGGTTTCCATAGCAAATACCTAGTCGATCCAAGAGACCTCTCTACATCTACGGATTAAAAATTAATCCGAGTGGAGACCCGTCTCCTTCATCGACCGTCTTGTGTCGTATCGAACGATCCAAATTGCAACTTAGCCAATTACCAAAATTGGCCTTGCAATTTGCTCGACCGTTCGACCGCGGAAAAGGCTACGAGTTGATCGTCGACTTTTGTGTTTATGGTCGGCGTCCAGTTAAGAATTTATTAAACATATTTTGCAATCAAAACAACAAATTCTTAAACATAAAATGACAAGGCATATAAACATGGCACAAAAATAACATAAGGAAATACAAAGGAGCCTAGGGAGGTTATACCTTTCCGATCACCTCACGGTCTTCTACCTTATGTCCCTCCCTTCGCGAACATCGTGTGGGTGATGATCTACCACGATCCGAGATCACCAAGGGCACCTAAAGGCCTCTTCTTCTCACCTTGCCGAAATAGGAAAAACCCTAACCTAGGGTTTTCCTAGCGTCGCTGACCCTTCTTCCTCTCCCTTTGTGGCGCCGCCCACCGGAGCTGCCCCAAGGCCTCCGAACCGGCTGCACACCTTGAGAGGAAGGAGAAGAAGATGAATAAGGAAAGAAACAACCTTCTTCTTCACACAACCAGCCGAAACTTCACTCCCTCCTTCAACCTTGCGATGGCGCAGCAACCTTGCTTGCGCCGACTCCCACCGGCCATCGGCATCCTCTCCACGCGAGCTGAGCACCACACAAGGTAGAGGACTCCTCTACCTTGCCTCTGTGATCCCCAGCTGAAACTTGGTGGACAGAAGAAGAAGAACCGAAGAGGTGAAACCTCTTCATCTTCTATGCGCCGGCCGAACCCTATGAGAGAGAAGAGGCTAGGGTGTTAACTCTTGATCAAGCCTTGGTTTAGTGATCTCATAGGGTATTTATAGGGCTAAGGCAGGGACCAAGAGGTGGAGTTGGTTCTTGGCCCGCTAATGGGTCCAAACCTGATCCATTAATTAAGATCTATTCCACTAAAGGATCTTAATTGAACTTCCTCACCAACACTCATATTTTCATATGGGCTCCACATGTTACGAGTCGTCCATCCCTCTGTGTTTAAGATCTCGCATGCCCGTTAATTAATTAAATTACTGACAATTTAAATTAATTAACTTCTGGATCCCTGATTAGTACCACTCAACCTTATCAACGTGCCGAATCGAATCCACTTGCAGGGTTTAGCACAATGAACCTTTTGAGCTCACCAAGGGGGCATCATCATCCTGACTCACCAGGACACAGATTTCGTCAATAATTATCAACACATCATATTATTAATTATATTTCTCAACTTACCGGGTTTGTCGATCTAACAGAATAGATCTCACCCATTGATAAATCAAAGAAACAATAATTAATAATATATGCCCGATATTATTTCGGGATTAAGGGATAGTCCTCCATAATATCAACTAAGGTCCTATCCAATTATCTAGTCCGTACAAATCGGATAACCTCGGGTTTTGGTCCTACCCAATGTACTCAAAGCACACTAGTGTAATTCTATGGTCATGACTAACCACACCTACTTATAATACAACCATCCCGATGGGTTGTCCAATTCCATCTCGGTTGTGGGCCTCCATTTTATGCTATGCATGGAACTGATAACATGATCTTCCGTGTGACACCATACACCATGTTATCTACAATGCAAAGCAATGGGACTTCGTGTATGTACTAATATAAACAAACACGTAGTTTAGTGTGATTCTCTTTTCACAATAATGATGTTCATATAATAAAAGTCTTGTCTTTCAGTATATACATATTACAATCTCCCACTTATACTTAAAGACACAGTTATTCTCCCACTATCATTTATCTGACTCCAATATCCTCCACATGCCTGTCAAAAGCTCTAGATGGAAGAGCTTTAGTGAAAGGATCTTCTAGGTTGTCCTCCGATGCAATCTTGGCGACAGCCACTTCTCCTGGCTTTACGATTTCTCGTATCAGGTGGTACTTGCGCTCTATGTGCTTACTCGCCTTATGGGCTTGTGGTTTCTTCGAGTTTGCAACTACACCACTGTTATCACAAAAGATTGTGATAGATCTGGGCAAACCAAGAATCACATCCAAGTTCATGATGAAGTTTCTGAGCCTTACAACTTCCTTGGCCGCCTCCGAGGCTGCCACATACTCAGCTTCCATGGTGGAGTACGCCATGCACTTCTGCTTGACACTCATCCAGACAATGGCTCCACCTCCTAAAGTAAACACAAAACCTGAGGTACACTTACTTTTGTCCCTATCTGACTGGAAATCTGAGTCCGTATAACCCACAGGGAATAATTGGTCTGCTCGGTAAACCAGCATATAATCCCTTGTCCGTCTCAGGCATTTCAATATATGCTTTATTGTTGTCCAATGTCCCTGTCCAGGGTTACTCTGATATCTGCTAACCATGCCCACGACAAAACAGATATCAGGTCTCGTGCATAACATAGCATACATGAGGCTTCCTACTGCCGAAGCATAAGGAACCGCCTTCATTTCCTCTATCTCCTTTGTGTTAGTGATATGAGAGAAGTGTCCTAAGGCAATCACCTTATGATTGTAATCATTTATTTTAATAAATGAATATACACTATTTGAGTATACATGTTTGTGTATTTGATTGAGATCTTAAACTGATTTACTGAATGTCCGCAATACAATTCACAGCATGAGAGAATTTATGATAAATACACAACTAGTGATTATCTCTACATGTGCAATTGTGAAGTATTAAAATTGTCCCTAGTTGATGAATTGATAAATACGGACACTATCAATTCTGTTGAGACTAGCTTGGGTTATTCTCTAATCAGCTGATTCTCACTCACTGGTGACATTGAGATGTCCGGAGATAAACATGAATACTAGTTAAGAGAACTAGTTCATTGGAGTGACTAGCTGTAAAACTTCATATGGTAGTCTACATATAGATATGTCAGTGAAGTTCTTACTGCAGCTTAAGTGCGATGTTCCTTTGACTTGCGGTGTTCAAGTCATCTTGGTCATGGAGACTTATACTTTGGCATCATAAGCAAGCATCTCCAAGGAGGTGTGGACCCAGGATGATTGGGTATAAGCCGAAGTGTCCGAAGATGTTTGAACAGCCTACAAAGGATTCACCACTCCTTGCGAGGAGATGTATACCGGAGGCCTATCGTCGGATTGTTACTCGAAGCCTCTGGCCAGAGCATGACATGTTCAGAGTGTGAATCTCTTAAATACATGAGTGTAATTAGAATCCGTAGGACGAGAAAACATTACTTGGGCTAGGTGTGACGTAGTCAGCCTAGTGGGGAGTGACACACATAGACCATGTCCTGAACCAAATGGGTATAAGATGGTGAAGGGAATGGGGCACGATTCATTATAGCTGCTGAAGGGTTTCAGAATTGTTTCTGAGGTCAACCGTTGATATTTCGATTATTTGGGGATCATGATGTACTACTAGGTGCCACTCATGATCGTTCTATAATTGATTAATTATAGACAGCCAACATAAATCGAAAGCCTATTTAGTCACACGCACTACGTGTAATCCGATGGATTTAAAACGAGTTGAAAATTAGTTTTTCCAATCAAGAGAGATTAAGTTTGGTTGAGCCAAACGATAAGTCGAATCTGAATTTTTCAAAGACGCATCGGAAGCGTAAAATGACTAAGTCTTTTGAAGACTTAATAGATGAATTAAATAAGTTTAATTCATTAGGGTTTGGCTTGGATGGGCCGGCCAAAGAGGGTCTCCATCCTCTTTGCTTGGCCAGCCACAACAAAGGGAGAGAACCAAGTTTTTGGTTCAATTTATAAAATAAACCAAGTATGGTTTGTTTTATAAAATTATGGATGATATAAATTTTTATATAATAAACCAAGGTTTGCTTTATTTTTCATGGAAATTAAAATGAACCATGGATTAGTTTATTTCATAAAATCAATCATGGATTGATTTACCATGATAAGGAAATTTATTCCATAAGAGAGAAGAGACTTGATTGATTTTTATCATGAATTAAAATATGATTTTAACAATGATATAAAATCAAACTTGGCATGATGGAATAAGTTATTCCATATTTGAGAGGCTTGATGGTTGAGAGGCCACTATATAAAGGACCCAAGGCAAGGCTTCGGTGATAATAAAATAGACGAAGGCATAGGCTCTCTCCCTCTCTTTCTCTCCTTCTCTTCTCCCCTTCTTGCCGTGCGCCAACCAGCCCCAAGAAGGAGCACCAGCCGACCATCCTTTTATGGTTAGTCATCCGACTTCTCTCTTAGTTTTTCTTATTGCGTTCTCGGAGAATCTAGTAGTTCTCGAGAACAGGAAACTCGTGGCTTTGCGATGTCATCTCGAAGATACTCGGCGTGGACGCGAATAGAGGCGGAGCTTCCAAGGGACGCTTACGGTTGGATCTCGTCCCTTCGTTCGAGTTACGCGAGGTAATATTTAAATTAGTTTACGTTTCTGCAAAATTTCAAATATTTGATCATGTCTACACAAGATAAAATTGGATGCTTAGATGTGTGGTTAAATGATTTAGAGAAATTATTTATGCTAAACCTTCCGCTGCACGTAATTAATTTTGAAATTATGAACTCGCATCCATGTCAACATGCACCCGGTCCCAACAGTCAAAGCCGAGGTTTGTGTTCGACATAATTATATAATTGTTTTGCGGAAAGCTTTATCATGATCTCAATTTTGGAAAATTTTCAATTATGGAAACATTCCAATTTTGGTAAATTTTCAATTTAGGAATTTCAAAGTTTGGAAATCCTCATGAAATTTCATAAACTTTTGAAATATCTCTGTTTTTGAAATTTTATGATAATTGTGAAAACTTTCCAATTTTAGAAATTTCCTATTTTGGAAATTTTCTAATTTTGGAAAAACATAAGTTTTCTTTGTACCAGAAACTTACAATTATTCTGAAAACCTTTTATTTTCGGAAACATACCATTTATGGAAAGCTCACAATTTTGAGCACTTTCTTTTAAGAAAGTCTAGACAAATTATGGGAATATTAATTGACATTTAAATTTATAATTGGAAAATTATATTATTTACAAAATTCTTTATTTTGGATTGAGCCTTGGGGAGCCGTCCAATTTAAAGTTAGTTGTTATAATTAAATTTCCTAAATTGAATTTAAGCTGTCAAATGTTTAATTTGGATTAAGCCTCGGGGAGCCGTCCAAATTAAGTTATTGATATTAATTTTCCATAAATAAAATATGTGATCAAATCTTGGAAATTTTTGAGGTGATTCTCATACGATAATTTCCTTATTTGATTTATGATGTGATGCTCTTACATATTATTATCTCTAAAATTAATTAGGAAAATTATTTCCTATAGAGTATATTTTCTTAAATAATATTTTCATGAAAATAATATGTGGTTGAATTAAGGGAATCAGCTGTCTCTTAATTTAATAAGATTTGATTTAGAGAAATCAAAGGCTTAAACATATTATTTCCGAAATTGATCATGATAATTCAGGAAATTGTTTCCCAAAATAATTCCTTGAATAAAGTATGAAATTAGAATTAGGAAATCCGGTTCCTAATTCAATTAAAGTGACTTGATAAATTAAGTCACATACATACTTTATTAAAGAAATCGTTAGAACATGACATAATTATATGTCATGAATGTGCATAAAAGAAAAGGATGAGACCCAAAACCCCTTACAAAATATTAAGGCCAACACCTTCCATTAATATGATTAGAACCGGAGTTTTGTTTCTCGTTTGGGTTGATGGACACATCCATGCTCGGCTTGAACCTCAACATGTTCAAACTATGGAATTAGTTTATGATTAATATAGTTGGAGTCAGAGGTCAATCCTTAGTTTTGGTTGTTGGACACATCCAAGCCTGACCAAACGGTTGAATGAGCTCCAACTATATTAAAACTATTTCTTGATTAATGGGTCAGCCTTAAGCTTAGAGCATCAATTTGTTGTGCCACAGCCAAGGTCGATGTAAAGAGAGGTGTAGTTGGGAGCTATGTATATTGTTGCATACTTGTTAATGAGTTAACAACCCAATGATTTATGCAAACATTCAATTAGTTGATAGCATAATGTGATAGTTACATATGTATAATATGTAATCGGTATAATTACCTACCTTCATAGCTAAGAATAACTTGATAGACTCTAGCCATGGTAGTTCTTATCTATGGTTGGATATCAACATATTTGGAGATGTTCCTACGATCTCCCGAATTGATAAAAAGGGTTATTCAAATCGAAAAATAAATAGGATTTAATTAATGTATATTGATGCATTCATTATCATTCTCATCACATAACCTTAATTTGTATTTCTAGGATAATCACTTGATCATGTCTTCTCTGAATTTGCATTCCATTTTGGACAACAATAAGCTGGCTAGGCCAAACTTCATGGACTGGCTTCGAAACCTGAGGATAGTCCTCAAAGCAGAAAAACTTACTTATGTCCTTGAAGAACAACTTCCCAACCATCCTCCTGAAGATGCAACTCCAGACCAGTTAGTGGCCTATCAGAAACATGTTGCCAATTCTGAACTTGCGAGTTGCATCATGCTGGCCGCTATGGTACCTGAGCTACAAAAGCAGCATGAGCATATGGATGCTCATACCATCGTCTTCCATCTTCATGAGCTGTTTGACGAGCAGGCGAGATCCGAAAGTTTTGAGGTCTCCATACTCCTCTTTACCTCTAAGATGTAGGATGACACTTCTGTTTCACAGTTTATGTTGAAGATGTTGGGGTACATTGAGTGACTAGGCACACTCGGATTTGCAATGGATCACGAACTATGTATTGACTTAATACTGCATTGTTTGCCCAAGAGTTACTCACAGTTTGTGATGAACTATCGGATGAACAAACTGGAGACTACCATTCCTGAGTTGCTTAACCTACTGAAGACTGTAAAGCCTTCTATAAAGCAGGATCAGAAGACGGTACTGTTAGTTGGTTCCTCAAAGAAAGGCTCTAAGAGGAAGCCCAAAGAACAAAATAAGGGAAGGAAGAAAAAGGCCAAAAAGATTGAAAAGGCACCAAAAGGCACTTGCCATCACTGCGGCAAGGAGGGCCACTGGCGAAGAAACTGCAAGGTTTATCTTGAGTCCCTGAAGAAGAAGACATTCGATGCCCCATCCTCTTCAGGTATCTTCGTTATTGAATGTCACTCTATTTCCTCGGACACCTGGGTACTTGATACTGGGTGTAGCTCACATATATGTAATGGCATACAGGGGCTAAGGAATAGAAGAAGACTCGTCAAGGGAGAAGCGAATTTGTGAGTTGGAAATGGAGCAAAGATTGCTGCTGTTGCCATCGGAACATATTTGCTAAAGCTCCCTACTGGACTTGTCTTAGAATTGGTTAATTGTTATTTTGTTCCTTCGTTAATAAAGGACATTGTATCTATTTCATGATTGAATGAAAAGGGTTATCATTTAACTTTTAGTAACAATTGCTGTTACATAACTTTAAATGGTGTTCTTTATGGGACCGAAACTTTATGTAATGGTATCTATATGTTATATTTATCCGGTGACGTTTTCAATATCGAAGTTAGCAACAAACGTGTTCGAATAGATAATCAAATAGACTCCTATATGTGGCATTGTCGTCTTGGCCATGTAAGTAAGAAACGCATGACCAAATTATACCAATGTGGAATTTTGGAATCATTTGAACCCGGTTCATTTGATACATGCGAATCATGCTTAAAAGGCAAGATGACCAAATTACCCTTTTCCGAAAAAGGTAAACCAGTGGGAGAATTGCTTGGTCTAATACATACTGATGTATGTGGACCAATGTCAACTCTTGCACAAGGAGGCTATAGCTACTTCATTACCTTTATCGATGATCACTCACGATTCGGGTATGTGTTCTTAATGAAACACAAATCTGAAGCTTTTGAGAAATTCAAAGAGTTCAGAAGTGAAGTAGAGAAACATCTTGGCAAAAGTATTAAGATACTTCGATCCGATCGGGGTGGTGAATACTTAAGTCAAGAGTTTCAAGATTATCTTAGGGACAATGGGATATTGTCTCAATGGACTCCGCCATATACACCACAGCATAATGGTGTATCTGAGAGGCGTAATCGAACCTTGATGACATGGTTAGATCTATGATGAATCATGCAACTCTTCCTAAATCCTTTTGGGGCTATGCGCTTAAGACAGCTGTTTACTTACTAAATAGAGTCCCGACCAAGGTAGTCTCTACTACTCCATATGAGATGTGGAATAGTAAGAAACCTCATTTATCTCACCTAAAGATATGGGGTTGTCCTGCTTATGTAAAGCGGACTGTATCAGACAAATTTGATGCTAAGTCTGATAAATATCTATTTATTGGATACCCTAAGGAAACGAAAGGTTACTAATTCTATCATCCCTTAGAACAAAAGGTGTTTGTTTCAAGGCATGCTGTATTTCTAGAAAAAGAATTTCTTTTACAAGAAAACAGTGGGAGTAGCATTGAACTTGAATAAGTTCAAGAAACTCCAATAGACATTACAGAGACACCTAGTCTAGACCCACAACCAATAACTCATAATGATGAGTTATCAGTTGAACCTAAAACAACACCACTTTTTCGTAGGTCTGATAGGACACGCAATATTCCAGAGAGATACGGATTTCTCATAAGTGAATCGAACGACGTGTTACTCATTAACGATGACGAACCTATCAGTTATGAAGATGTTCTAAAAAATTCAGAAAGGGATAAATGGCTTGAAGCCATAAAGTCGGAAATGGATTCCATGTACAAAAATCAATTATGAGACTTGGTTAACCCACCTGAAGGGATTAAGCCCATAGGGTGCAAGTGGGTTTTCAACAAGAAAACTGACATGGAAGGTAATGTTGTTACCTTTAAGGCTAGATTAGTGGCAAAAGGATATCGTCAGAAACAAGGAATTGATTATGACGAAACCTATTCGCCAGTAGCTATGCTTAAATCCATTCGGATGCTCCTGGCCATAGCAGCTCATTATGATTATGAGATATGGCAAATGGATGTGAAAACAACTTTCCTTAATGGAAACCTGCTTGAGGATGTATACATGATACATCCTGAAGATTTCACATCGGTTAATAAAACCAAAGTATGCAAGCTTCGACGATCCATATATGGACTAAAGCAAGCATCCAGGAGCTGGAACATCCATTTTGATGAGACAATCAAAGAGTTTGATTTCTCACAAAATCTTGACGAACCTTGTGTGTACAAGAAGGTTAGTGGGAGTGCAGTCGTATTCCTAGTGTTATATGTCGATGACATATTACTTATAGGAAACGATATATCATTCTTACAGTTAGTTAAAATTTGGTTGTCCAAAACTTTCTCCATGAAAGACCTGGAGAAGCAAACTATAT
>JAGFNQ010002319.1:296808-372683 GCA_024364735.1 Boesenbergia rotunda | reverse complement strand
TTTCAATCCGAAACGACTTACGATATTCACTCCCCCTCTATCGTTTTCTCTCGATCCAATAGATAATTAATTTGAATTTTTGTTTGTGGATTAGGATTGAGTAAAGATTTAATTTGTAGAATTAATTAGGTGTAATTATTAAGAATTAATTAATTAAAGTTGAAATCATTAAACGTTGAGGTTATTTCAGAATTAATTAAGGTTTAATCATTAATTTAATTAATTAAAGATTAACTTGAGTTAAGATAATTAAGTTTTATTTAGAATTAAATTAATTAATGATTAATTGAGTTAAGATAATTAAGGTTAATTAGATTAATTAATTAAGATTAAATTGAGTTAGATAATTAAGGTTTAATTAGGATTAAATTAATTAAAGATTAAATTGAGTTAAGATAATTAAGGTTTAATTAGGATTAAATTAATTAAAGATTAAATTGAGTTATGATAATTAAGATTTAATTATAATTTATTAATTAAAGATTAAATTGAGTTAAGATAATTAAGATTTAACTAAGGTTAACATAATTAAGATTTAATTAAGGTTAAATTAATTTCTGGGTTAGTTAATAGTTGTGGATCTAACTGCATCATTTTCATTAATTCACAAATATCTGACTTGTCTACTATTTCTTTTTCATTTAATTTTTCAAGTTTTTCTAATACTTCTGCTTTGTTTGAATTATTGTAGACTTTATTAAGTGTAGCCTTGATTCTAAGAAATTATTATTCCTCCTCACCCTCATCATCAAGGCTATATTCTTCTATATCTTCATAGTAGGTAGAATAATTTTCAGGATTATTAATTAATGTTTTATAATTAATTTCAAAGTAGTTATCAGTATTATCCAATAAATCAATATTAATTAAATCTTCTTTTTCATCTACAGAAGTTTCTAGATTATCAGGATTATCTTCAGATAAAATATCAGAAATAATTTCATCATTATCCTTAAAATTATCATTAATTAATATTGTCATTATTAACATTTTCAAAACATTAGAAATTGAAGTATTATTATCCTTATCAACATTATCTGATAAAATATTAGGATTAATTCTATCAATTATTGCATTGATATTGAAGATTAAAGAATTAATTTCTAATATTTTACTACTGTCTATATTTGGTAATTCGTCATTCAATATATTAATTTTGTTGATACAGTCTGACCCTGATTGTTGTTTTGGTGTTGACACCGATTTTAATTTAGGTTGATAAGATGATTGGGATTAAGTCCTGGTCGTGGACTAGGCATACCTAGTGGGACTAGGTTTGATGAATGCCTGGCTTGGAGGGTCAGGTCCTAGCTTGAGAAGCTAGGTTGGATGAAACCCTAGCTTGGAGGGCTAGGTGTGGGAAAATCCTAACCTGGAGGGTTAGGTGTGGGAAAATTCCTAGCTTGGAGGGCTAGGTGTGGAAAAGTCCTAACCTGGAGGGTTAGGTTTGAAAAGTCCTAGCTTGGAGGGCTAGGTGTGAAAAGTCCTAACTCGGAGGGTTAGGTGTTTGGAAATCCCGGTGAGTGAAGCCGAGTCTTGGTGAGTGAAGCCAGGTTATTTGGAAATCCCGGTGAGTGAAGTCGGGTCCTGGTGAGTGAAGCCAGGTTGTTTGGAAATCCCGGTGAGTGAAGTCGGGTCCTGGTGAGTGAAGCCAGGTTGATTGGAAATCCCGGTGAGTGAAGCTGGGTCCTGGTGAGTGATGCCGGGTTGACTAAAGTCCCGGTGAGTGAAACTGGGCATGGAATCTTGGTCCAAGGGATCAAGCACGAGTCAGAGATGGGCCAGAGGCTTAATCTCATGACTTAGAGGAGATTTGACGTTGCCTGGATCGGTCTGGTGACCGATCAGGGATGTTGGCACGGTGTTCCCTCGTGGATCGGTCGGGTGACTGATCTAGCGATGACTGATCGGTCTGGTGACTGATCAGGGAGCATACAGTGAGGTTGGGAACCTACTGCTTGGCTCCTGATCGGTCTGGTGACCGATCAGGGAGTATGCAGTTCACTCACTGCATGTAGTTCACTCACTGCTCTGCTCTTGATCGGTCTGGTGACCGATCAGGGAGCATACAGTGAGTTCAGTTCCCCTGCTGCTTGGCTCCTGATCGGTCCGGTGACCGATCAGGGAGCATCTAGTAGGTTTTGGGAACCTTACTGATCTGCTCCTGATTGGTCAGGTGACCGATCTGGAACACTATTCAGACCGTTCTAGTGAACGATCTAGTGTCGCGGACTCCGTCTTATAACTAATCAGGCTGGAGCCTGATTGGTCAGAGAGCTTCCTGATCGGTCTGGTGACCGATCAGGTCACAGCCTGATCGGTCACCACCGATCAGGCTCGTGTGGCCGCGAAAGCTGGGAGTCCCAGCAAAGCGGTGGATCGGTCCGATGACCGATCCACGAGCCCTAGATTGGTCTGGTGACCGATCACTTTAATTCAAAATGCGCTGTCAGAGTTCTGATCGCGCTCTGAACACTTCTGATCACCACTGATACTCCACTGATATGTTCTGATGCTTTGATCTTCTGTTGATTTGCTACCCTAGTGTGATGCTAAGTGTGCAGGTGACTCAGGGATCATCCAAGGGAAGTCAAAAGAAGGTTTTCGCTACAGCAGTTTTGGCTGTTTGCTTTAGTAGGTTGCAACGTTCTCTGGCGTGAGCTGCAACGGCTGAGGAGCTGATGACCTGGGGCTCGACTGGAAGGGATTTAGTGAGTTTAGAGGAGGTCAGGGATAGCTGGCTGTTGCAGAAGAGCAGCTAGGAGCTGCTGCAGAGGAACGGTTGACCTGACGATGGAAGCTGGTTAAGGTGGGTAGCGGAGAAGAGTTGAACAGTCTTCTTGCTAGAGTTCTTGCTGCGCTATCAGTTCTCCATCATCGAAAGCTTTGCTCTACACTTGTGTGATTACTCTATTGCGAATCTTGAGCAACCGTCTGTTACTTGGGCACTTGGAAGGAGAAACAAGGAGCTTGAGTCCATCAGCGGGAAGACACGAAGAAGGGAGTTCTTGCATGAGATCTGCGCTAGGTGGAGCTCGGGAGAAGTTTGCTTGTGTTCTTGTGGTTCTAAGTGCTAAGTAAGATCCTTCTTGTGTTTCCTCTACTTAATACTTCATCATCTTGAAACACTGTAGAGAGGTTACTCCACCGAGAAGGAGGTTGCATTTTATCCAGATTTTCCGTGGCATGATCTGCCGACGATCAAGGGATTGCCCACCTTAAGGGCACGCCAATGAGTAGGGGCAAGTTATCCCCGAACCTTATAAATCCTCTTGTTAGCGTTCTTGCGTTTGTTCTTAGCTTAGGGTTTAAATTCTGCATACTCTGTTTTTGTTTGCTTCCGCTGTGCTACTAAACGTTTAAGTGCAAAAATTTGCAAAGTGCTAAAGTTTCGGTGTTTGGCTACATTCACCCCCCTCTCTCTAGCCATCCAAGTTCCAACAAGTGGTATCAGAGCTTGGGGCTCTGTTCTAGCGGATTAACAACCGAGAGCTATCATCAATGGCGTTGAGAGAAGGTTTTAGCACCACCCGATCTCCCTTCTTCGATGGCACAGATTTTCAATATTGGAGATCGAAGATGGAGTACTATCTAAAGATGGATATCAACACTTGGTTCGCTGTGAAGGAGGGTTTTACCCCTCCTAAGGATGATGAAGGAAAAGAATTGGAATCTTGGTGTTCGACGGCTGAGCAAACTCGGAAGAGTGAAGCTGACGCGAAGGCAGTGGTGACCTTACAATGTGGCATGAACAAAGACCAACTCATCAAGGTTGGTCCATTTACAAGTGCAAAAGATTTGTGGAATAAGCTTATTGAACTCCATGAGGGAACCCGAGACTCAAGAATCGCTAAGAGAGATTTGTTCCTCAACCAACTTCAAAACCTCTCCATGAAGGAGAGTGAAACCGTAAGCGAGCTCCACAGTAGATTCAAAGAGGTATTGAATGGTCTCCACTCTATTGATGAAAAGGTCAAAAACCGCGACCTTGTGAGGTATGTGTTGAAAGCATTTCCAAGGAATGCTTTGTGGTCATCCATGGTGGATGCCTACAAAGTTTCTAAGGACTTATCAATTGTAAAGTTAGATGATTTATTTTGTGAGATGGAACTTCATGAAATGGCTAACAAAGGCCCCAAGGAGAAGGGGATTGCCTTAGTTGCACGAGAAAAGAACAAGAAGAAGAAGGAGAAGGAAGTCTCTTCATCCTCATCTTCATCCGAATCCGAGTCCGAATCCGAGGAGGATGGCAGCGACTCTTCTTCCTCCGAGATGGCCAATTTTGTTAGAAGAATGATGAGGAAGAGTCGACGCTTCAAAGGTAAAGGTAACCCTAGTGAAGCTAAAGTTGATAAATCTAATGTAACTTGTTATGAGTGTAGCAAGAAAGGGCACTTCAAGAGTGAATGCCTGAAGCTAAAGAAAGGAGGAGAAATCCAAGAAGAAGAAGAAGGCCTTGAAGGCCACTTGGGATGAATTCTCATCTAGCTCATCCGAAGAGGAGAAGGATGAGAAGAGCACACACCATGTTGCACTCATGACCCTAGAAGATCAAGAGAGCAGTGATGAATCGAGTGACTCATCAAACGCGGCTTCATCATCTTCGGATGATGAAGAGGTAATCACTCCCGAACTCGATAAATGCTATAGGACTATTGCTTGTTTAACTGATTTCTTGAAAAAGTCAAAAGCAAAAATTAAATCATTGAAAATTGAATTTGAACAATTGAAATCCTCTAGGGATGAGGATGTTGATGATTTACATCTAGAATTGTTAGAGGATGAAAACAAATCATTGAAGAGTGAGGTTGAGAGACTCAAGAATGTTCTTGAGAAGTTCTCAACAAGCTCAAAGACTTTAGACATGATCTTGAATGCCCAAAGGGCAGTCTACAATAGGGCCGGTATTGGTTACCGACCCAAAGAACCATCATTTGTGTCCTTAATGTCTAGGACTGATGTTAGACAATCTAAGACACCTAGGGTTCAAAGAAAAGTAGTCAAGGTATGGGTGCCTAAGTCTTGCTTAGTAGGTGCTTTAGGTCCCAAGATTTGGGTACCTAAATCTTTTATTTTTCGAATTGTGTAGGCTTTGATTGAGGGGGAGTATCTATCAACTTGGTTTGTTGATAGTGGGTGCTCCAAACATATGACCGGGGATAAATCATTATTCACTACCCTACAATGCAAAAATAGAGGTAACGTTTCATTTGGTAACAATGGTAGTCTTAAGGTTATAGGAATAGGAGTCATTCAAATATCCGAATGTCTTAGAATTAAAAATGTCCTTCTAGTCAAGGGGATGACTTTTAATCTCCTAAGTGTCAGTCAATTGTGTGACGCGGGTTACACAATTGATTTCCAATCAAGTCAATGTCTAGTTAGACAACATGACACATTTGACACGGTACTAGTAGGAACAAGAGTAGATAACATTTACCAAGTATCCTTTAAAAGTGCTACTAATGTTTTTGTTAAGTGTTTCATGTCAAGAGAAGATGAGTCACCCTTTGGCATCGGAGGCTAGCACATGTGAACATGAAGAATATCCGAAAATTGGCCAACAAGGGATTAGTTCGTGGCTTACCAAGCATCAAGTATGAAAAGGACAAACTTTGTGATGCATGTCAAATGGGTAAGCAAACAAAATCTGCACATAAAGGTAAAAGCACTGTAAGTACTTCTACCGCATTGGATTTACTTCACATGGACTTGTTTGATTGTAGTACTATTATATCATTGAATGGTAATAGATATTGTTTTGTTATCATTGATGATTTTACTAGATATACATGGACATATTTTCTAAAACATAAGGATCAAACCTTAGATGTTTTCATTTCTTTTTGTAGAAGAGTTGAAAATGAGAAATCATCAACAATTAAGACAATAAGAAGTGATCATGGAGGTGAATTTCAAAATCAACGATTTTTAGAGTTTTGTCAAGATAGAGGGTATAGACATGAGTTCTCCACTCCTAGAATACCACAACAAAATGGTGTTGTAGAGAGGAAGAACAGTGTTTTACAAGAGGTTGCACGAAGCATGCTCAATGAGTACTCCCTACCGAGTTACTTATGAGCTGAAGCTGTGAATACAGCTTGCTACGTGCAAAATCGAGTCTTTATCCATAGATTATTAGGAAAGACTCCTCATGAACTTTGGTTCGGGAAATCACCTACGGTTAAGCATTTTAGGGTGTTTGGTTGTAAGGTGTTTATTCTAAACACCAAGGACCACCTTGGAAAGTTCACGGCAAAGGCTTATGAAGGGATACTGGTCGGGTACTCCCTAATTAACAAAGCCTACCGAGTCTATAATAAGAGATCTAGATTGGTTGAAGAATCTTCTGATGTTGTTTTTGAAGAAATTCCAAAAGCAAATGAACAACCAGAAGATATAGAAGGAGTCCAATTCAATCTTAGGAAACTAGGTTTGAATGAAAATCCGAGTGTTGAAGGTGATGATGAATCTGATGACGGTGAACCTAGACAACACATAGATCAGCCGGATCCTGAGGTTGAGCTTGTGTCTAGTGACACCATCTAAGAAGCACCACCAACACCAAGGCAAACTAGGTTAGCCTCTAGTCATCCCCAAGACCAAATTGTTGGTGATATCCACCATGGGGTTAGGACTAGATCATTCTTTAGGAATGAGGCTAATGAATTTTCCCTAATTTCTGAAATTGAACCTAGAAAAATTGATGAAGCATTAAATGATCCCAATTGGATCATTGTCATGCAAGATGAACTAGGTCAATTCTAAAGGAGTCAAGTTTGGGACTTAGTCCCTAGACCTAAGAAGACCACCATCATTGGAACCAAATGGGTATTCAAAAATAAATTGAATCATAAGGGAGAAATCATAAGAAACAAGGCACGCTTAGTAGCCAAGGGCTACAGTCAAATTGAAGGCCTTGATTATGATGAGACCTACGCTCCCGTGGCACGATTAGAGTCTATCCGATTAATGCTTGCATTTGCAGCACATCGAAGTTTCAAGCTATACCAAATGGACGTCAAATCGGCCTTTCTAAATGGTTTAATAAGAGAGAGGTCTATGTCGAACAACCTCCGGGGTTTGAGAGTACCAAATTTCGAAACCACATATTCAAGCTCAAAAAGGCGCTTTATGGCCTTAAACAAGCACCCCGAGCTTGGTATGAGCGATTGTCGACATTTTTGATTGAAAAAGACTTTGTTAGAGGCCAAATAGACCCTACGTTATTTCTACGAAGAGATAGTGAAAATATATTTGTAGCCCAAGTGTATGTCGATGACATAATTTGTGACTCAAACAACAAGGGCTATTTAAATGAATTTATTGGACACATGGAGAGTGAATTTGAAATGAGTCTAGTGGGAGAGTTAACTTTCTTCCTTGGACTCGAAATCAAACAAACCCGAGATGGGATCCATGTGCATCAATCAAAGTATACTCAAGAGATGTTCCAAAAATTTAATATGAGTGATTCGAAAGAGGTAACCACTCCCATGGCTACAAACACCAGATTAGACAATGATGAGAGTCGTAAACCTGTTGATTTGACTCAATATCGGATCATGATAGGTAGTCTGCTATACGTCACAACTACTCGACCCGATATTCTTTTTGCTGTGGGTATGTGCGCTAGGTATCAAGTCTGTGTCAAGGAATCTCATCTAATTGCGGTTAAACGAATTTTGAGATACCTTAAGTGTTGGTGCAATCTTGATTAGGTCAGGGTTGACCTAGTTTGACAAAGCTCAGGTGAGCTTGAGTCTGGTAAGCTCGGGTGAGCTTGAGGTCGTATGTTTCAATGTTTGACAAAGCTGTTTTAGTGGGACTAGGTGAAGTCCAGGTGGATCGGGGAGATCGTACGCTGGCATGGCAAAAGACCTAGTGGGACTAGGCACACCTAGTGGGACTAGGCACACCTAGTGGGACTAGGCACACCTAGTGGGACTAGGTGAAGTCCAGGTGGATCGGAGAGATCATACGCTGGCATGGGAAAAGACCTAGTGGGACTAGGCACACCTAGTGGGACTAGGTGAAGTCCAGATCGATCGGGGAGATCACATGCTGGCAAGGTGGAAGTCTTCAGAGAGACTTGACCTAACTCGAGGGTTAGGTGAATCTGGTTGGGAACCAAGTTAAGTCCGAGCTGGGAGCTAGGCAGTAGAAATCCAGGTTGGTCAAAGGGGTTGACCGGACACTTGGTAGGGGATCCTAGGCTTGTGAAAACAAGTTAGGTTGGACTCAATCGATTGGGTAATGATTGGGTGAATCGATCAGGTGATCGATTAGGGCAGTTTGCGCGAGAGGACAGAAGGGCCATGAATCGATTGGGCAATCGATTCAGGGTATCGGTAATCGATTGGCTAATCGATTACGGCAGTTTGCGCGAGAGAACAGAAGAGTTCTGAATCGATTGAGTAATCGATTCAGGACACTCGTAATCGATTACGGTTCGAAAACTAGCCGTTGAACGGCTAAATCCTACGTGGTAATCGATTGGGTAATCGATTCAGAAACCCTAGGCGTCGGGTATATAGGTTTTCACGCAGGTTTGGAGCGCAACTCTTCTTCCTCCTTCCACGCCATTTCAAGAGAAGCTTTGGGGCTTAGTGTTGGTGCACTTCCAAAGTTCTAGAGGCGATCACAAGCTTGAAGATAGCAAGGAAAGCAAAGTGTGAGCTTATTCATTGTAAATCTTGTAAGATTTCATTTGTATTTGCTTTGTTTCTTGTTGTATCTTTGTGAAAGCTTGTAAGAGGTTTCTCCACCTCAAGAAGGAGACTTTCATAGTGTATGAGAGTGTGAGGAGAGTGGATCCTTGGATTAGTCACCCGACCGGGGTGGATACCAAGTAAAATCCAAGTGTTAGCGATTGCTTGAAGTCTTCCGCCGCGACAAATCATCTACAAGCGTAATCGAAGCTAATCACCCCCCCTCTAGCTCGTCTATCGGTCCCAACATTAAGGACACAATTGGAGTTGGTCTTTGGTACCCCCGTACCGAGTCATTTGACCTAATTGGCTATACCGATTCCGACTATACAGGGTGCAAGTTGGATCAGAAAAGCACAAGTGAGGGTTGGCAATTCCTAGGATCATCTCTAGTTAGTTGGTCAAGTCGGAAGCAACATTCTGTTGCTCTCTCCACGACCAAGGCAGAATATATCGCCATGGGAGAGAGCGTATCACAATTGTTGTGGATGATTCATACTCTAGAGGACTATGGATTAAGTTACAAGGGTGTGCATGTGTTGTGTGATAACATAAGCACCATCAACTTAACAAAGAATCCAGTCCATCATTCTAGGACTAAGCATATTGAAGTACGTCACCACTTCATTAAAGATCATGTAGCTAGAGGAGATATTGTACTCTCTCATGTAGAGTCCAAATCAAATCTAGTGGACATTTTCACTAAACCACTCCCCGAAAATGAGTTTAGCTTCTTAAGAAGGGAGTTGGGAATGTGTCGCGCCTCATAGGATTTAAAAAGCATTCAAAACCCTTCATGATTATTTCTAATTGTTGGGATACAATTGGGTAACTTGGGGACATCTCACACAAACTATAAGGTTCAACAAAACGGTTTTGTTTGCTAGAAATGGGGTGAGATGTTAGGATCAACTTAATTTCTCAAAATGTCAATGCATCCCTTGAGAAATTTGGTTGACGAGATAAAATTCACTACGGTGACCAAGTATGGAGAAAACCAATGCATAACATATGTGTACTTGGCTCCATGATCATACTTGGACATTCCAATCAAGGAAACTTGATTGGAGACTTGAATTTGGTACAAACTTGCTTGGAATTGTTTGAATGTTTGTTGATTGAGTTTGATTCCATTTGGGTGGAGCAAAGTGATTTGTCAAAACCATAAGGACCTTTGATCTTCCTTCAGGGATCAATTATAGTCAAGGGATCACTTCCAAGATCGATAATCTTCATCAGATCCTATCAGAAATCGTTTGGAAGTCTGAAGCTGAAAGTTTCAGATTGTATCAGGAAAATTCAGGAAGCCTAATCGGTCACCAGACCGATCAGGAGTGGTCTGATCGGTCCCCAGACCGATCTGGCCCCCCCTGTGGTGATCGGTCCACAGACCGATCAGAGGGGTCACAGAACACTTCGCATAAAATTGTTCAAACTCTCTGTGTTGGCCTGGATCGGTCCACGGACCGATCTGGCTCACTGTGGTGATCGGTCCACCGACCGATCAGGAGGGTCACGAAAAACCTCCCAAACCTACTGTTCGCTTCCTGATCGATCAGCCGATCGATCAGGAGCCTGCCTGATCGGTCACCCGACCGATCAGGACCAGGCCAGATCGATAAGGCTGGATCCTGATTGGTCTGGGCGCTCCCAGATCGAACGGTGATCCATTCGATCACATTAAATTGTGGTTGGTGGACCTATCCACCAACTGATTAACTTCATGAAAACTTTACATGTCCCTAGCCCTAGCGCCGAAACTCTCCTCTTGCGCATCCTCTTGCTGTGCGTGAGTTTTTCCTGCGTTTCTTCCTCTTACGCATGCGATCTCCTCTGTGGTGCGATCTTTCTCGTTTCTTCTGCAAGGTTCTGAAGTCTCTTTCTCGCTCAAGCTCTTGAGCTCATTTCCTGCGCCGTGATCCCTCAAACAAATCATCGATGGCACCTAAGTGAGTTTTTGTTTCATTTTACCCTAGTGATTACTTCAGTTATCATGATTTTTGGGCTAAACATAATTTGTCTCTTAATGTGTTTTCTTTTTGTGGTGTGACCTTTTTTCCCTGCCGTGATCTTATCATGATCCTTAATCCTACTGATTAAACCTATTTTCATTTGATTATTGATCCAATCTTACTCCATTGATTAAACCTATGTTCATTTGATCATTTTCTGTTATGATCAATGTCGTACACTTGTGTTCAATTGACTTTTCTTGTGTCACTGATTACATGAACAAACTTGTGTTCACTTCACTGATCAATTCCATGGTTCATTTTGTTGTCATGATCAATTCTTCAAACCCTTAGGAAATCTTCAAAGGGAAAAGAACTAGTTGAGGGAAGCTCAAAGGGTAAAAGCCCCTCTTCATCCGCCCCTTCTCGAAGGCCTCAGCCTTCTTCTAGCTCCCTATTCCCTAATGCTGCTTGTGAGCAAGCATTTCAATCCTGCACTTTCAAGTTGCTTTCTTGCCGGTCAGTCGATGGTCATTCCTGTCCGAGCATTGTCCCTCCATTGTGGAGGTGATTACTTTCTATAATTTGGGTTTTCTTCTCTCCCTTGAGCGAACTATAAACTATGACCTTGTTTCTGAATTTTACAATAATCTTCAACAAGGACCTCAAGGTGGGTTTGAATTAACTACCTGAGTAGCCAAGAGAAATCGGTGATTACTTTCTATAATCTGGGTTTTCTTCTCTCCCTTGAGCGAACTATAAACTATGACCTTGTTTCTGAATTTTACAATAATCTTCAACAAGGACCTCAAGGTGGATTTGAATTCACTACCCGAGTAGCCAAGAGAAATCTGGACTTCTCTTACGATATCCTAGCTGAGTATCTGGGCAGTCGACGATCGCCCAATTTTTATTCTATCTACCCAGAGCTTCCTGACCCCTTACTGCCTCCTTTTGCGGACGTCACCCCCGACACCATATATCAGCACTTCTTTGGCCATCCTCGACCCGCTGGTCTTGATGAGTTAGGGCCTGATTTTTCGACTTTTGCGGCCCTTCGACTTTCTCCTACTGATTACATTCTGTTCAAGATAATTACCAACTGCATCCTGCCGATCACTTCCAAACTCTTGACCGAGATCCGACCTTACCATTGCCTGATGCTCTATGGCATGCACCGCCACATGGACTTTGACATCATGGAGAGTATTTTCCAGTCCATCATATCCTATAGAGAGCCGAGTCGACACACTGTCTATATGTCGTTTGGTCACGTCATCACTGACTGGCTTATGTCTGTAGGTGTTGATGTAACCAAGGGCAGGACAGTGCCCATGGTTAGACAGGATTGCAGACTTGGCAGGTGGGCGTTTGCCAAGTCTGGCATCATCATTAGGGATCATGATCGGGCTCTTGTTTGGAAGGACGGGAGGGGTCTTGGTGAGCTACCTAGGGGCGGCGCACATATTCAGGCACCGGCAGACGCTGCTGCTCAGCAGGAGGCACCCATACCACTAGCGGATTATGATTATGAGCCAGATCCAGACATCCGCTGGCAGGTGTCCGAGCTGGAGCTCGCTATGTAGCACGATTTCCATGTCTCAGAGCTCTGGCGAGAGGAGGTCCACTCGGAGTTTCGCTCTTTCAATCGCAGACTGACCGCGGTGGAGTCCGATGTCTCGGGGGTCCGTTCTCTACAGCAGACCTGGTATGACAAGTGGCGCCGGCACACATTTCCTGAGATGCGCCCTCTGACAGTGCTGCACCGGGGTCTTTTGTTCCTGATGATGACATGATGGATGACCCTATGCATGATGACCCCCCCCCCCCCCCCCCCCGCCGATGGTTGATGTATTCTTGCTTCTGCCTATGACTTGACTATTTGCCTGATTGGATTGTATGACTTTGTGGCTAGATGCCTATGACTTGACTTTGCTGGTTTTTGTGCTGTATTTGCCTTGACCTTGATGCGATGTGCTGCATCTGCTTTGACTGATTTTTATGTATGCTTTTATTATATTATGATTCTTGTTGGTTTTTATGATTGTTCATATGATTGCATCTGACATTATGCCTTATTATGCAATGCTATGTTTATTGCTATGTCATGTTCATATGATACATATGATTGTTTTGCTATGCTTTATATCTATCATATGTTTTCATATGTTTTTCAATATAAATCAAATCTTATGTTGTTTTGGGATACCCCTAGGGTTGAGGGGGAGTATGTTTAAACTTAACAACCCGTCTACACCCTTTTCGGTGTATGACAAAGGGGGAGAGTGTGGTTGGTTAAGTTTAGGACGATTATGAGTTTAAATGTTGTAGGGGGAGGATCCTGATTCTCCTACAATTCTGAAATTTGAGACTATTGGATTCAAATCCCTAAACTTAAAATCGGGTTGTCAAACAACAAAAAGGGGGAGATTGTTGATGCAGTCTGACCCTGATTGTTGTTTTGGTATTGACACCGATTCTAGTTTAGGTTGATAAGATGATTGGGATTAAGTCCTGGTCGTGGACTAGGCATACCTAGTGGGACTAGGTTTGATGAAAGCCTAGCTTGGAGAGTCAGGTCCTAGCTTGAGAAGCTAGGTTGGATGAAACCCTAGCTTGGAGGGCTAGGTGTGGGAAAATCCTAACCTGGAGGGTTAGGTGTGGGAAAATTCCTAGCTTGGAGGGCTAGGTGTTGAAAAGTCCTAACTTGGAGGGTTAGGTGTGAAAAGTCCTAGCTTGGAGGGCTAGGTGTGAAAAGTCCTAACTCGGAGGGTTAGGTGTTTAGAAATCCCGGTGAGTGAAGCCGGGTTTAGTTTGGAAATCCCGGAGAGTGAAGCCAGGTTGTTTGGAAATCCGGTGAGTGAAGCCGGGTCCTGGTGAGTGAGGCCAGGTTGTTTGAAATCCCGGTGAGTGAAGCCGGGTCCTGGTGAGTGAAGCCAAGTTGATTGGAAATCCCGGTGAGTGAAGCTGGGTCCTGGTGAGTGAAGCCATGTTGACTAAAGTCTCGGTGAGTGAAACTGGGCATGGAATCTTGGTCCAAGGGATCAAGCACGAGTCAGAGATGGGCTGGAGGCTTAATCTCATGACTTAGATGATATTTGACCTTGCCTGGATCGGTCTAGTGACCGATCAGGGAAGTTGGCACAGTGTTCCCTTGTGGATCGGTCTGGTGATCGATCCAGCGATGACTGATCGGTCTGGTGACCGATCAGGGAGCATACAGTGAGGTTGGGAACCTACTACTTGGCTCCTGATCGGTCTAGTGACCGATCAGGGAGCATACAGTTCACTCACTGCTCTGCTCCTGATCGGTCTGGTGATCGATCAGGGAGCATACAATGAGTTGAGTTCCCCTGCTGCTCGACTCCTGATCGGTCCGGTGACCGATCAGGGAGCATCCAGTAGGTTTTGGGAACCTTACTGATCTGCTCCTGATCGGTCTGGTGACTGATCTGGAACACTGTTCAGACCGTTCTGGTGAACGATCAAGTGTCGCAGACTCCGTCTTATAACCGATCAGGCTGGAGCCTGATTGGTCAGGGAGCTTCCTGAACGGTCTGGTGACCGATCAGGTCACAGCCTGATCGATCTGGTGACCGATTAGACCCGTGTGGCCGCGAAAGCTGGGAGTCCAACAAAGCGGTGGATCGGTCCGGTGACCGATCCACGAGCCTTGAATCGGTCCAGTGACCGATCACTTTAATTCAAAATGCGCTGTCAGAGTTCTGATCGCGCTCTGAACACTTCTGATCACCACCGATACTCCACTGATATGTTCTGATGCTTTGATCTTCTGTTGATTTGCTGCCCTAATGTGCTGCTAAGTGTGCAGGTGACTCAGGGATCATTCAAGGGAAGTTAAAAGATGGTTTTCGCTACAGCAGTTTTAGTTGTTTGCTTCAGCAGGTTGCAACGTTCTCTGGTGTGAGCTGCAACGGCTGAGGAGCTGATGACCTGGGGCTCGACTGGAAGGGATTCAGTGAGTTCAGAGGAGGTCAGGGATAGTTGGCTATTGCAGTAGAGCAGCTGGGAGCTGCTGCAGAGGAACGGTTGACCTGACGATGGAAGCTGGTTAAGCTGGGTAGCGGAGAAGAGCTGAACAGACTTCTTGCTAGAATTCTTGCTGCGCTATCAGTTCTCCATCATCGAAAGCTTTGCTCTACACTTGTGCAATTACTCTATTGTGAATCTTGAGCAACCGTCTGTTACTTGGGCACTTGGAAGGAGAAATAAGGAGCTTGAGTCCATCAGCGGGAAGACACGAAGAAGGGAGTTCTTGCGTGAGATCTGCGCTGGGTGGAGCTCAGGAGAAGTTTGCTTGTGTTCTTGTGGTTCTAAGTGCTAAGTAAGATCCTTCTTGTATTTGCTGTACTTAATACTTCGTCATCTTGAAACACTATTGAGAAGTTACTCCACCGAGAAGGAGGTTGCATTTTATCCAGATTTTCCGGGGCATGATCTGCCGACGATCAAGGGATCGCCCACCTTAAGGGCACGCCAAGGAGTAGGGGCAAGTTATTCCCGAACCTTGTAAATCCTCTTGTTAGCGTTCTTGCGTTTGTTCTTAGCTTAGGGTTTAAATTATGCATACTCTGTTTTTGTTTGCTTCCGCTGTGCTACTAAATGTTTAAGTGCAGAAATTTGCAAAGTGCTAAAGTTTAAGTGTCTGGCTACATTCACCCCCCCTGTCTAGCCATCCAAGTTCCAACAAATTTGACTATGCAAAAATTCTAATTTATCAAAATAATACCTAACTTATATAAATTATCAACATTACTATATGACTGTGCAGGAATTTGAAAATTTTTGCAAACATAAACTTTTCGTACCTTAGTCGAACACTGATTCTTGTAGTGATTGTTCTTTTGACATTTGAAGCACATGATGTGGCTCTTGTCCCTCCGGAATCCTGGTGCTGGTACCTCCTTAGCCGCTGGTGGTGACGATCGAGTCTTACGAGTAGGACACTGGTTTTTATAGTGTTCTCTCTCCCTGCACTTAAAACATGTAATATGAAATTCAAAATTTACCATAATTAAAAATATACCTGATTCACCCATGGCTCCCCCTCAACTCCTGGCGTCTTTGCTCCGTCGGCTGTTAGTCCGGTGAAGAGCTATCAGGCTCTGATTCCACTTGTGGGGACAGTGCCGTCGATAGGGGGTGAATATCGACTTGTTAAAATTTTGTCGGGAACATGTCGTAAACGTCGAGGTTCGTTTGTTTGTTCTAGACAGAGAGTTAGTAGCAGAGGAAAAAAAGAAAGAGCAAAACAAACAACTCAGAGTGCATGCAGGTTTTACTTGGTTCCCAACCCCCCAGGTCAGTACGTCCAAGGGCTAAGCACGGGAAGCGCCCATCCTCTAATGGTATCTTTACCGGACTTTTCGGAGGCGGAGAAACCCGTCTTACAGTGCATGTTTTACAATCAAAAGATAGAGAAAACTTAAATACATAAAGTAAACACAAACCAAACAAAAAGTCGAATGCCCGGCCGATCTGGAACTCCGAAGTGCCGCGTACTTCCTCCTGGATCCTTCTTGGTCGTAGAGATTCGTCTCTAGTGCTTTGTCGTCACTCGGAATGCTTAGATTGATGTTTTCGTTGATGTCTGAGTTGAGGGGTTGAAGCCCCTTTTATAGCTTTAGCTAGGGCGCCTGTGTTGCTATGGGGTGCCTCAGTAGCGGTCAAAAATCCATCCAAATCGCAAACTTCGCGAAGCTGCTTAAGGACCCAGTCTTGGGTGCCCAGGAGCTTATTGGGCGCCTAATTCATTCAGGTGCCTGGCTTCTGGGTCGCCTGAATGATTGGGGGCGCCTGTATCCATTCAGGTGCCCAGGAGCAGCTTTCAAGGTTGTTTTTGTGTGTTTGTTCGCCTGCTTTGCCTTTAATTCTAACACAAACACAAGAGAAGCACATATATATTCTTAGCCTTAACGAATTGGTTCTGACTTCGGATTTCCCCCAAAACCCTAGGTCGGACTGACGCCTATGTTCCCTTCCCGGGGAACGCGCCTTTCGCCTACTCCTCTCAGGAGCAGTTTTGCCAACCGGCTCCTCCGATTGGACTTTTGCCCAGCTTCACTCACCATGACTTAGTGCCCAGCTTCACTCACCAGGACTTCGGTGCCCAACCCTCGGCTAGGACATATTGCCCAATTCCTCGAATCAAGACTTCGTGCCCAGTCCGCGACCAAGACATATTGCCCAACCCTATGTCAGGACTTATGTGCCCAGCCCTCGGCCAGGACTTATTGCCTAATTCCTCGAATCAGGACTTCATGCCTAACCCTCGGTCAGGTCTTAGGTGTCCAACCCACGGCCAGGACTCAGTGCCCAATCCATGATCAAGACTTAGTGCCCAATTCTTCGAACCAGGACTTATTGCCTAGGTTAACTAGGATTTTTCTTCACTTTGGTACTGATTTATTGACTCACCCTTACCTTGTTCAATGTATCACTAACTAAGCATATTGTTAAACACTGAAACACTAGAGGAGGACATTACTGATGCATCTTGCACCAACACTCCCTACTTCACGCATATTCTTTTCTGCCTTCCCTTCATCTCCTAGATCGAGGCACTTGTTAGGTTCTCCCGGCACCAAAACATAAAACGCAGCGGAAACAAGAACCCTCGAGCGATCCATGAGAAAGAAAAACTCGTACAAAGTTTATCTATCTAATAGATCTATCTACAGTGTATACCTTTGGAGCGTGCCCTTTGCTTATCCCACTCGTCCAAGATGCGCCGATCTCTTGTACGTTCAAGTTTCTGTGCCTCTATTTGTATCCACACGGACACAATCTCTCAATTTCGGGAAGAACTACCTTAGTTGTGCTAGCAACTTGAGGTAGTTCACAAGACCACCAAGAAACCACAAGGGTTTCGGCCAAGAGGGAGGAGAGGAAGAAGAGAGGAAGGGAAGAAGAAAGCACACACCCCATTCAAAATGACTAGAGTCTCTTTTATATTCATCCCATGAATATGAAGAGTCTTTTGTCTCTTTGACTTCCCTTCACTAAAGCCAATAATAAGCACATCTTTTCATGTGACTCTTCACCTTCTCTTCATCCAATGAAGAGAGACTTTTCTCTTTCCTTCACATGCAATTCCGACCGGGCCTCTCGGGCTTCCGACTAGGTCTCCCGACCTAGTCTCCCGAGTGCCGAGCTCCCGACCCAGTCTGCCGAGCTCCGACCTAGTCTGTCGAGTGCCGAGCTCCCGACTCAATCTGCCGAGTGCCGAGCTCCTGACTCAGTCTGCCGAGGTCCCAGCTCAGTCTGCTATGTGCCGAGCTCCCGACTCAAGTTCCCGAGTTCCCAACTCGAGCTCCCGATCATATCTCCCGAGTTCCCAACTCGGGCTCAGATCTGCCGATTAGATTTCTCGAAGCATCGTGTCCTTAGTGTGGGACCCAATAGGTTCTCGTGACGTTGACAATGCGCCTAAACGCTTTAGACACATAAGCAATGAGCGACATCTAGCAATGCATCATTGCTACCCAAGTAACAAGAAAAGTCGAGATCCGACTAAACCTCCGTGACTATGATAGTGTATGACCTTGTCCTTCTATCCTTGATATCTAGATTGACTAATGAGGCATAGACCGTGTCATCCTCAATCAATCTTGTGTTTCTTGATCCCCGAGTAGACTCAGTCAATCAAATGAGCTCAATATCTCATATTGACTCATTTGGGCATGGCTATGCGTTTCAGTAGTCCTACTCGATCAAGGGGCCCACAGATATCACTCTCGTCATATGGGAGGGATAGATCCCATCTATATCACTCACATCCCTCCGCATAATTCATTACATACCCAGTGATCGCCTTTATAGTCCACCCTGTTACGGGTGACGTTTGACGATACCAAAGTACATAACTCCTTATGTAGGGAACCGTAGTGACTTGAGGTCTAAGGACTATTCATACTAATAGTCACATGAGAATGTTTATGACACTCATATGACAATCTATGAAACTTTCTCATGGCGGGTCAATTCAGTACACATTCTCCAATGTATACCCATGTGTCAACTTGATATCGCATATCCATGACTTGTGAGCTCAAGTCATCAGTTGACCTACATGCTAGTCTCCATGCATTAATATTGTCATTGAATATTAATACTTGACTAGGAATGATTTAGAGTAATGTTCTCTACATCATCTCACTATCGATTCAACCAATCGATATAATGTAGATAAGAACCTACTACCCAAGAACATTATTATACTTAGTTATTTGGCACAAATACAAAGTAAGTATAATAACCAATCATGACTTTATTAATGATAGAATATGATACAAAAAGTCCCTAGTCAATCATCACATAATTGTCTCTAGGGCTCCTACTAACAGCACTAACTTGTGCGTCGGAGTGGGCTCCGCCGGACAACCTCCGGCGTGTCCCCGTAACGCTCGTGTTAATCTTGCAGGGTGTGAAGTTCTTCCTCCAGCGTCAGCGTCCACGTGGGTTGAACCCTGGTGACTGGCCGTCGATGTTGATTCCTTCCGGAACATGTCTGATGAGCGTCGTAACTGCTCTCACCATGTCGATGTTAGGCCCTTGAATTTGATGACAATAATTTGATTTTCAAACGATCGGATACTTCCTTAAAATAAAAAAATTCTCTTCTTCTCGTTAATCCAATCAACAAACTTTTGTCTATGATATATCAGAAAACTCAGGAAGATCACTAGAAACCCAAATTTCACATATCACTCCTCTTGACCATGACTTTCCCAAAGCTGAGCATGGATGTGATATGGATTTATGAAAGAAAAGAAAAATTAGTATAAGAGAACTTATGACTTTTAAAATCTCGGCCATTATAATCACATTGTAAGGTTTTCTCAGTCGGAACCTATCTTTCATGACCTCGACTATGTACCTCATGATCTTCAAGATCTTGTGCTGCTAGATACTGGGTTAACTCCATGACAAGTCTCTTAGATCAAGTTGTTAGGATTGGTATGAGCTAGAGAGTGGGGGGAGGGGTGAATATCTTTCTTCGCTTCTTCAAACTTGATTGACAACGAAAAACTCGAAGCAAAGCTTTTAATCACTAACACCTTTGATTTTCTTAGTCTCCACTTCCTTGATATGATTAATCCAAGGGTATGCCTTTCACGATCTCATCCACTATGAAATTCCTCATTTTTAGAAATTTTCTAGAGACAGAGAAGCCTCGTACAAACTGTTCTCATAAGAACAAAATACAAACAACACCAAAAACGAATGGAAAACAAAAGCACAACACTATATAATGAATTCTTTGCTTTGGATGCTTGCTTGTCGATTTGGATTGCCTCTTGGTGGTTGAAAATTTAATAACACTTCTCTTGCAAACCCTCAAGAATTAGTGTATCTACACGAACTCCCCTTTATATGGAATCTCCTCAAGTTGAGTTCCATCTGCTAATCGATTAGCTTTTCTTTCCAATCGATTGCCACATGATAATTCGACCGTTCAACCTGCAGAATGACTCTTTTTTGAACTCCTAATTGATTTGTGAATCATACAAATAGATTCAAGCTTCTAATTGATTTCCTATTCGATTTCGAAGCTTTCTGTTCACGAGAGAAAAACTATCTAATCGATTCCCAATCTTTCTGTTCTCTCCCGAAAAGTATCTTAATCGATTGGCCTTAGAGTAATCAATTTACCTATCGATTCCAAACTCTACTATTTTTCACGAAAATAGGTCCCAATCGAATAGGCGATCAACCTAATCGATGGAACAGGTTCCAATCAATTAGGTAATCTATCTAATCGATTCAAACATCTATTGTTCGAATCACATCTCCTACCCTTGATTGATTGGCATTGCTCAATCGATTAAGTCAATCGATTTGAGCACCAAAACCCAAAAATTTTGGTTTAGGGTTTGTTAATCGATTCTATTCCTTGACAATCGATTACTAACCCTAATTTTAGCCTTTCCATGACTGAAATCATATCTTGTCCGGTATCCGGTTGACCTCAACCTACTATGACTTCCATTGCCCACACTACAAAAATAATAGCATTTCACGACGGACGTAATCTGTCGCTATTCCGTCGCAAAACACTAATTGCGACGGACTAGTGACAGAGTTAGCGTCGTGGCCAAAACCCATCGCAGAGCTAAGGTAGCGACGGCGGGGAAAACTCCATCGCTAGATTAGCGACGGACATATAATCCCATCGCAAAAACCGAGAAAATGGGGTGACGTGGCCGGGGGATTTCGTAGCGACGGATGGTCAAATATCCGTCGCAAAATAATCGATTGTAGCGACGGATATGGTCAAACTCCGTCGCTAATATATCGTAATAGCGACGGATTCGGTCAAACCTCGTCGCTAATCGATCGTGATAGCGACGGAAAAGTCAATAATCCGTCGCTATTTGCGACGGATTTTTAAAAATATCCGTCGCTAAACATGAAAAATTTTCACAGCCAAATGCTGTTTTCCCCCTTCCCATAGATACATCAATAACATATACAAATATCCAAACAAATATGAAACAGAAATAAATATTTCAACATCCAAACATTCACAACAATCCAAACTTTCATTTCAATCCAATCCAATCCAATCCAAACATTCATTTCCTAATGTATACATCCAAACATTCATTTTGAATCCACTATCCAATCCAAACTTTCATTTCCAAACTTATACAACCCAAACTTTGAAACAAGAGTAAACATCCAAACTTTCCATTGGTTTATCCAATACAAACAACAGTAAATATCCAAATGTATACATCAAAAGAAGCTAAACAAAATTCAGACTATATGAAAAGAACTATATACACCAAAAGTTAAAGGCAGTAGAGAGAAACATTACGTACATGAATATCAGAGTGAATAAAGGATGGAAAGGAAAAATGTTCTTGTAGAATATAAGATAAAAATAAAGTTAAATAGAATTAATATCTAAATATAACTCTAATAATATTAAATATGTAAATGAAAATTAACAAATAAGAAACAACTAAGGAATAATATCAAATATGCATACCTTTCAACAGGGGAAGAAATCTGAATTCAACTTTGATGATGTGCAATCTGTAAACAGAAATGAAGTAATATGAAGGTAATCATTATGAATATAATAACTCAATTCATTGTTACTAAAAAAATATAGAGAAAAAATAGAACATACCAGTAAAATATCTTTACTCTTGTGTGGCATCCTCAGGATCCTGTGTCTCCTGAGACTCAAAACGAGGGGTGGGAGGGGCTGGCATCTGTGTCATCGGTGTCAGGGTCGCTCTATAAGCTTGCATGTGTCTGACTATCTCCTCAGTGTGTGCCTGGCAAGCCCGCAAATCACTCAACTCAGCATCCCTCGCTGCGTCCCTCGCTGCCCACGCTACGTCCCTCTCGGCTCACGTCGACTCCATCGACGTGATTCGAGTCCACAGGGCATCATTTTCCTCCCTCAAATGACGAACCTCACTAGAAGAAGAGGAGGAGGATTCTGGACACCCCCTAACCCCTGGAACTCTCATCTGATCATATGTAATCTTTGCCTGAGAGCCAGGCCATATAAGGTGGTCTTCCTCTTCCCACCGACGACATCGAAATAAATCCGATTCACATCGTCGGTGGAAAGAGGTGTGCATCCTCCCTCTCTGCAACAGGCTGAGACGCCTGTGTCTCTGCAACTCTAGTGGTCATTGCTTCCTGTGAAATAATAATTTAATTAGTCTATATAAAATGTTAAAACAAATAAAATATAATTAATATACTTACATTGATTGCTAGGGAGCGTCGATCGACAAAAGACCCATCCTTTTTCTTGTGGGTCTTGCTGAATACCTCCCAACTAGTGGGAGGTCTCTGTAACTCAGCAGCCTGTATACACAAAATATAATGTTTAAACATATCCAAAAAAACATACTACATGCCTTTAATAACCTAAATAAAAATTACTTACCAAATCACTGGCATGCTGGACAATGGAACGGGATCCAGCCGTGTGCTTCGTGGATCCTGTGCTCGGGCCAGCAAGCTCTGAATTACGATTGGCTCGAGCAATCGCAGCATTCTCTTGCCAGTGCTGGCCATCCCAGACAGCTCGCAATGCTGCCCAAATCGTCTCAGGGACCTCTGTTGGCCTATCAGCCTTCTTTCTCCACTTGTATACCATGCCCCTGTACAATTTGAGCAGTAGACATTCCATGTTTTCTTAAACTCCTCCTCTGCACCCTCCTCCCAGGTGTACCTTTTCTGTAAAAAAAATAATATGGTTAGTATCAAAAAAGTTGTAACATCAAATTAAATATACATCTAAACTACTTACCAAAAACTCCTCGTAATAGAATGTTTTCAAATCATTTTCAATATGCCCCCATGTGGTCGAAGGTGACAGTCTTTCTTTAAATTTTTTAGAAATATAGGAAGAGACCTGATGCTCATCCGGTATAGAACTGTAGAAAAAATAAAAATATATTAGTAAATTTTGATCTAAAATATATATGAATTACTTATATATACTTACCTGTCACCGACGACTGTAAGTCTAATCTGATGATCACGGAGTGTAGACATGGTACCTGATTATACACAAAGTTTAGGCAGATAAGAAGAATAGGTAAAACAAAATTCAGTAATCAAGCATGCAAATGGAAACATGCAAATGAAGACAATGTAAATAAAGCAAGCAATGGGATAATCAAGCATCATAGTTAATGTTCAATACAAGCAAAACGAACTAAATTAACAACTCATCTTAATACAAACATCATAGTTAATGTTCAGTACATCTAACTCGTCCTAATCTAATGGAACTAAATTAACATGCAAGTTTTCATCGCTTGAATCCGTTGATACATCGGCCTCCTCGCTGCTAGATATTTCACCATCATCAATTTCCTCATAAGAGACATTCTCATCTATAAGTAATTGAGATGTTGATTGTATTTCTGAATCAACGGAGTTGATTATAACTTCTTCATTTTGATAAGCATCGGAGTTTTGGACAGTGATCGTATTTGGCACTTCAATAGCTGTTTCATTCTGATGCAACTCAAGCCTGCTAACTAATTGTTTCAATTCTTCACAAGATTTTGTTGTATCTTTTGTTTTCCCATGCACATTTAAGACAGTATTAATGATGTTATCAAAGAAATTTTTCTTAATATACATCACATCCAAATTATGACGAATGAGTAAATATTTCCAATATGGAAGCTCCCAAAAAATACTTCTTTTCCTCCAACCACATTTGTTGACTCTACCAATATACTTGTTGATATCATCTGAACCATCCTGATATACTGGTAGAAATTCATAACTATCAATTTCATTTAACACTTCTTCGCCTGACATCCCAACTGGAGGTAGCTTCCTAACTACTTCATTTATTTTGAAATGTTTCTTATTTCTTCTGAATGGATGATCAAGAGGTAAAAATTTCTGATGATTATCAAACCAAGAAATCTTTCCACTGTAGGGTAAAGAAAATGCATCTGACTGACTCATACAATGTGGACATGCTAACTTTCCAGCTGTGCTCCATCCTGATAACATTGAGTAAGAAGGAAAATCACTAATAGTCCATAACAATGCTGCATGCATTAAAAAGTTTGACTTTGTAGCAATGTCATACGTCTCTGAACCTATATTCCATAAATAATTCAGCTCAGCTATCAAAGGTTGCAAAAATACATCTATTTGCCCTTTTGGATTTTGAGAACCTGGAATTAAAACAGTAAGAAACATGAATTCAACTTTCATGCACATCCATGGTGGTAAGTTGTGTTGGATCGAGAGAACCGATAGAGGGGGGGTGAATATCGGAAAACGTTCGGATTGAAAAGAGAATGCGTAGCGGAAGATTAAAAACAAAAACACCCAAACACCAAGTCTTTTATTGGTTCGGAGCCTAGGTCGACTCCTACTCCAAGGCCCACGGTCGCTGACCGTTTACTGCGGGCAATACTATAATCGCGCAAAATCAGTTACAGAAATAGAATTACAGTTAAAGTGCAGTACTGAAATTAAACTCTTCTTTTTACCGACGTCCGGTGTAGATTACTTTTTCGGAGCAGTAGAACGTCGTTGGCGCTTGTATCTTGAGTCGGGAGGTTGCCGGAGCAGAGCGCGGAAGCAGAAGAGCGTGAAAGCGTTGAATGAAATTGTTGTTCAAAGCCTCAGGGTCGAGGGCCCTTTTATAGGCCCTGGGGGTGCCCGGAACGTCGGGGGCGCCCCCCCCCCCACGTGTCGGCCGATCCGCCTTTAACTCGGTCAGCTTCTGATCCCTTCAAACTCGGGATTAGATCTTGACCGGGGCGCCCGGGACGCTGGGGGCGCCCGGATTGTTCGGGTCAAACTCTTATCCTCTTGGCTTCGCTGGAGTTGCTTCAACTTCTTGACCTGGGGGCGCCCGGAGCGCTGGGGGCGCCCGGAGCGCTGGGGGCGCCCGGAACCACGGGGGCGCCCCGAACATGAACTGTCGAAGCCTTCTTTTGCATTATGTGTTTTGTGTTCACCTTGGGGGCGCCCGGGACACTCCGGGCGCCCTGGTTAGTTGTTGCCTCACTCCTTTGAGGCTCTCTGAGCTGCAGACACTCGTTCCTTCGGTCCTGCATCCAGGGTTAGTCCAAAACACCATAGAGCAATAAGATATTAGTTTATACAGCCTTAGCTGTCTTGGTTCTGACTTTGGGCCTCCAAAATGGAACCCTAGGTCGAACCGACGCCTACTGTTCCCTCGACGGGGAACGCGTCCTCACCTACTCCTCTCGAGAGAATGTACCTGATGCCAACCGACTCCTCCGGTTGGACTTTTGCCCAGCAGTCCTTCGCCAAGTGCCTAGCTGTCCTTCGCCAGGTCTTCAGTACCAAGCTGTCCTTCGCCTGGTGCCTAGCAATCCTTCGCTAGGTCTTTGTATCCTGGCATTCCTTCACCAGGTGCCTAGTAGTCCTTCGCTAGGGCTTTGTATCCTGGCATTCCTTTGCCAGTTGCCTAGCAGTCCTTCGCTAGGGCTTTGTATCCTGGCAGTCCTTCGCCAGGTGCCTAGCAGCCCTTCGCTAGGACTTTGTTTCCTGGCAGTCCTTCGCCAGGTGCCTAGCAGCCCTTCGCTAGGACTTCTTTCTGCACACTCAGTGAACATTATTAGATCACAAATAGACTTAACTTTGAATCCTTTGTCAATATCAAAACAAGGTTCGATAAGGTGCTTCCTGCACCAACAAGTTGTATGGTGTTAACATAACAGGCCACGATGAATATTGTTGTCCATAACTTCCAAATGGCTGAAATCCATCTACAGAAAGTCCAAGTCTGACATTACATGGTTCCATAGCAATGGAAGAAAATGTTGAATCTAAATGTTTCCATGTAGGGGAATCACAAGGATGACACATAATGTCTCCATCAAGTCCATGGTTTTGATGCCAGATCATATGACTTACTGTTACTGCTGATGCATACAAACGTTGGAGTCTAGCAGTCAAAGGAAAGTAATACATGACTTTGTAGGGAATATTTTTCTTCTTCTTCTGATTTACCATGCGAGCACCATCCTTGTAACGAGGATGATTACAGATTTTGCATTCCATCAACTCACTATCTTCGTTCCAATAGATCATGCAATTATTGACACAACAATGTATCTTCTCAATTGTCAAACCCAAGTCTCTGATTAGTTTTTTAGTGTTGTAGAAACTATTAGTCATGCAGTTATCAGTTGGAAGCAACTCTGATATAAGTTGACATATGTCATCATAACATCGTTCTGAGAAATGATGTTTTGCCTTCATATTCAATAATCTTGTAGTAGCAGATAATTGAGAATGACCAGAAGGAATACCTTCCCATAATTCTCTTTCACTATCCTTTAACATGTCATACATTTTCTGAACATCAGAAGTAGGTACTTGTTCTACATTTGATTAATCAAAAGCATTCATTGCATCGTAAACCATTGATTGCATTGCATCAGCAGGGCTATATAATGTCTCTGGTCCAATTGCGTTCGATGATGATGCAACAGAAGGTCCACCAAATTCATATACATACGACTCTCCATGACAATACCAGTTGTAATAATCTGGAACAAACCCATACCTGGCGATATGAGTTTTCACTGTATCTTCATCACAGAAAGCTGTATTTCTACATTTACGTTGATTACATGGACACTTCAACTCTGTGCCATTCAAACACTCAGGATGACACTTTGCAAGTTAACAAATTCTTCCACTCCAGCAAAAAATTCCTCACGGATAAATCCATTATCTAACCTATTATACATCCATGCCTTGTTCGGATACATTATATCTGAATTCGGATAAGACAATTTAATCAAACCACACATATTATAATCCATATTAAAATTTGATATTGATGCTATACTAAGAAATTAATCTAATTAATCAAATATGATCTAATTAATGAATCAATTAATCTAATTAATCAAACAATTAATCAACCAATTAATCTAATTATTCAATCATGATCTAATTAAAAATCAATTAAGCTAATTAATCAAACAATTAATCTAACTACTTCATTCCTTTTGAATTTTATTTGGTTTCATACTTAAGATAATGTTGGTGTAGACAGCACCCAAGTCGAACCTGTGTTTTGATCAATGGCAAAGGGTTCAAAAGTTAAGATGTTTTGTTTATCTAACATGCTACTTAAGTGTACAGATTGAAGTCCTAGCAAAGGACTGCTAGACAGCTAGCGAAGGACTGTTAGGCATCGGAAACCAAAGACCCACGAATGGCTGCTGGGCACCTAGCAAAGGGCTGCTAGGAGTCGAAGACCTAGCGAAGGACTGCTAGGCACCAGGCGAAGGACTGCCTGAAATCAAAGACCTAGCGAAGGACTGCTAGGCACCAGGCGAAGGACAGCTTGGTACTGAAGACCTGGCGAAGGACAGCTAGGCTCCTAGCGAAGGACTGCTGGGCAAAAGTCCAACCGAGGAGCCGGTTGGCATCAGGTAAATTCTCCTGAGAGGAGTAGGTGAGGACGCATTCCCCGTCGAGGGAACAGTAGCGTCGGTTCGACCTAGGGCTCCATTTGGGAGACTCAAAGTCAGAACCAAGACAGCTAAGGCTGTATAAAACTAATACTTGATTACCCTATGTTTTTTTAGACTAACCCTGGATGCAGGACCGAAGGAATGAGTGTCTGCAGCTCAAAACGCCTCAAAGGAGAGAGGCAACAGCTGAGTAGGGCGCCCCCAGTGTCCCGGGCGCCCCCAAGGTCAAGGCAAAACAAGTTGAGCAAGAGTACGCTTCGGAAGCTTACTGGGCGGGGCGCCCCCATGCTCCCGGGCGCCCCTAGTGCCCAGGGCACCCCGAGCTCAAGCCAACGAAGTGGATAAATTTTATCCAGCCGAGAAGCCCGCTGAAAGGGTCAACCAGGGCGCCCCCACAGTCAACCCTCAGCCCTATTCGAGTGGGATAAGAGCTGACTGAGACTTGCTCGGATCGGGTGACACGTGGGGGGGGGGGGGGGGTGCCCCCAACGTTCAGGGCGCCCCGAGAGGCTAGAAAAAGCCCCTCAACCCCAAGGCTTCGAACAACAACTTCTTCCAACGCAAACACGCTCTTCTACTCAAGCGCTTCGCTCCAGAAACCTCTCAACTCGAGATACAAGCGCCGACGACGTCCCTCTGCTCCGAGAAACACTCCACACCGGACGTCGGTAACGAAGAGCTATCTTTTCTTTGTTTACTATACTGTAATCGTAATATCTATTTGTAAACCGTTTTGCGCACATATAGAATTGCCCACAATAAACGGTCAACGACCGTGGGCCTTGGAGTAGGAGCCGACTGCGACTCCGAACCAAGTAAAATCTTGGTGTTTACGTATTGTTCAGTTTTAATTTTTCTGCTGCGTATTCTCGTTTTCAATCCGAAACGACTTACGATATTCACTCCCCCTCTATCGTTTTCACTCGATCGAACAGATAATTAATTTGAATTTTTGTTTGTGGATTAAGGATTGAGTAAAGATTTAATTTGTAGAATTAATTAGGTGTAATTATTAAGAATTAATTAATTAAAGTTGAAATCATTAAACGTTGAGGTTATTTCAGAATTAATTAAGGTTTAATCATTAATTTAATTAATTAAAGATTAACTTGAGTTAAGATAATTAAGTTTTATTTAGAATTAAATTAATTAATGATTAAATTGAGTTAAGATAATTAAGGTTTAATTAAGATTAAATTAATTAAAGATTAAATTGAGTTAAGATAATTAAGGTTTAATTAGGATTAAATTAATTAAAGATTAAATTGAGTTAAGATAATTAAGGTTTAATTAGAATTTAATTAATTAAAGATTAAATTGAGTTAAGATAATTAAGATTTAATTAGGATTAAATTAATTAAAGATTAAATTGAGTTATGATAATTAAGATTTAATTATAATTAATTAATTAAAGATTAAATTGAGTTAAGATAATTAAGATTTAACTATGGTTAACATAATTAAGATTTAATTAAGGTTAAATTAATTTCTGGGTTAGTTAATAGTTGTGGATCTAACTGCATCATTTTCATTATTTCACAAATATCTGACTTGTCTACTATTTCTTTTTCATTTAATTTTTCAAGTTTTTCTAATACTTCTGCTTTGTTTGAATTATTGTAGACTTTATTAAGTGTAGCCTTGATTCTAAGAAATTATTATTCCTCCTCACCCTCATCATCAAGGCTATATTCTTCTACATCTTCATAGTAGGTAGAATAATTTTCAGGATTATTAATTAATGTTTTATAATTAATTTCAAAGTAGTTATCAGTATTATCCAATAAATCAATATTAATTAAATCTTCTTTTTCATCTACAAAAGTTTCTAGATTATCAGGATTATCTTCAGATAAAATATCAGAAATAATTTCATCATTATCCTTAAAATTATCATTAATTAATATTGTCATTATTAACATTTTCAAAACATTAGAAATTGAAGTATTATTATCCTTATCAACATTATCTGATAAAATATTAGAATTAATTCTATCAATTATTGCATTGATATTGAAGATTAAAGAATTAATTTCTAATATTTTACTACTATCTATATTTGGTAATTCGTCATTCAATATATTAATTTTGTTGATGTAGTCTGACCCTGATTGTTGTTTTGGTGTTGACACCGATTTTAGTTTAGGTTGATAAGATGATTGGGATTAAGTCCTGGTCGTGGACTAGGCATACCTAGTGGGACTAGGTTTGATGAAAGCCTGGCTTGGAGGGTCAGGTCCTAGATTGAGAAGCTAGGTTGGATGAAACCCTAGCTTGGAGGGCTAGGTGTGGGAAAATCCTAACCTGGAGGGTTAGGTGTGCGAAAAGTCCTAGCTTGGAGGGCTAGGTGTGGAAAAGTCCTAACCTGGAGGGTTAGGTTTGAAAAGTCCTAGCTTGGAGGGCTAGGTGTGAAAAGTCCTAACTCGGAGGGTTAGGTGTTTGGAAATCCCGGTGAGTGAAGCCGAGTCTTGGTGAGTGAAGCCAGGTTATTTGGAAATCCCGGTGAGTGAAGCCGGGTCCTGATGAGTGAAGCCAGGTTGTTTGGAAATCCCGATGAGTGAAGTCGGGTCCTGGTGAGTGAAGCCAAGTTGTTTGGAAATTCCGGTGACTGAAGCCGAGTCCTGGTGAGTGAAGCCAGGTTGATTGGAAATCTCGGTGAGTGAAGCCGGGTCCTGGTGAGTGAAGTCGGGTTGACTAAAGTCCCGGTGAGTGAAACTAGGCATGGAATCTTGGTCCAAGGGATCAAGCACGAGTCAGAGATGGGCTGGAGGCTTAATCTCATGACTTAGAGGAGATTTGACGTTGCCTGGATCGGTCTGGTGACCGATCAGGGACGTTGGCACGGTGTTCCCTCGTGGATCGGTCGGGTGACTGATCCAGCGATGACTGATCGGTCTAGTGACTGATCAGGGAGCATACAGTGAGGTTGGGAACCTACTGCTTGGCTCCTGATCGGTCTGGTGACCGATCAGGGAGCATGCAGTTCACTCACTGCTCTGCTCCTGATAGGTCTGGTGACCGATCAGGGAGCATACAGTGAGTTGAGTTCCCCTGCTGCATGGCTCCTGATCGGTCCGGTGACCGATCAGGGAGCATCTAGTAGGTTTTGGGAACCTTACTGATCTGCTCCTGATCGGTTTGGTGACCGATCTGGAACACTGTTCAGACCGTTCTGGTCGATCAAGTGTCGCGGACTCCGTCTTATAACCAATCAGGCTGGAGCCTGATCGGTCAGAGAGCTTCCTGATCGGTCTGGTGACCGATCAGGTCACAGCCTGATCAGCCTGGTGACTGATCAGGCCCATGTGGCCGCGAAAGCTGGGAGTCCCAGCAAAGCGGTGGATCGGTCTGGTGACCGATCCACGAGCCCTGGATTGGTCCGGTGACCGATCACTTTAATTCAAAATGCGGTGTCAGAGTTCTGATCGCGCTCTGAACACTAATGATCACCACTGATACTCCACTGATATGTTCTGATGCTTTGATCTTCTGTTGATTTGCTAACCTAATGTGCTGCTAAGTGTGCAGGTGACTCAGGGATCATCCAAGGGATGTCAAAAGAAGGTTTTCGCTACAGCAGTTTTGGCTGTTTGCTTCAGCAGGTTGCAACGTTCTCTGGCGTGAGCTGCAACGGCTGAGGAGCTGATGACCTGGGGCTCGACTGGAAGGGATTCAGTGATTTTAGAGGAGGTCAGGGATAGCTGGCTGTTGCAGGAGAGCAGCTGGGAGCTGCTGCAGAGGAACGGTTGACCTGACGATGGAAGCTGGTTAAGCTGGGTAGCGGAGAAGAGTTGAACAGACTTCTTGCTAGAGTTCTTGCTGCGCTATCAGTTCTCCATCATCGAAAGCTTTGCTCTACACTTGTGCGATTACTCTATTGTGAATCTTGAGCAACCGTCTGTTACTTGGGCACTTGGAAGGAGAAACAAGGAGCTTGAGTCCATCAGCGGGAAGACACGAAGAAGGGAGTTCTTGCGTGAGATCTGCGCTGGGTGGAGCTCGGGAGAAGTTTGCTTGTGTTCTTGTGGTTCTAAGTGCTAAGTAAGATCCTTCTTGTGTTTCCTGTACTTAATACTTCATCATCTTGAAACACTGAGGAGAGGTTACTCCACCGAGAAGGAGGTTGCATTTTATCCAGATTTTCCGGGGCATGATCTGCCGACGATCAAGGGATCGCCCACCTTAAGGGCACGCCAAGGAGTAGGGGCAAGTTATCCCCGAACCTTGTAAATCCTCTTGTTAGCGTTCTTGCGTTTGTTCTTCGCTTAGGGTTTAAATTCTGCATACTCTGTTTTTGTTTGCTTCCGCTGTGCTACTAAACGTTTAAGTGCAGAAATTTGCAAAGTGCTAAAGTTTCGGTGTCTGGCTACATTCACCCCCCCTCTCTAGCAATCCAAGTTCCAACAAGTGGTATCAGAGCTTGGGGCTCTGTTCTAGCTGATTAACAACCGAGAGCTATCATCAATGGCGTTGAGAGAAGGTTTTAGCACCACCCGATCTCCCTTCTTCGATGGCACAGATTTTCAATATTGGAGATCGAAGATGGAGTACTATCTAAAGATGAATATCAACACTTGGTTCGCTGTGAAGGAGGGTTTTACCCCTCCTAAGGATGATGAAGGAAAAGAATTGGAATCTTGGCGTTGGACGGCTGAGCAAACTTGGAAGAGTGAAGCCGACGCGAAGGCAGTGGTGACCTTACAATGTGGCATGAACAAAGACCAACTCATCAAGGTTGGTCCATGAAGGAGATTTGTTCCTCAACCAACTTCAAAACCTCTCCATGAAGGAGAGTGAAACCGTAAGCGAGCTCCACAGTAGATTCAAAGAGGTATTGAATGGTCTCCACTCTATTGATGAAAAGGTCAAAAACCGCAACCTTGTGAGGTATGTGTTGAAAGCATTTCCAAGGAATGTTTTGTGGTCATCCATGGTGGATGCCTACAAAGTTTCTAAGGACTTATCAATTGTAAAGTTAGATGATTTATTTTGTGAGATGGAACTTCATGAAATGGCTAACAAAGGCCCCAAGGAGAAGGGGATTGCCTTAGTTGCAGGAGAAAAGAACAAGAAGAAGAAGGAGAAGGAAGTCTCTTCATCCTCATCTTCATCCGAATCTGAGTCCGAATCCGAGGAGGATGATAGTGACTCTTCTTCCTCCGAGATGGCTAATTTTGTTAGAAGAATGATGAGGAAGAGTCGACGCTTCAAAGGTAAAGGTAACCCTAGTGAAGCTAAAGTTGATAAATCTAATGTAACTTGTTATGAGTGTAGCAAGAAGGGCACTTCAAGAGTGAANTTGCATGCTTAACCAATATGTTGAAAAAGTCAAAAATTAAGGTTAAATCATTGCAATTAGAAGTTGAACAATTAAAATCCTCTAGGGATGAGGATGTAGACGATTTGCATGTTGAAATGCTAGAGGATGAGATTAAATCTTTGAAAATTGAAGTTGAACAATTGAAGTCCTCTAGGGATGAGGATGTTGATGATTTGCATGTTGAATTATTAGAGGATGAAAATAAATCATTGAAGAGTGAAGTTGAGAGACTCAAGAGTGTTCTTGAGAAGTTCTCAACAAGCTCAAAGACCTTAGACATGATCTTGAATGCCCAAAGGGCAGTCTACAATAGGGCCGGTATTGGTTACCGACCCAAAGAACCATCATTTGTGTCCTTAATGTTAGATAATCTAAGACACCTAGGGCTCAAAGGAAAGTAATCAAGGCATGGGTGCCTAAGTCTTGCTTAGTAAGTGCTTTAGGTCCCAAGGTTTGGGTACCTAAAACTTCTATTTTTCGAATTGTGTAGGTTGTGATTGAGGGGAAGCATCTATCAACTTGGTTCGTTGATAGTGGGTGCTCTAAACACATGACCGGGGATAGATCATTGTTTACTACCCTTCAAAGAAAAAGTAGAGGTAATGTTTCATTTGGTAACAATGGTAATCTTAAGGTCATAGGAATAGGAGACATTCAAATATCCGAATGTCTTAGGATTAAGAATGTCCTTCTAGTCAAGGGGATGACATTTAATCTCCTAAGTGTCAGTCAATTGTGTGATGCGGGTTACACAATTGATTTTCAATCAAGTCAATGTCTAGTTAGACAACATGACAACTTTGACACGGTACTAGTAGGAACAAGAGTAGATAACATTTATCAAGTTTCCTTTAAAAATGCTACTAATGCTTTTGCTAAGTGTCTCATGTCATGAGAAGATGAGTCCACCCTTTGGCACCGGAGACTAGCACACGTGAACATGAAGAATATCCAGAAGTTGGCCAACAAGGGTTTAGTTCGTGGCTTACCAAGCATCAAGTATGAAAAAAAAAAGATTTGTGATGCATGTCAAATGGGTAAGTAAACAAAATCTGCACATAAAGGTAAAAGCGCTGTAAGTACATCTACCGCTTTAGATTTACTTCATATGGACTTGTTTGATTGTAGCACTATCATATCTTTGAATCGAAGTAGATATTGTTTTGTTATCATTGATGATTTTACTAGATATACATGGACTTATTTTCTAAAATATAAGGACCAAACCTTAGATGTTTTCATTTCTTTTTGTAGAAAAGTTGAAAATGAGAAATCATCAACTATTAAGACAATAAGAAGTGATCATGAAGGTGAATTTCAAAACCAACGGTTTTTAGAATTTTGTCAAGATAGAGGGTATAGACACAAGTTCTCTACTCCTAGAACACCACAACAAAATGGTGTTGTAGAGAGGAAGAACCGAGTCTTACAAGAGGCTGCGCGAAGCATGCTTAATGAGTACTCACTACCGAGCTACTTGTGGGCCGAAGCTGTAAAAACAGCTTGCTACGTGCAAAACCGAGTCCTCATCCATAGGTTCTTAGGAAAGACTCCCCATGAACTTTGGTTTGGAAAACCACCTATGGTTAAACATCTTAGGGTGTTTGGTTGTAAGGTGTTTATCCTAAACACCAAGGACCACCTTGGAAAGTTCACGGCAAAGGCTGATGAAGGGATACTGGTCGGGTACTCCCTAGTTAGCAAAGCCTATCGAGTCTACAACAAGAGATCTAGATTGGTTGAAGAATCTTCTGATGTTGTCTTTGAAGAAATTCCAAAAGCAAATGAACAATCAGAAGATATTGAAGGAGCTCAATTTGAACTCAGGCAACTGGGTTTGGATGAAAGTCCAAATGTTGTTGATAATGGTGATGAGTCTGATGACGGTGAGCCTAGACAACCCATCGACCAGCCGGATCCTGAGGCTGAGCCGGTGTCTAGTGAAACCATTCAAGAAGCACCACCAACTCCTAGGACAACTAGGTTAGCCTCTAGTCATCCCCAAGACCAAATTGTTGGAGATATCCATCATGGGGTTAGGACTAGATCATTCTTTAGAAATGAGGCTAATGAAGTTGCCCTAATTTCCGAAATTGAACCTAGAAAAATTGATGAAGCATTAAATGATCCCGATTGGATCATTGCTATGCAAGATGAACTAGGTCAATTCGAAAGAAGTCAAGTGTGGGACTTAGTCCCTAGACCTAAGATGACCTCCATCATTGGAACCAAATGGGTCTTCAAAAATAAATTGAACCATAAGGGAGAAATCATAAGAAACAAGGCACGCTTAGTAGCCAAGGGCTACAGTCAAGTTGAAGGCCTTGATTATGATGAGACATATGCTCCCGTGGCCCGATTAGAGTCCATCCGATTGATGCTTGCATTTGCAGCACATCGGGGTTTCAAGCTATATCAAATGGACGTCAAATCGGCCTTTCTAAATGGTTTAATAAGAGAAGAGGTCTATGTCGAACAACCTCCGGGGTTTGAGAGTACCGAATTCCCAAACCACGTGTTCAAGCTCAAAAAGGCGCTTTATGGCCTTAACCAAGCACCCTAAGCTTGGTATGAGCGGTTGTCGACGTTCCTAATTGAAAAAGGTTTTGTTAGAGGCCAAATAAACCCTACACTATTTCTACGGAGAGATGGTGACAATATATTTGTAGCCCAAGTATATGTCGATGACATAATTTGTGGCTCAAACAACTGGGGCTATTTAAATGAGTTTATTGGACACATGGAGAGTGAATTTGAAATGAGTCTAGTGAGAGAGTTGACTTTCTTCCTTGGACTTGAAATCAAACAAACCCGAGATGAGATCCATGTGCACCAATCAAAGTATACTCAAGAGATGCTTCGAAAATTCAACATGAGTGATTCAAAAGAGGTAACCACTCCCATGACTACAAACACAAGATTAGACAATGATGAGAGTGGTAAACCTGTTGATTTGACTCAATATCGAAGCATGATAGGTAGTCTGCTATACCTCACAGCTAGCCGACCTGATATTCTTTTTGCTGTGGGTATGTGCGCTAGATATCAAGTTTGTGCCAAGGAATCTCACTTGATTGCTGTTAAGAGAATTTTGAGATATCTTAAAGGCACAATTGATGTTGGTCTATGGTACCCCCGTACCGAATCGTTTGACCTAATTGGCTATACCGATTCCGACTATGCTGGATGCAAGTTTGACCGGAAAAGCACAAGTGGGGGTTGTCAATTTTTAGGACCATCTCTAGTTAGTTGGTCAAGTCGGAAGCAACATTGTGTTGCTCTCTCCACGACCGAGGCAGAATATATTGCTATGGGAGAGAGCATATCGCAATTGTTGTGGATGATTCATACTCTAGAGGACTATGGATTAAGCTACAAGGGTGTGCAAGTGTTGTGTGACAACATTAGCACAATTAACCTAACGAAGAATCCGGTCCATCACTCTAGAACCAAACATATTGAAGTGCGTCACCACTTCATTAGGGATCATGTTGCTAGAGGAGATGTTGTACTCTCATATGTAGAGTCCAAATCAAATCTAGCGGACATTTTCACTAAACCACTCCCCGAAAATGAGTTTAGCTTCTTAAGAAGGGAGTTGGGAATGTGTCACGCTTCATAGACATCAAATTGCATTCAAAACCCTTCATGATCAATTCGATTTGTTGGGACACAATTGGGTAACTTGGGGACATCTCACACAAACTATAAGGTTTACCAAAACGTTTTTGTTTGCTAGAAATGGGGTGAGATGCTAGGATCAACTAAATTTCTCGAAATGTCAATGCATCCCTTGAGAAATTTGGTTGACGAGATAAAAATCACTTCGGTGACCAAGTATGGGGAAAACCAATGCATAACACATGTGTACTTGGCTCCATGAACATACTTGGACATTCCAATCAAGGAACCTTGATTGGAGACCTTATTTGGATACAAACTTGGTTGAAATTGAGTGGATGTATGTTGATTGAGTTTGACTCCACTTGAGTGGAGCAAAGTGATTGTTAAACCCATAAGGACCTTTGATCCTGGTTCAGGGATCAATTTTAGTCAAGGGACCACTTCCAAGATCGATAACTTTCATCAGATCTTGTCAGAAATCATTTGGAAGTCTGAAACTGAAAGTTTCAGATCATATCAGGAAAATTCAGGAAGCCTGATCGATCACCGGACCGATCAGGAGTATGTCTGATCAGTCCAACGGACCGATCCAGCTCCTTTGCGAAAAATTGTCAAAACCCACTGTGTTGGTCTGGATCGGTCCCCGGACCGATCTGGCGCCCTCTGTGGTGATCGGTCCATAGACCGATCAGAGGGGTCACAGAACACTTCGCGAAAAATTGACCAAACATTCTGTGTTGGCCTGGATCGGTCCCCGGACCGATCTGGCACCCTGTGGTGAACGGTCCACAGACCGATCAGGGGGCTCACGGAAAAACCTCCAAACCTACTGTTCGCTTCCTGATCGATCAGCCGATCGATCAGGAGCCTACCTGATCGGTCACCCGACCGATCAGGACCAGGCCAGTCCGATCAGGCTGGGGCCTGATCGGACTGGGCGCTCCCAGATCGAACGGTGATCCGTTCGATCACATTAAATTTCGGTTGGTGGACCGATCCACTAACCTATTAACTACGTGTAAACCCTTTCTTCCCAAGCCCTAGTGTCGAAATCCTCTCTTGCGCGTGTGATCTACTTGCCGTGCGAGAGCTCATCCTGCGTTTTCTCCTCCCTGCGCGTGGCTTCTTGCGATCGTCTCCCTGCTGCGCGTGCGACTGGGTTTTTCTTCTGCGCTGTTAGGAGTTTCTCTTTTGCTGTTGTGTTCTATCTCGCAAAGCACCATTTCTGTGTGATGTTCTCTGCGCAACTCAGCCGCGTGATTCCTCTCGTGAGCAAGTTTCCGAAGTCAATCAACTCAACATGGCACCTAAGTAAGCATTGTTGTTGGTTTTCTTACAAATCAATTCATAGATTATGTATTTGGCCTAACCATGTTCCTTCTTTTGGTGTTTTCCTGTTGTGTTGTGATCCTGCTCATTGCCGTGACCTTGCCATGATTTTTCGCCCAGCTGATTAAACCTAATCATGTGCAATCTATATCATGATCTGATTCTTCCCTTATGATCAAATCTCTTTCTTTGATTAAACCTATGTTCATATAATCCTTTCCATCGTGTATCATTCTTAAATCATTGATTACCTGATTAAACTTTTATTGATTCACTTCATTTGATTCAATTTGGTGTCATGATCAATTCTTCAAACCCATTAGAAAGTTATCTAAGGGCAAGGAACCCGCTGAAGGGTACTCCAAGGGCAAGGGCTCTTCATCATCTGCACCCCCTTCAAGATCTCCACCACCTCCACACACTAGATTTCAAAATATTAATTATGCACTAGACTATCAATGGCACACTTTCAAACTCATGCCATGTCGAACTGTGGACCAAACCTTCATCTACGAACATTGTCCGACGGTACGGCAAATCATTGAACACTATGAACTTCAATCCATTCTTTTCCTTGAGAGGCCAATCAACTTTGATTTGGTCTCTGAATTTTATAATAACATGGTCAGTGGAGAGGGCACGGGGTGGACCTGTGTCGCCAGTGTCGACCTTGATTTTAGTCTGTCTGCTTTCACTGCCTTTCTTGGTTGTCGCCGGTCAGATAATGACTTTTCACTCTACCCTTATCTTCCGGATCCTCTACCGATTCGCTTTGATGGAGTCACCCCTGACTCTATCCATGAATACTTTTTCGATCATCCCAGGTCGAGGGATCTCGGTGAGGCTACCAGTGACTTCCCTACATTTGCTGCTCTCCGCCTTTCCCCCATAGATTATGTCTTGTTTAAGATTATCACTAATTGTCTCATCCCTACTACTTCAAAGCACCTAGATGAAATTCACTCATTCCACTGCTTGATGCTCTACGGGATGCATCGACGGTTAGACTTTGCTATCGTGACGACCATATACTTCTCCATCATTGTCCACAATCAGATGTATGGTCAGACAGTTTACATGCCATTTGGCCATATCATCACTGTCTGGTTGCAGTCGGTTGGTATCAACGTTTCACAGGGCAGCATTGTACCCATGGTTCGACAGGACTGCCTACTTGATCGTCACATGTTGGCCCAGTCTGGCATTGTTGTCGGACCGCAGGGGCTGAGATGGAAGGATCGGAGACGTGTGGGGGAGTTACCGGAAGCAGCCCATGATCAGGAGCGACCCGCTGTAGCTGAGGATTACGATGAGTGGGCTCCTGACCTACGCTGGCAGGTGCGGAGCTAGAGCGGACGATGCAGCGCGAGCTACATATTTCCGAGCTCTGGCGACAGGAGGTCAGCTCAGAGTTTCGGTCCTTCGATCGCCGACTAGACGCTCTAGCATCCAACGTTTTTGGGATCTGCTCACTGCAGGAGACGTGGTATGAGGAGTGGTACCATCATACGTTTCCTGGAGCTGCGACCTCCAGCAACACTCCACTAGGGGATGTTATATGTATTGATGATTCATCGGACGATGACCCCACTGAGGGTTGATGCTATTTGACTGTTTGGATTGTATGACTCTATGGCTGTATGCTTCTGATTTATATGCTTATTGTTAGTTGATATGATTGTTCGTAAAATTGCTATCGTTATGTATGCCTCATTATGCGTTGCTATGACTATGCTTATGACTCCATATGATACATATGATTGTTTTGCCATGCCTTATCTTTATCATATGTTTTCGTATGTTTTCAAAAATTCAATCAAATCTTATGTTGATTTTGGGAAACCCCTAGGGTTGAGGGGGAGTATATTTAAACTTAACAACCCGTCTACACCCTTTTCGGTGTTTGACAAAGGGAGAGAGTGTGGTTGGTTAAGTTTGAGATAACTATGTTGTAGGGGGAGGATCCTGATTCCCCTATGATTCTGAAATTTGAATTTGAGAAAATTGATTTCAAAATCCTTAAACTTAAAATCGGGTTGTCAAACAACAAAAAGGGGGAGATTGTTGATGCAGTCTGACCCTGATTGTTGTTTTGGTGTTGACACCGATTTTAGTTTGGGTTGATGATTATGATTATGATTAAGTCCTGGTCGTGGACTAGACATACCTAGTGGGACTAGGTTTGATGAAATCCTAACTTGGAGGGTTAGGTGTGAGAAAATCCTAGCTTGGAGAGCTAGGTGTGGAAAATCCTAACCTGGAGGGTTAGGTATGGAAAATCCTAACCTGGAGGGTTAGGTGTGGAAAAGTCTTAGCTTGGAGGGCTAGGTGTGGAAAAGTCCTAACCTGGAGGGTTAGGTGTGAAAAGTCCTAGCTTGGAGGGCTAGGTGTGAAAGTCCTAACCTTGATGGTTAGGTGTGAAAAATCCTAGCTTGGAGGGCTAGGTGTGAAAAGTCCTAACCTGGAGGGTTAGGTGTGAAAAAGTCCTGGCTTGGAGGGTCAGGTCCTAGCCTGGAGGGCTAGGTTGATGAAATCCTGACTTGGAGGGTCAGGTCCTAGCCTGGAGGGCTAGGTTGATGAAATTCTGGCTTGGAGGGTCAGGTCCTAGCTTGGAGGGCTAGGTTGGAGTCCCTGGATCGGTCTGGCGACCGATCAGGGAGGTTGGCAAGGTGCTCCTTCATGGATCGGTCTGGTGACCGATCTAGCGATGACTGATCGGTCTGGTGACCGATCAGGGAGTATGCAGTTCACTCACTGCTAAGCTCTTGATCGGTCTGGTGACCGATCAGGGAGCCCACAAGTGAGTTGAGTTCCCCTGCTGCTCTGCTCCTGATCGGTCCGATGACCGATCAGGGAGCATCAAGTAGGTTTTTGGGAACTTTACTGATCTGCTCCTGATCAGTTTGGTGACCGATCTGGAACACTGTTCAGACCGTTCTGGAGAACGATCAAGTGTCGCGGACTCCGTCTTATAACCGATCAGGCTCCGGCCTGATCGGTTAGGAAGCTTCCTGATCGGTCTGGTGACCGATCAGGTTCATGTGGCCGCAAAAGCTGGGAATCCCAGCAAAGCGGTGGATCGGTCCGGTGACCGATCCACGAGCCCTGGATCAGTCCGGTGACCGATCACTTTAATTCAAAATGCACTGTCAGACACTCTGATCGCGTCTGAATACATCTGATTTCTCTGCGCTTAATCTCTGATACTTGATTCACTGCTGATTTGTTGTGCTAATGCTCTGATTAAGTGTGCAGGTGACAGGGATGGATTCAAACACTCAAGGAGAGTCAATGGAGGTCTTTTCTTGGAGCAGGTTTGTCCATTTGGCATCTCAGGTTGCAACGGTTGCTGGCGCTGCTGGAGCTGCTGACTGGGGCTAGGCTGAGGGAAGCTCAGGGAGTCCAGGAGAGCTCAGTAGTAGGCTGGTGGTTGCAGGTGAGCAGCTGGAGGCTGCAGTGAGATGACCTGACGATCAGTGGAGAGACTTAAGCTGCGTAGCGGAGAAGAGCTGTGTAGTTTTTTTGTTGAACAGAGAGCTTGCTGAGTTCATTTCTTGCTGCGCGATCAGTTCTCCGCATTGTGCTTCTGCGATCTGTTGTTCCATCATTTTGAGCAAGCGACTGTGATCTTTGAAGCAACCTTGCGTTACCTGAGCATTTGGAAGAAGAACCAGGAAGCTTGGCGAGTCCATCAGCGAGAAGACACGAAGAAGGGAGTTCTTGCGTGAGATCTGTGCTGGGTGGAGCTCGGTGAGAAGTTTGCTTGGGTTCTTGCTGTCCTAAGTGCTCTGTAAGATCCTTCTTGTGTTTCATTGTGCTTAAAACTCTATCTTTGTTGAAACGCTGTGGAGAGGTTACTCCACCGAGAAGGAGGTTGCATTTTATCCGGATTTTTCAGGGCTTGATCTGCCGACGATCAAGGGATCACCCATCTTAAGGGCACGCCAAGGAGTAGGGACAAGTTATCCCCGAATCTTGTAAATCCTCTTGTTAGCATTTTGCATTTGTGCTTAGCTTAGGGTTCATTTCTGCATACTCTGTTTTCCTTTAGCTTCCGCTGTGCTACTAACATTTGAGGTGCAGAAAATTGATAGTGCTAAAGTTTAACTATCTGACTATATTCACCCCCCCTCTTTAGCCATCCAAGTTCCAACAAAGTTAAGGGGGAGTCCTAATTAAAAGATCAATTTTTTTTCTATGAAAAGTTTTCTTGAAAGGTTTATACTTGAAAATATTTATTTTTAAAAATCTTTTGATTTTAAAAAAATATTGTCTTAGAACTCATTTTTGAAATTTTTTTTAACATATTTTTGGATTTAGAAATCATTTCATTCCTTTGAAAATGCTTGAAAAACAATTTGAATGGGCATCTTTTTGAAAATTTCTTATAAACTCTTTTGAAAATCTCTTAAAAAAAATCTTTTGAAAATCTACTTGACAAATGTTTTAACTACTCTCAAAAGTTATCTTCAAATGTTCACTTGAAAAAAAAAGGAACTTATTTTTTGGCTTAAGTTTTTTTACCTTGAGAATGCACTTTTCAAAATTATATGTTTGCCAAAGGTATTTAAAGAGACTTATTTGAGGCAACTTAAAAAACTTTCAAAATACCTTCAAAAGCTTTGAAAACTTTTAAGACTAAGCCTTTAAAATTATACTTATAACTTATGTCTTAAAAGTGTTGAGATTGATTTTAAATTCTTTTGTTCTACTATTGACCAAATTATCTTAAAAATTATTGTTTATTTCTCCCAAAAATTAATCCAACTCTAGACTTATTTATTTTCTTTTGTTCTTTTGTTCTGCTTTGAAAACTTGATTGTTGCTTATTGTTTTTTAATGAATGACAAAGTGGGAGGGTAAGGGTTAAAAGCCAGAAATTAATCCAAACATTATTTATATGGATCTTAATGTTTACTCATTTTACTGCTGTCATATTTTTTTTATAACTTTAACTAAGTTGTCATTATATCAAAAAGGAAAAGATTATTGATGCAGTTTACACTAATGGTCAAATTCAGATTTTGATATATGACAACTCATGCCTAGAAATTAGAATCAGAGAAATTTCTTGTAGTCCATAATTCAGTATAACAAATTGTTTTGTCGACCTGAGAGAGAGAGTGATAGAGTCCTCCATTACCTTGCTCCATTATCACCAAGACCATGAAGCCACACAACGGTAGCCAGATGCATCCCTTTGGGTCTAACAACATACGTCCTCCCAAACTCGTACGACCTTCCGGTAGATTTAGCGCCTGCAGGAGTTCGTTGGCCAACTCAATCAATTCAAGTAGACCGGCAATTGATAGAGGAGAACCAAGGGAACCAAACCTGAAGCAACCGAGCTGCTCCCGTGGCTCATCTCCACTGCAGCTCCCTTTCGGCCCCGGCCTACCGACGGCGAATGTTGCAGCAATTCGGATGCGCCCGCTGAAAAAGATCAATTTTTACAATTTTTTTATATCGAACGCCTGTGGGGACAGAGGATGAATCACAACCCATCTGGTTTCCGTTCCCGAAAAGAAACCGCATCATTTCAAAAGAGAAAGTCAAAAGAATAGAGGCACAGCATGCGAAAAGCTAATCCGCTTTTCGAACTCCCACGCTGAGCATCGAATAGCAGCGGCAGGCAGATCCACGTGGTGGTGGCGTGGTAGAAAAGAAGGGGAGTGACAAAAGCTTGAGCAGCTCGCAGGAACCGATGATAACTGGCAGAGAAAAATGATCGCTGCGACTGGCAAAAGTTATAGGCAACAAAGTAGGTAGGAAAAAAAAACAGAATCATCGACGGCAACCATGGCCCCCCGAGATTAAACAATCCGACGACGATCTACTTCTCGATTCCGCAGCAACACGATCGCGAAAAGATTAAAAAAAATAAACCCAAAACCGATCGAAAGAAGCAATGGATTCGTGGGCAAACCTCGATCGAGGGAGCTTTCGTCTTACAAGGAATCGAACAAGAGCATCGGGCGGTGTTGGGATTGATTTGGGAAAAGGGCGGTGCTCCTGCTGCATACTGAAAGCCGGGTTTGTCCACTGTCACCGGTTTGTTCAAGTGGGCCCCTGTGCACGCGCGAATCAAGTGGGATGCGGCATCGATGGGATTGGCCAGCCGGCTCGGCTTCCGTGGTTACCCCGTCTCGCTGAGTACACGAAGCCTATTTTTATTTGGCCAAAAATCTAAAAGACGTTCGTGAGCCTCCAAATTTAGCCGAGCCGATAAAACATATTTATAACAAGGGAAAAGAAAGGGAGGCTTGTTAAGAAGTACCTCGTCCCAAACAATTCCTATTTTTTTTTTTAAACTCTCAATATATCAATTTACAAATCTATCGTTATTAATTATTTTCTCTCTCTATTAACTTCTCTCATTTCTTCACGACGCATCCCAAAAAATCGTAACCTGCTCCATCATTTTCCTCTTCGCCCTTTCTTCCTGACACAATCTCCATCCTAAAAAAACCTTAACCAACGAAATCCATCACTCCACCATTTCCCTCTTCTCCATTACTTTCCAACAATTTTCATCCTAAACAAACTCTAACTAGCAAAATCCATCGCTCCACCAATCCAGGCCAACGAGGAAACTGAAGCAAGATCATACCCGTCGAGATCCATCGATTGGGAGCACTGAAATATCAACTGAGAGCATAACCACCAACAAGGAAATTGAAGTAAGCGCCCCGTCGAAGAAAGAGTCGAAGACACGCAATCACCATAAAACATAGTAAATTTCTTCATTTTTATAGTCTTTTTTATCTATTAGTCGTATTTTGTTCAATTTATTTTTCACAATTCATTATTTATTATTATTGGTTATTGTTCAGATTTTTTGAGATGGAGGTGAAATATTGAGATAACACGTGTAAGCTTGATCGCTTATACTTGCTCCTCCAACTCTAACTACTACAGAAAAGATTCTACCTCCATTTCAAGAATTCATTTTATTAATCGTATTTTCCACTTTTGGAAGTTGAAATTCCTGTTAACTCATGAATCTGGTTTATCATCTTTCTCTTTTGGAAGTTGAAACTCCTGCGTAGCAATGAAGGAATCAATCGTGATTTAAACTATGCAAATAATTGAGAATCTCTTCAATATAGTAATGGAAGGCCATTTTGTTAAATATGTAATAAATAAATAGGACTATTTTTTAAAGTCACCCCTTAACATAAACATATTAATTAATTAAATTCTCATGTTTAAAATATATTATTTCAGATTTAAGTAATAAAATGAATTATTTATTCAATAACAGACTTGAAATCTGTGTTTTGAAACTTAAGTATTATTTTCTTTCTTTTGTGAGGTTTCAATTTAAGAATTCCTTGATTATAGCTAAGTAGTGAGTACAATGAGTCATTTTAAATTTTATATGGACATTATGATAGTCCATTTGTTTCTTTTATCAAACTATCATAGTCCATTGTAATATATCACACTTAATTATTCAACAAATGTTTACAAAAAATCTCACTTATATCACCTATCTTTAATTTATTAAATAGATTCTTTATTCAGAATATGAAATACTATATGTTAGATATTTTTATTTTAGACAGAGCAAGCACATAGAATCAACTAATAGAGGGCCATAAAATATGAGAAATTATATTGTATTTCACTCTCTGAAGATAATTTTCTAATGTTATATCAGAATAAAAGCTAATAATATTTGAATGAGTATATTGTTCCTCATTTATGCTTTGTTATGAAATTGAATATTATTTTTCAAATTATTTTAAATTGATATTGTGTTATGGTTTGATTATGAAATTGTATAATCTTTTCCAATGCAATTTCTCAATCACATAGGTGACACAGATTTTTGTTCAGCTTCTTAGAGAAATGAAATCTGGATCTGGATCTTCATATTTTTCATTTCTCGGTAGTCACAAGTATAAAGAAGATCTCTATATGATTTCAATTTTTAATGACTTTAGTCTAATAGAGTAGTTTCTTAATCTTGGGAGAAAATGTGAGAAGATTGTTCTACAAAATGTGCTCTTGCAATATTTAGCACCACATCAAAATATATATGTGACATTGAATGAAGATGATGACGTCCGTATTATGACACATCTTTACATGTCTATGGGATTGACAATAATTAATATGAGAGCAGTGAAAAAAGATGAAATGAGTTCCCACAATCTCGAGAGGTAAAACAGGAATTGGGTTAATATTGATGATAATTGGGTTGATATTGATGATGATAACATTTATTTTTTTGTTTTTCTTGATATGCCATTTATAGAGTACAATTATTGATGATTGTTTAGTTATTTATCATTTTTATCATATGTTTCATGGAGATATATTGTGGGTGTACTTCTTGTGAATCTTGAACATATGTAAATTTTAGTTGGCAAGACATTGGATCATTTGAACTATTAAATAGAACATGATTATATTCCATTTGAGTTGCATTAATAATTTTTTAAAAGGTTAAAAATGGGATATCAACAACATATTCACTATTTAAAATAGTTGTGTATATATATATAAAGTACTCTCCCAAAGGTTAAATCATTCCAAGCTAGAAAATGATGTCATATTATTTAGATTTCATACACATCCGCATTTTATATTATATACATTTCAGTTTTGTTGATAAGTCTTTGATAATTATATAAGAATTGAATAGTGTATGTTTTGGTGTATAGATAGTAGGTTAATTAGAATTATTTTATGCTTACAATGATATTATACTCATTGTTAAATTGATAAGGTTTGAAACTGAAGAAGAGACACAAACTAGTAATGATGATCATCTTGAAGTGGGTTTGGTAAGAAATTCCATAGATGCTTGGAATTATTGCATCCGTGGAAAGGGCTAGATATTCAAGGATGCTACATAATTTCGAAAGTAAGCTAAAAATTATACAGTTGCTACGAGACGATCGTTTTTGTATAAAAAGAATGATAATAAGAAGGTTATTCTTGTCTGTAGCGAAAATAACTGTTCTTGGAGAATATATGCTTCAAGACATAAAGCTGACAAACTTTTTAGCATTAGAAAATGCAATCTAATACATACTTTTGGAGATGACGATCTTAATAGTAGAGGACATCCTAAAGCTGATGTTGCTTGTGTTTCCAATGTTGTGATGGATAGATTGAGAGGAGTGATAGGATCTTATCACTTGCTAGAGGGGGGTGAATAGCCAATCACCCACTTCAATCGCGGTTTTTTTCCTACACGTTGTTAGTGCGCAAGCGGAATAACAAATAATAAAATCTAACAACTAAGAAGACAAACCGATTTACGCGGTTCGGAGATGACACTCCTACTCCACGGTTGTCCGTAAGGTGGACGATCCCGATCCGTCGGTGGATGACTCCCCGGAAGACCTCCGGCTAGCGCGTGTAGCTCCTTGTGGGTGGAGAAACCTCGCCACAATCCGGACAATACTTCTGAGCATAAAGACTACTAATTGGCCTTTAACCAAAGTTAATTTCGTCAAGAACTCTCAGCCAAAATCGAGCCCCTTTAAATAGTGCTCTAGGCTGATATGACCGTTACCAGTCGACTGCTCCAAGGCCAGTCGACTGGTCTCACTTGAATTCAACCGTTGTAACCCCAACGTTCGAATTTTTGACCACCACCAGTCGACTGCCCCATTTACAGTCGACTGACCACCAGTTGACTGCCCTATTGCAGTCGACTGATCTTTCTGTGACATACACCAGTCGACTGATCAAGCATCAGTCGACTGCTAACCCTCTAAGCCTAGGGTTTTCTTTTCCGAGTATAATTCTCTCAGCACTCGAACCCTCACAACTTAGTCCCAGGATTTCCCTACCCGAGTAGAATCCCTCAGCACTCGAACCCTCACAACTCAGTCGACTCTTCATCCAGCAGCCTCGAATTGTTGCCTTCAAGCCCTCTTCGACTTTGGTTCTCACCCCTCAGATGCGCACACAAGCCCTCGGCTTGTCTCCATGCCATCCTTCACGTATGCCTCGAAGTCCGCTTCCCTCGGCTCATCGTCCCTGCTTTATCCACGGTCCCTTATATGCGCACACAAGCCCACGGCTTGCCTCCATGCCATCCTTCACCAATCCCGAAGCCGTCCAACTAAGCCCATGTGTATCCTGCAAGACCTGTACACTCACATACACATATCAAACACAAGGGTGAACCTAACTTAAATCCTTTGCCCAAACATCAAAACACATGGTCACTTAGGACCATAGATTGCCCTAACAATCTCTCCCTTTTTGATGTTTGACAATACGTTTAAGTTAGGGAAAACAAATAGCAAATACAATGCTAATAACCATTTGGACTTACGTTGCCAAGGCTTCACCTTGAACTTATACCGCCAATGCATATGCAATGCATGGATCCTATCACAAGGCATCCCCACACCTAACCTCTCCAAGAGTTTAGGACTTTTACCAAAACGGGCTTTTTAAGAACCTCTCCAAGGCTCCCCCTACATTGGACTTACAAAGGCTTTTTAAGAACCTCTCACAATGTTTCCCTTTTGCTAATAAATGAGCAACAATGCTCCCCCTTCAACTAAACTCCCCCTTGACCTAGGATTTCTTGCAAAGACATATTTGGTTTCCCACATAAACCCAACACTTCTCCCCCTTTGCCACACATAAAAAAGACACCAACAATTTCCATCCTATTGGATTCTTTAACCTCTAATGATCATAAACACATTGTACTAACCCCCCATAAGATTACACACTTGTTTTACATCGTTTGGACACCTTTTGACTGTTGAAACACAAAAATCAGCCTTTACCAGTCGACTGCCCTCTGTTCCAGTCGACGGGCATCCTGAAAATCCCATTTTCAGTATTTTTGACCCAATTTCAGAAATGCACCAGAAATTTCACAAATCTCCAAAAATTCTTATATTTTGTAGAGAGGTTTGTGGCACCCATACTTACTTGGGAAAAATACATTTAAAAATGTATCTATCACCAATCCCAAAATTGACACAAAATCCAAAACTATCTAAACGGTTCAATTGAACCTTGATCTAAAGTCCTAGTTTTGACCTCCTCTTAATGTATCTGCCCATACCAAACCATCATGCACCCATAGCATTGATTTATATGGCTCCACACATCAAAAACTAATTTGCATGCTCTATGACCCCCGTGTCATAATTTCATGCATGAAACTCAAACCCATTGTATCAAATCCCTAGGATTGAGACTCCAAATCTGTCTCCACATCCTTCGGCACACTCCATAACCCATCTAGACTTCCAAGAGAAATTCTCCCGGGATCCATAGACCATGGGTCCCAACTTGACTCCCAGAGCTCCCCCTTGAGCTCTTAGCCTTAGCCACTAATAATTACCATTTTGTTGATCAAATTAGGCTCTCAAATCCATGTTTTGATCCCTTTTTACATGCTTAAGTTTGCATTTACATTAGGTTTCATGAATTATCTCTATTTTAGCTTTGGATGCATTTCTTTCTACATTTGAGATATTTTGACACTAAAATTTGAATATTATTTTGTAGGCTTTGAATGATCATGGACCTACATCAGATTGGATCAAACTTAAGCTCAGCCTAGACTTTAATCAAGATGATCAAGCATTGGATTAATATGGGCCGTCCAATCAAGAAACGGTGAGATCTGAGCCATCCATCAGCTTCTTGTCAATCCGAGCTCAAGATAGACTTAATCAAGACCGCAGATCAAGATCCGAAGCTTGGAGCCAAATCAGAGTCCATCCAGCCGTTGGATCGAGCTTAAGAGGAGCCTAAACCATCCATTCAAAAGGCAAGATGATCTGAGCCATCCGTCGTAGATCTGGAAGATCCGAGCTACTGAGAGGAAGATCCTGACCATTGATGGAGATCTGGAGAGTTTGGACTCAATCCGAGAAGATCTGACCGTTGGATGAGGCGAGGATGATCACAGCCGTTCAAATTCAAATGGGATAATTTAAATATGAGAACTTCTCCGCCAAGCTCTGTCGTCGCGTCATCGCCAGATCGCATAGCTTCTTCCCTGTTTCGAGTTCTTCAGTTTCTTCATCGATTTCTTTGCTGTTTTCTTCTCCGATCGCGCACGGCCAACGTCAAATTCGTTTCTTCTCAAGGTTTTGAATCATCGAGGTATATTTTCTGTTTAGTTTGCTAATCCAAATCTCGAAGCTGAAGGAGCTAAGGTGAGGGTTTCGCTGGAGCTGCTGTTCTTGCCGATTAATCCTTGTTGATCACTAGTTTCCGTCGTCCGGAGCTGTCGATGGTTTAGAGGGGTTCTTGAAAGCATTTTGATTGTTCCTGAGCTCGATCGCCATCCAGACAATCGAGAAGGAAGAGATCAGGGACAGTTTTCAGCTACTGACCGATCGCTGTGACCGGACAGAGATGTCTCTAATCGGTCCCGTGACCGATCAGAAGAACACCTGATCGGTCCCGTGACCGATCAGGAAGAGCAGTACAGACCAAGTTGCAGCAAACTGATCAGGGAGTGTTCCTTTGTTGATTTTTGAGTTGGAGGGTCTCTAACTCATCTTTTGTGTGACGGCGAAGGGAAGTCTTGACGATGAACTGATTTGATGTTCAAATTTAGGATAATTTTGGTTTTAAGCTCTTATTTCTTCAAGTTGTTTTAGATTGTTCCCTCTACACTTCAAGTCAAGTTCTTAAGTAATGTTTTGATCTAGTTTTTATTATCTTGCAATTAATTTCCTGCAATTAGTTCTTAAATTTCAATTCCATCGTTTGAATTTAATTGCTTAGTTGTCAAATAGGTTAAGTTTAGTTTTCGCAATTTCCTAATTCATTTCTACTTAGCTAAGTCCATTTCTTTCCGAATTGTTATTTCATTCCTTATCGCAAAAACCCCCATTTTACTAGAAAACCCCAAAACATAATAAACGACACCTTCAAGCATGAATTAAACACTCTTAACTAGTCCTTGGAAAAATACGACTTGAGGCCTCTATACTACATTTTATTTTGTGAGCTAAGGGTTTTCAACTTATAAATATCTAAATTTGAGGCTCATTCGTGACACTTGTAATTGGGCTACCATCAGCCACCTCCCTAGGTGACTCAACAAATGCTAGACCATACCGGTGCACCTCCGGTGTCTCTTGGTCTACAACTCTAACCTTCTTATCCTTGGACCCCTTGTCCTTAGTTAAGACTTTCTCCTTGCTTTTAAATGACATCCCCTTGCCATTTTTGGACTTCCCCTTCTTGCCATAGTTATATGCTACCCTAGCATATTTCTTTTCATTTGCATCGGAGAACTTAGACTGGTATCCTAGACCCAATCTATCATTGTTGGGTTTTCGACTACCCAACCTCATACCCAAACCCTTAGATTCAATAGTGAGTCTATCTAGGATTTTCTCCATTTCTTCAAGTCTTGCCCTCAAGACTTGATTTTCTAACTCTAGAGCTCTAACCCTAGAGTTAACATGTCCACTTTGGACATTCCTAGACCTACCCACTTTCCTAGGCATATGTCTCCCTTTCTTGGGATTTGTGCCTTGATCATTAACCACCTTTCTTCCCTTAGGCATGGTAGTTTGGGTCTTTCTTGGTCTAGCTTTGGGTAATGATTTTCTAGAATTATCTACTTTGTTAACCCTATTCCTATCATTATACCTAAATCCATGATTATTCTTAAAAAGCATATAAGAATTCGAAATTGGATTTAATTTTAAATAAGGAATTACCTTCCCTTTTACCTTTGAAGCTCCCCCTTGACTTGAGCTCCTCTTCTTTTCCAATTTCTTCAAGTGCGCCAATTTCTTGATTTCTCCTTTCTTTGGGCACGTGGTGTGGTAGTGTCCATGCTCACGACACGTGAAGCAAATTATATGCTTCTTATCATTCTTTGCTCCATCCCTACAACTCATGTTAGTTTTTAAACTATTTGAATTGAGTTTAGGGTTTACCTCATTTTTCTTACCCAATGAACACTTGTCCTTGTAGTGTCCCTTTTGATTGTACCCAAAGTAAATTATGTGATCCTTTGACTTTGCTTTGATGGAGGTGGAAGCTTCTTCTTGCACCGACATTGATGATAGTCTCTCCTCCCTCTCAATCCTTGACGTGGAAACTTCTTCTATTTCTTCCTCACTTGAGGATGTGGACGATTCTACTTTCTCCTCCTCTTCGGATGTTGAACTCGATTCATCTTCTGATTGGTCCTTTTCCTTCTCTTGGACTGATGACCCCTTTTCCTTGGGCTCTTCTTCTCCTTGTCTTTGTGTCAAATTTTCATGTAGAGCTATCACCTTTCTCCATAGTTCATATGCATTCTTGTATTCTCCTATATTTGACACAATATATGGAGGTAATAAATTCAATACAATTCTAGTTATCTCCTTATCCGCCTCCGCTTCCTCCGTTTGATTCTTGGTCCAATACCGAGGTTGAAGGCATTTTCCTTTCTTGTCTGTTGGAGCTTCAAATGGAACTTCCAAAGTGGTCCAATGATCCCAATCCATTTGGAACCACGTCTCCAATCGCTTCCTCCAATAATCGAAGTCATCTCGGTCGTATGGAGGTGGAATCCGAATATCCCATCCTAGAGGACCTTCCGAGTCCATCTTCCTCTAGCTTCTTGCTCTCCCGACGGTTAGTCCATAGACGAGCGACCCCGCTCTGATACCACTTGTTAGGATCCTACCATTTTCTAGAGGGGGGGGGGTGAATAGTCGATCACCCACTTCAGTCACGATTTTCTTCCTACACGTTGTTAGTGCGCAAGCGGAATAACAAATAATAAAATCTAATAATTAAGAAGACAAACCGATTTACGTGGTTCGAAGATGACACTCCTACTCCACGGTTGTCCGTAAGGTGGACGATCCCGATCCGTCAGTGGATGATTCCTCGGAAGATCTCCGGCTAGCTCATGTAGCTCCTTGTGGGTGGAGAAACCTCGCCACAATCCGGACAACACTCCTGAGCACAAAGACTACTAATTGACCTTTAACCAATGCCAATTTCATCAAGAACTCTCAGCCAAAACTGAGCCCATTTAAATAGTGCTCTAGGCTGATATGATCGTTACTAGTCGACTTCTCTAAGGCCAGTCGACTGGTCCCACTTGAATTCGACCGTTGCAACCCCAACGTTCAAATTTCCGACCACCACCAATCGACTGCCCCATTTGCAGTCGACTGACCACCAGTCGACTGCCCTATTTGCAATCAACTGATCTTTCTGTGACATACACCAGTTGACTGATCAAGCATCAATTGATTGCCAACCCTCTAAGCCTAGGGTTTTCCTTCCCAAGTACAATTCTCTCAGCACTCGAACTCTCACAACTTAGTCCCAGGGTTTCCCTACCTGAGTACAATCCCTCAGCACTTGAACCCTGACAACTCAGTCGACTCTTCATCCAGCAGCCTTGAACTATTGCCTTCAAGCCCTCTTTGACTTTGGCTCTTGTCCCTCAATTGCGCACACAAGCCCTCGGCTTGTTTCCATGCCATCCTTCACGTAGGCCTCGAAGTCCGCTTCCCTCGGCTCATCATCCCTGCTTTATCCACGGTCTCTCAGATGCGCACACAAGCCCACGGCTTGCCTCCATGCCATCCTTCACCAATCTCGAAGCCGTCCAACTAAGCTCATGTGTATCCTGCAAGACCTGCACACTCACATACACATATCAAACACAAGGGTGAACCTAACTTAAATCCTTTGCCCAAACATCAAAATACATGGTCACTCCGGACCATAGATTGGCCCAACAAGGAGAGCCCTCGTATCAACCATGCACAATGTTGAAAGATATTCATAGAGATTATGGGGTCGAGCTTAATTACAACAGTGTTTGGAAAGGGAAGGAATTGACAATGCATGACATTCATTGTGTAGAGGAAGGGTCTTATGATAGATTAAGATGGTATTGTAGTGCTATCAAAAAAACTAATCCTGAAAGATTTGTCGAGTGTGAAATTGATCATTGTGGTAATAAATTTAAACGGTTATTTATCTGCTTCAATGCAAGTGTAATTGGTTTTATCAATGGATGTAGACCCTTGGTTTTCTTAGATGACACTCACATAAAGAATGAATACAAAGGATGCATTTTGGTTGTTGTGGCAAAGGATACTAATGATGATCTTTTCACTTTAGCATATTCAATTGTAGATGCTGAAAATGATAATAATTAGGGATGATTTTGTTTCTAACTTAGAAGTGTCCTACTTTCGCATTCCTATATTGGGTTCCATGAGTTCACCTTTTTTTTTCTGATAGACATCTTGGGATAATCAAGGCTATTCAGATAATATTCCCAGATAGTCATCATGCCTACTGTTTGAGGCATTTGGTAGACAATTTTGTGAAACAGGTTTGGCCAATGGTATATTTGTGTTAGGAAACATTGCTTTTTGAATATTACTAGTTTATGTACTTTTTTTTATTTTTTGAATGTAGGTCATGCGAAGGTACCCACTTCATAATAAAAAAATATTGGTCATCTATTTTCAAAAAAGCTGCATATGCCCTATCGACACAAGAGTTTCAAGAATATGTTAACATTATAGTAGGGTCAATGCCACTTTCCAAAGACTTTATAGTATCCTCGTGTGTAAAAAGTTGGGCAAATGCATATTTTCTAGGAAATGGTGGGGTGTCATGAATAATAACATAGCTGAATCTTGGAATAATTGGGTTAAAGCAACATGATTTCTTCCTATCGTGGCCATGGAGGATCACATACGCATTCAAATTATGGACATAATGCACAGACGACGTGAAGCAACAATGGGGATGGTTAAAAGATTGAGTCCATCAAAGGAGAATGCTCTTGCAAAAACATATGCTGAATCTTGTAGTTTGAAAGTGCGCAAGGCATGTGGTTGGAGTTTTGAAGTTGTGGATGGGAATAAATCATTTGCTGTTGATTTGTCTGCTAGGACTTGTTTGTGCAAAACATGACAGATTAATAGGTTTCTATACAAACACGCATGTGCAGCAATAGAGTCAAAGCCATTATCATTATATGATTTCTGTGATAAGTACTTTAAAATAGAGTTGTTTCATGAAAGCTTCAAAGTAATCCTAAATCCAATCCATACATGTCACATGTTTAAGTACAATCCCAAGCACCCATTTGTAATCAATGCTCCCGATATTCGAAGCCAACCAGGCAGAAGAAGAACTCAAAGGATATCTTCGCAAGTTGAAAAACGTGTAAGTCGGTGTCATGGGCAAGGTCATAACTGACGCAGTTGCAAAGAAACCATTAACTAACTCTACTTTTATTTTGTGAAAATAGTATGGAACTGCTTGATTTACAAGTAAAACATTGTATTATGAAATTTCTCTTAACGAGCATGTACTCATATATTTGATCTCTAATACATTTTCCAATTTACAAGAAAAGGAGGATGATAGAACAAAGTGTTGGTGCAGGTAGCACCTAAGTCAAACCTGGGTTTTGATAATGGTAAAGGGTTCAAGAGTTAGGATATTATTGTTATCTAATGTGTTTACTAAGTGTGCAGGAAAGAAGCCCTAGGCACACTAGGCAAGAAGTCCTGGCAAAGGGCTGGCTAAAGAAGACCTGGTCAAGGGGCTGGGCACCGAAGACCTGCTCGGAAGGTGGGCACTAAGTCCTGGTCGAGGACTGGGCATGAAGTCCTGGCAAGGGGCTGGGCACCGAAGACCTGCTCGGAAGGTGGGCACGAAGTCCTGGTCGAGGACTGGGCACGAAGACCTGGTCAGGTTGATCAGGCAAAAGTCCAACAGGAGGAGCCGGTTGGTAAAAGGTAAATTCTCCTGAGAGGAGTAGGTGAGGACCTGTTCCCCGTCGAGGGAATAGTAGGCGTCGGTTCGACCTAGGGTTCCATATGGGAGACCCGAAGTCAGAACCAAGACAGCTACGGCTATAAAAATGGACTAATATTCTTGCCTTGTTTGTTGTGGAACTAACCTTGGATGCAGGGACCGAAGGAGTGTGTTTCTGCAGCTCAGAACGCCCCAAAGGAGAGGGGCATGCAGCTGGGCTAGTCGCCCGGGAGGTCCCGGGAGCCCAAGGTCAAAGCCAAACAAGCAGTTAAGCAAGAATCGCTTCGAAACAACACTGGGGTAGGCGCCCGGGAGGTCCTGGGCGCCCAAGGTCAAAGCCAAAGAGGAGTCGAAGCAAAATCAGCCAAGAAGCCAGCAGACCAGGTCAAGCTGGGCGCCCGGGAGGTCCCGGGCGCCCCAGTCAGCTCCGAGGCCGATTCTGAAGGGATAAGCGCTGACCAAGCTGCGGATGAGTTTTCTCCGATCTGAAGGCACGTGTCAGGCACCCCCGGCGAATCAGGTGCCCCCAGGAGCATTATAAAAGGGGCTCGACCCCTAGGATTCAACAACACAACTTTCCAACGCCTCTACGCTTTTCGTTTAAGCGCTCTGCTCCAGCAAACTCCGATCTCGACATTCCAGCGCCGACGACGACTCTCTGCTCTGAAGTATGATCCACACCGGGCGTCGGTAACGAAAAGTGTATTCGTTTATTTATTGCACTACTATTGTATCAAAATTCTGTAAATCTTTGCGCTATTATAGAATTGCCCGCAATAAACGGTCAAGGACCGTGGGCCTTGGAGTAGGAGCCGACTGCGACTCCGAACCAAGTAAAAAATACTTGTGTTCCTCGTGTTTGTTTTTAATTCCGCTGCGTATTTTCTCTTAAGTCTTATCCAAAAAAGTTTTCACGATATTCACCCCCCCCTCTATCGTGTTTCTCGATCCAACAAGTGGTATCAGAGCGGGGTAGCTTAAATTTGGTGCAACCACCAATTTGAGAATTTTTCGGATTTTTACGAAGTTTTCAATTTCTTTTTCGATCGAAGTTTTTATCGTTAATCGAGGTTGGTGCAACACCACTCGATAATTTCTTTTAAATATCTTATTCCCGCACTGCTAATCCAAGACCAAGTATTGGGATAGTTTTTTTTCGTTGTTATTATTTCAGAATCTCTAAATAGCCATGCAAGAGGGTTTTAGTACAGCCAGACCACCACTCTTTAGTGAGGAGGATTTCTCCTACTAGAAGAGTCGGATGGAAGTCCACCTGAAAACTCAGGTGGACATGTGGATAATAATCCAATCTGGTTTGGAAATCCCAAAAAATGCTGAAGGAGTGCTACAACCTTTCACCGAATGGGACACCTCGCTAAAAAGAAAGATTGAGGCTGATGCTAAAGCTACCTAAACACTCCAATGTGGTCTAACCAAAGAAGAGCTGAACCGGGTGGGACCATTCAACAGTGCAAAGGAACTATGAGGTAAATTAATTGAATTGCACGAAGGAGCATCCGACACCCGAATCAGCAAGAGGGACCTACTACTGAACAAGCTGTACACGATTAAAATGAACGACGGTGAGTCAGTAGCCCAGCTCCACGCCAGAATCGGTCACAAGGTAGAAAATCATGACCTGATCAGGTATACTCTTAACGCTTTCCCAAGAAATACTTTGTGGGCATCTATGGTAGATGCGTACAAAGTTTCAAGGGATCTTTCCAAAATAAAATTAGATGAGTTATTTTCTGAACTTGAATTACATGAGCAGACTAACTGCACCTTGGCCGAGAAAGGCATTGCTTTTGTTGCAGGCAAAATAGAAAAGATGGTCAAGAAGAAGCCTCAACCTGCACCCGAGTCTGACTCAGACTCAGACTCAGAAGACAGCGAAGGGGATCGACCCAAGCTGGTTCGACTTGCCCGAAACTACTACAAGGAATTGAAGAACCAGTCCAACAGAAGAAAAGCCAGCCGAAAGAAGGAGGATCTGGCCGAACCATCCAAGAACAAGTCAAGTGTGACCTGCTTCGAATGCAACAAGAAGGGACACTTCAAATCGGAGTGCCCTAATCTGAAAGAAGCCAAGAAGACAAGAAGGAAGAAGGCCCTTCAAGCAACCTGGGACGAGTCTTCATCCGAAGAAGAAGAAGAGGCTCCACAATCGAACCTGCTCGCCCTGAGTGCTTCCGAAGACATCGATACCGGATCAGAATCAGAACCGGACGACGACGGAAAGCTCACATTTCGGAAGACGGCAAAATCACTGTAAGTGGTTATTCAAAATCTGAATTAGCTGAATTAATCGCATACCTTTCTAGTAACTTGGCGAAAGCCAAAATTCGAGTTGAGTCTCTCCGACAGGAGGTAAAACTCCTGAAGGAGGGAGCTGACTCTAGATCCTTAACTGAGGAGGTTCAAGAAGGAACCTCTACTCAAGTTGAAAAACTTGAGAAAGAGAACTCCTTCTTGAAAACTCAAGTCAAGGACCTAAGAGCAGCTTTGGAACGATTCACTTCGGGTTCCAAGGGTCTTGACATGATCCTTGGAAAATAGAAGTCCGTTCTAAATCGATCCGGGTTAGGGTATCGAACCAAGTCTAGACAAAGGTCATATTATGCTGTACTGAATCAGTCTAGACCCAAAGTTCAGGCATGGGTACCCAAACTTTGCCTGAACAACCAAGCTGGACCAAACCAGTATTGGATCCCCAAGGACAAGATTCATATCTTGCCTAATCATTACCGTGACTTTAGTCCAGGGGGAGCCAAATTAAAAACTATTTTTATAGTTAAATAAATTCCCTTTCGTACTGTAAAATTGCATGATTACTTGTTTATTTATTTTTTGTAATTTACCATGCTTAGATCTAGGACAGGTTAGATTAAGGACTAAACCGATTAATTGAAATTTGAATAACATAGTATTGGGTGTGTTGGAAACGGGATGGCTAGAGAGGGGGGGGGGGTGAATATAGCCAATCACTTTTATCTTTGGCAAGTAACAAGTTTCTGCACTCAATCTTATCAGTAGCACAACGGAAGAAATAAAGCAACAGAGCAGTGCAGAAAACCAAAACAGAAACCGAAAATAAACAACCATAATTAGCAAGATCGCTAACAAGGAGGGTTTACAAGGTTCGGGGATAACTTGCCCCTACTCCTTGGCGTGCCCTTAAGGTGGGCGATCCCTTGATCGTCGGCAAATCAAGCCCCGGTTATCACCGGATAGGAATCAACCTCCTTCTCGGTGGAGAAACCTCTCCACAGTGTTTCAATCACAGATAAAGTTTAAGCATAAAGAAACAACAAGAAGGATCTTACTCAAACACTTAGCAAGGACAAGAACACAGCAAGCTTCCCTGAGCTCCACCCAGTGACGATCTCACGCAAGAACCCTTCTTCGTGTCTTCCCACTGTCGGACTCCAAGCCTCTTGTTCTCTCCTTCAAGCGCTCAAGTAATGGATGATTGCTTCTCGAAAATCAGTAGCTTGCTCAGGGTGATGAAATTTCAAGAACGCAGCAAGCTTGTTGTGGAGAACTCAAGGCGCAGCAAGAAGTCAGTATTCGAACTCTGCTTCCACGAAGCCATCTTCCGCCCTTTTGATTTTCCACACAGCACCAGGTGACAACATCCTCCGTAGCCTCCAGCTACCACACTGCCAACGCCAGCTACCACTGAGCCCTCTCTGGTCTTCCTGAGATCCCCTCAGCTAAGCCCCAGTCTCGGCTCCAGTTTGCAGCTCGGCCGTTGCAACCTGAAATGGAGAATCGGACAAACCTGCTCCAAGGAAAGCCTCCATTGACCTCTCCTTGAGTGTTTGAATCCTCCCCTGTCACCTGCAGCTTGATCAGAGTGTTAGAGCAGCGTATCACACAGTAAATCAAATATCAGATGTAAGTAGCAGCGAATCGGATACGTTCAGACGCGATTAGAGCGTCTGATAGTGCATTTGAATTAAAGTGATCGGTCACCGGTCCGATCAGAGCGACCTCTGATCGGTCACCTGACCGATCAGGCTAGGTCCAGACCGATCAGGCTCCGTCCTGATCGATCCCCAACGCTCGATTAGAAATCGTGATTTCTTTGTGACTTCTCCTGGATCGATCACCAGACCGATCCCAGGTTGTGGATCGTTCATCCGACCGATCCACCCCTTTCTTGGGCGATTTCTGAGCTTCGCAGTCCAGACCTCCTGATCGGTCACCAGACCGATCAGGCAGCCTCCTGATCGGTCACCAGACTGATCAGATCATGACCAGACCGATCAGGCTCCGTCCTGATCGATCATAGAGAGGAACCAGCGACGCTGGATCGTTCTCCGGAACGATCTGCACAGTGATCCTGATCGGTCTCCAGACCGATCAGGTGCAGATCAGCAAGGGAACTCAACCTCACTGTTCGCTCCTTGATCGGTCACCCGACCGATCAGGAGCCAAGCAGTGGGTGAAACACGCACGCCCTGATCGGTCACCGGATCGATCAGGAGCAGTACAGTAGGTTCCCAACCTCACTGTGTGCTCCCTGATCAGTCACCAGACCGATCAGTCGTTGCTGGATCGGTCACCAGACCGATCCACAATAGAGTAGCATGCCGACTTCCTTGATCGATCACCAGACCGATCCAGGGGCTTAAACTTAGCCCTCCAAGCTAAGTTCTCTTCCACCTTAGCCCTCCAAGCTAAGGATTTTTCACCTAACCCTCCAAGTTGGGAATTTGCACCTAACCCTCCAAGTTAGGACTTTTCACCTAGCCCTCCAAGCTAGAACTTTTCACCTAGCCCTCCAAGCTAGGACTTTTCACCCAACTCTTCCGGATTAGGACTTTCCAAACCTAGCCCTCCAAGCTAGGACCTGACCCTCCAAGCCAGGATTTTTCACCTAATTCTCCAAGATGGGAATTTGCACCTAACCCTCCAAGTTAGGACTTTTCACCTAGCCCTCCAAGCTAGGACTTTTCACCCACCTCTTCCGAATTAGGACTTTTCATACACCTAGCCCTCCAAGCTAGGATTTTCAACACCTAACCCTCCAGGTTAGGATTTTCCAGCACCTAGCCCTCCAGACTAGGATTTTCAACACCTAACCCTCCAGGTTAGGATTTTCCAACACCTAGCCCTCCAGACTAGGATTTTCCATACCATGCCTGATCCCCGATCAGGACTTAATCATAATCAATAATCATCCACCTAAACTAAAATCGGTGTCAACACCAAAACAACAATCAGGGCCAGACTGCATCAACAGGGTGGAGGTGAGATGATAGTACGTTAGGGAAGCCATTTTGGCGGAACTAGCCGAAGCTACCGATCCAAGACCCAAACTAGTTAGACCAAAAACTTTCAAGGAGTAACTTGAAAATGGATTTTCAATAAAAGGCTTTGTCAAGGAAAGGGTTGATGATCCAATAAGGCTACGGCCAAAGAAGGCCAAGTGCCTCGCCAAGACCTGGAAGCTGAATATTGAAAACTAAATTCACTTTACTATTGTCAGATTTGAATCTAACACAGATTTCAATTAATCTTAGATTCAACCACTATTTTCAAAAATAAATTTATAAACATAATTAACTGGTTTTTCAAAATTAATTTAACTTTTCAAAATTAATCATGATTTTTCAAAATAAAATCTGTACTTCTATTAAAAACTGTCTCATAAAAACCCATAAGTTAATGTGATTGATAACTAGATATCGGGTGAGATAGTTAGGACTTAAGTTAATGCAAAATCTAATTTCTGTAATGTTGAATTTGGAATTGAATTGTCTTGATTATTGGTTGGTCATTAGAGTCAAATCAGGTCAAATAGTCAAACCTGGTCAAATAGTCAAACTGGTCAATGGTCAAACGACGATCAATCCGGGCGCCCGTGACTCCTCGGGCGCCCCCTTCCCTTTCTCTTCGACCAAGACAGCAAAAGCTGTCAATACCTAGATATGCTAGGCGCCCGAGACCTATCAGGCGCATAGACCTTTAAAGTCAATTCCAGGCAGCAAAAGCTGCCACACATGGCAGCTGACCCCAGGCGCCTGGGTCCTCATGGGCGCCCCCATGGACAGTGTCAAAACCAAGAAAGCTGCATCTGGCAGCTACCAGCTGACTCCAGGCGCCCAATCTCTCCCGGGCGCCCGACCAAGCCCTATAAAAGGCCACCGAGACCTCATTCACTTGCCACACCAAAACAAACTCTCTTCTCCAACTCTTCTCCTTCCTAAGGCATCCGAACAACCCTCTCGTGCCCCCGAACGCTCCACTTCAACCATGCCTCCCCGGATGGCAACCCGGTATCAATTTTTCATGCATTTTTAATTATTTCCTTTTAGTTATTTCGCTAAATGCATATTCTTTATTATGTTAGAAAACGCCGTACTATTCAACCCAACCCCGGGCCCGAGCCTAGCCCTGACCCTAGGTTTCTGACCCTAGACTATTTTGCTAGGACAACCTATAAACCCATCAAGACAAGCTTCTTGAATAGGCAGTTTTTCACTCAATCCTGTCCAGTAGCCATGGACGTCATTAACTTCTATCAACTTGATCGACTTATTTTCTGCACTCATCCTGTAAATACAACCCTATGTGCAGAATTTTACAACAACTTAGTAAGACAAGATGATCTTAGCTATATCACCACTGTACAAGGAAGACCCTTGACTATCACACCCTTGTTGTTTAACAGATTCCTTGGACTGCGAGCTTCCCATTCCACTTTCTGCTGTTACCCTCCTAGAGATCCTCCCTTTGCTCCCCCTACTCCCATATTGATCTAGATACCCTTTATTTATACTTCTATAGAACTGCCCGAAACCCCCTGGTTAGTCGGTTTCAATCAGTAGATCTCCAGGTCCAGGATTATGCTCTTTATAGAGTTCTAGTCCGTTGCATTCTTCCCTTGACCACTAGGGACATCGCGACCATTCCATACCTTCCTGCTGTATGCTTTGATCTATCACCTAGACATCGATATTGGACTTCACATATTTCACACCATTCTATATGCATCCAATGTTACTACTCAGGGTCGGGTACGCACCCCTTATTGCCACGTCATTACCTCTCTTCTTCATCATCACGGTCGCGACATTACCGACGGAGAGATGACCTCGATAACTGAGTTTGACGAGATTGGGTATAGAAACTTCTCCCTAGCGGGCATAGATGTCTCGGGCACCGGGGTTTTATCATGGAGACGTCAGCGAGCCGGAGTCCAGATCGATTCCGATGAGGAGGTGGAGGTCGATGATAGGCCCAAACTATGTGTCACGAATGTGGGTCTCAAATTTAAAATTTATAAATGAAATGCTGGAAACCCTTTTTACAATCAAAAGTATGAAAATGTAATATAGGGGCCACAGGTCGTATTTTTCTCGGGGCTAGTTGTTGTTATTTTATTCGCGCTTGTATTTAGGTGTCGTTTGTGTTCTCGGGTTTCAAATAAATGTTCAGGTTCTGGACTGCAATCGGAAATGACAAAAATCACAATGAAAAATAATGGAAACCTAACTCATGAACTAACCAAGTGATGGCATTTAATGATTCAACCAATTGGATCACTTACTCCTCTAAAGCCCTTAAGCAATTTGTTTAAAACTGATTTCTGATTTCATAAGCAAAACAAAATGCCAAGCAATGAAACAACAAAGTCAATCGCAAGACATGGACAATTGCAAGCAATCTAAAACCAAATTGATACAAAATCGTGCCAAGACTTCATTTGATACAAGTGCTAATAATTGAACAGCTTGATTCCAAAAGTAGAAAAACTGATGTATCCAAGAGTGACACTAAATGCAAGATGTATAACTGATCAAATCAGAATAAAGCTAATCAATTCATTTGAAACAAGCCCTTAATGAAGTGCCATGCATGAACACAAGGAAAAATTCAGACTTGAATGTAACAATCCAGAAATGGATTGGACTGCAGAAACTGGATGCAAGAATTCAGAATGACATGAATGCTGCAATTCGAATGCAAGAATTCAGAATCAAGCTCAGAAATTCGAATGCAAAATTCAGACTGCATAAGCTGAAGAATTCAGAATTCAAAGGTGGATGGCAGAATTGGAAACTTGAATGGCAGGACTGATGCGCAGAGATTGAAACTGAAAATAGAAGGCAATGGCTGTAATCGAGTGCAGGAAATTCAGAAGACAATTAAGTGCAGAAGTAGAACTGATCAAGGCAGAAATTGCAGAAATGATGAGTGCAGAAGTCCAGCAAAACAAATTCAATTGCAGAAATGCAGAGTTGACTGCAGAATTTTGATGCGCAAAGACAATAATCAGTTCTACACAAGGCGAATTCACATTTCAGATCAGTTCTATACAAATTGAATTCAGAAATTCAGAAATAAAATTGAAATGCAAACCAAAAACTAAAACGCAGCTCAAATCTGATACACAAAATCAGAAATGGCACGCAACAGGGAACAAATTTCAGAAATGAATTGCGGAGAAACAAATTGAAATTAAACACAACTATCCACTAGAAAAGCTTCCAAACTACTTAACTTAAGGACATAAACCTAATTAAGCAGAAACAATTACATTAAACCAAGTTAACCAATCTGAAATTCGAAAACAGTAACTAAACTACAACAGTAATGGAAATTACAGCTAAACAAACGAAATTAAACTATCTAAGCTACTCCTCAATGCTTCCCTAGCTCAAGGTTTCTTTGTTCGTCACGCAAAGGCTGGCCTCGAACCCCTAAGCTCAGCAATTCGCTGGAAAATAGCTCCGCTTGGTAAACTCTGCTCAAACTGCACAGTTGGGGAAATTTCCAATCCGAAAGCTTCGATCTCAGTTGTTGAGCTGCGATGGTGATTTGGAGAAGACCTGAGCTCACCTGAGAACCCCTACAAGTGGCCCAGGTCGTCGGAAATTGATTGTAGCTGAGATTTAAACTCCCGGACCACAGAGCTGTCGAAACCCTCAAACAAGCTCTGTCCGGCGCGAATTTGAGCTGAATTCTCCACCCTAGCTATCTCCAATGATCCAGAAGATGATCCGAGGTCGAGATTGAGTAGTCGCGCCTTCAAAACTAAGAAAACTACAAAGAAACGATGAAGAACGATGATGATGCTACTGTTGCGGCGAAGACGCGACAAGGCTGGGCTGCGGTGATTTTTTTGATTAAATAGTTATCAACGGACGACCCAGATTGATCGGAGGAGATCCAACGGCAGATCTTGGTCTGATTTGAGCCAAACTTTTATGATGATGATCTGGGGTCAGGATCTGCCTTGTGGTAGCTCGAATCCTCCAGATGTGCAACGGATGGTCCAGATCAACTCAATCTGTGAATGGACGCTCTAGAGCCCTCCTTGCTTGATCCAACGGTTGATTGAGCCCTGATTGGAATGAAACCTTCAGATCTTGATCATAGAGCTTGATCAACCCTAACCCTAGCTCGAATTGCTTCAGATCGTCCCGGATGGCTCAGATCTAGCCGCTCTTGAATCGGACGGCCCGGATTAATTGTAAGCTTGATAATTCGATCCGGTTCCCATCCGACTCAAGTTTGACCCAGTATGCCCTAGGTCCAGGATCCTTTCATGCCTACAAAAATATATCAGAAAATTAGTGGCCAAATAATCCAAAAAATGTGTAAAATTGTAATTAAGTCCAAAATAAGAGGAAATCCTAAAACCTAGGGTAAAATCACAATTAAGCAATAAAAACATAGGTCAAACATGGATTTTAACAATTAAAATAATCAACAAAATGGTATTTATCAGTCGACGTCACAGATCTCGCTGCCGAGATCCGAGAGCAGATGGACGAGCCCCCACCGCCAACACTAGACGAGAGAGTGACACGACTTGAGACAGAGATTCATAGCCTTCGAGAGGAAGAGGAAGCCCACTACATCGAGATAGTCGACGCGATTCAGGCAGAGCATGATGTAAACCGAGCTTACCATAACGAGCACATGGAAGCTATTCTAGCCGACCGCCAGACGAGAGATGCACACCACACTGAGTACATGGATGCTCTCCGAGCCGAGCATGAGGCAAATCAGGCCCGACATGACGAGATGATGTCTTGGTTCCAAAACTGGCAGCCCGATCCATTCTTCCCTCCGGGCCCCTCCTCTTAGACTCCAGATGACTTCAGTTGACTTATTGTACTATTGACTGATGTTTGACTCGTGTTTTGACTACTCTGGTCCTCGCTTTGATCAGTTGACTTCTATGCATATCTAGTTGCTAGTTGTTTACATGATTAACTTCCTTTTATCAAATACTAAGTTAGGGTTATGCTTGGTAGAATAGGACTGCTCTAATTATATTGTTTTTCAAAAACTGTTTTATTTTCTACAAAATCATTTCTTTATTTTCATTATGTTATTTAAAATGATTTTTCGACTTAGTTTTTTTAAAAAACTACCCCCCTCAAAACTAGGGTTTTTTTCGCAAATGGACTTAGCCTAGGCCCTAACTCTAGAACTGCATGCACCTATAGATCTAGATGCCAGCATCTCACAACCACCTTAGGGTACTTTTGATTGATAACCTAGAATAGGTTGAGATGCTTAGGTCTTTGCCTTGATTCAAGATGCTTAAGTCTGTGCATCTGCAGTAATTGGGGCACTAAATACCAATCAACAGTAATGTCAAGGTTAGAAAATCTAACTTGATCAGATCACTTAACTTGACTAACCCTAGCGAAAGCTACTGTTTATAACAGTTAGTAAGTAGCTAATTGAGTTAGACAGGACCCGAAAGCAGAAATTCAAATTGATTTGGTCCAGTTTAAATTTAAGAATTGGTTCAGTACAACATCTTACCTTGATTACTCAGTTTCAATGTTATATTTTTTTGCTATATTTTTTTTTGATGTATGGCAAAGGGGGATAGATTGGAAAGGAGAGAAAAGAAGGTCTCAAAATTTATTTTTTTGAAAATTAAATTCAAAGAAGGTTTCAAAATTTTTTTAAATAAATTTTTTCAAAACCCTTATCTCCTTTGTTTCAAAAAGTAATATTTCTAAGTACTTAACCTATTTAAAAAATATTTCTAAGTACCTAAACTGTTTAAACTGCTTTCTAAGTATTTACACTGCTTGAAAATTTTCTTAGTGTTAAAACTTCAGAATAAGTTTAGAAATTCTTTAAATGCAAAAACTAAGTATTTTGGAAGTTATTTTCGAAATTACTTGCTTTCAAAAATTGTTCTTCTCTAAATCTTTGGTTGAAAATTTTCTAAGTGTAAATTTCAAATTCTCTTGAAAATTTTCCAAGTGCCTAACTTAAAATATTTTTTTTGGAAAATGCTTTCTAACTTAAAACCTTTTCTTGAAAATTTTCTAAGTATTGAAAACCTGAAAAACGTTGCACTTTAAAGACATAGAAACTTTTTCAAAAACCCTACGAACTTTTGAATAACTTAGGGGGAGATTTCTTCTAGGGGGAGGAAAGTAACTTTTTTACTACTTATATGTATGATTAACTTAAAATTTTAAACCGGGTTGCCATAAATCAAAATGGGGGAGATTGTTGGTGCAGGTAGCACCTAAGTCAAACCTGGGGTTTGATAATGGCAAAGGGTTCAAGAGTTAAGATATTATTGATATCTAATGTGTTTACTAAGTGTGCAGGAAAGAAGCCCTAGGCACACTAGGCAAGAAGTCCTGGCAAAGGGCTGGGCAAAGAAGACCTAGTCAAGGGGCTGGGCACCGAAGACATGCTCGGAAGGTAGGCACTAAGTCCTGGTCGAGGACTGGGCACGAAGTCCTGGCAAGGGGCTGGGCACCGAATGATGGATCGCTTGGCGTGCTAAAGGGGGGGGGTGAATAGTACTTTTTCGGTCGTTTCTCTACAAAGCCGTTAGCGCAGCGGAAACAATAATATGCAAAAGAATATAATACAAAGCAATGCTAACAACCTGACTAATCCAAGAATCCGTCGGTGGATCAACCCCCGGATAACCTCTGGCTAGATCTGTCGCTCCTTGTGGGTGGAGAAACCTCACCACAACACTTCGGATGCTCTCTGATCACAAAAGACTACTAACTCACTTTACCCAAGCGAGTTTCGTCAAAGAAGATAGTAGGAAACGAGCCCCTTTAAATAGGGCTCGAGTCTGAAACAGCCGCTACCAGTCGACTGCCCCTGGGGCAGTCAACTGGTCCCACTCAGATTCGACCGTTAAAGTATAACGTTCGAATCTGTCAGCCTGTTCCAGCCTACACCAGTTGACTGCCCCTTGGTCAGTCGACTGGTCCATCCTAAGCCTAGGGTTTCACTCCCGAGTACAAGTCTCTCCGCACTCAAACCCTCCTGGCTTAGCCCCTGAGTACACACACTCATACTCAGCCTCTCTCAACCCAGTTGACTCTTCACCAACAGTCTTGACTATTGCCTTCACGCCCTCTTCATCTTTGGCCCTCTACCCTCGGATGCACACGCAAACCTCCAGCTTGCCTCCATGCCACCCTTCACGTACGCCTCGAAGTTTGCATCCCTCGGCTCATCATCTCTGCTATCCAACGGTCCCTTAGATGCGCATGCAAGCCTCCAGCTTGCCTCCATGCCATCCTTCACCTGAAGACATCAACCAAGTTCATGTGTACCTGTATACCTGCACACTCATGTACACATATGAGAACAACACAAAACCTAACTTAACCATATTGCCCACTCATCAAAATATTATGATCCTCCAGATCATCTCAGGGACGATTGCCCCAACACCGAAGACCTGCTTGGAAGGTGGGCACGAAGTCCTGGTCGAGGACTGGGCACGAAGACCTGGTTAGGTTGATCAGGCAAAAGTCCAACCGGAGGAGCCGGTTGGCAAAAGGTAAATTATCCTGAGAGGAGTAGGTGAGGATGCATTCCCCGTCGAGGGAACAGTAGGCGTTGGTTCGACCTAGGGTTCGATTTGGGAGACTCGAAGTCAGAACCAAGACAGCTACGGCTGTAAAAATGGACTAATATTCTTGCCTTGTTTGTTGTGGAACTAACCTTGGATGCAGGGACCGAAGGAGTGTGTTTCTGCAGCTCAGAACGCCCCAAAGGAGAGGGGCATGCAGCTGGGCTAGGCGCCCGGGAGGTCCCGGGCGCCCAAGGTCAAAGCCAAACAAGCAGTTAAGCAAGAATCGCTTTGAAACAACACTGGGCTAGGCGCCCGGGAGGTCCCGGGCGCCCAAGGTCAAAGCCAAAGAGGAGTCGAAGCAAAATCAGCTAAGAAGCCAGCAGACCAGGTCAAGCTGGGCGCCCGGGAGGTCCCGGGCGCCCCAGTCAGCTCCGAGGCCGATTCTGAAGGGATAAGCGCTGACCAAGCTGCGGATGAGTTTTCTCCGATCTGAAGGCACGTGTCAGGCGCCCCCGGCGAATCAGGCACCCCTAGGAGCACTATAAAAGGGGCTCGACCCCTAGGCTTCAACAACACAACTTTCCAACGCCTCTACGCTTTTCGTTCAAACTCTCTGCTCCAGCAAACTCCGATCTCGACATTCCAGCGCCGACGACGACCCTCTGCTCCGAAGTGCGATCCACACCGGGCGTCGGTAACGAAAAGTGTATTTGTTTATTTACTGCACTACTATTGTATCAAAATTCTGTAAATCTTTACGCTATTATAGAATTGCCCACAGTAAACGGTCAAGGACCGTGGGCCTTGGAGTAGGAGCCGCCTGTGACTCCGAACCAAGTTAAAAATACTTGTGTTACTCGTGTTTGTTTTTAATTCCGCTGCGTATTTTCTCTTAAGTCTTATCCGAAAAAGTTTTAACGATATTCACCCCCCCTCTATCGTGTTTCTCGATCCAACACAAAGAAGAAGCAAGGATGTATCTACAAGAAGGTGTACTCGATCCAGTGGCAATATTCATGGCGTGTTCTTGCTGTAATGGTCCTTTTATGTTCTATTAAGTCAGTGATGTTTATGTAATGTGGGCTTGATACTAGTTGTTGTTTAAGACAGATGTGATATCTATATTTCATATTTTTGGTAAGTGACTCATATTTGATGTTGTTGTTGTTGTTGTGTCGATGGTTTTTAGTTCAGTTATGAAATTGAATGTTATGTTTCGTGTACTCTTTATGTCCATGCCATTTGTGGGATATATCAAGGAGATGCTATCAGAATTTATACTCAAATTTTGTTAAACCATACTCAATCTAAACCAATGCATACTTAGATTATTATAATGTATAATAAAATTTTATAGTTTTGTACAAATAAATTGCCTGCTCTTGAATCAAGATCATGATGGAGGTGCCACCAGAACTTTATACTCAAATTTCCTAAATTAGTATTCAATCTCAAAATAATTATACTTAAATTTTACAATGTATACTGAGATTTTATTATTTTGTACAAATAGTCCGCTTGCTCTTGTCAATGAAGGCTCGTTTAGTAAATAGCAAGCACCTACTACTATGTGAGGTTGCATCAAGATCATGATGGAGGTGCCACCGGAACCTTATACTCAAACTTTTTAAATTAGTACTCAATCTCAGATAATTTATACTTATATTTTCATAATATATACTAAAATTTTATTAAGTTGTACTAATAATCCACTTGCTCTTGGTGTTAGCAAGTTAGTTTGTTTTCCTATTTGGTTACTAACTATATGTAAGGTTACATAAAGATCATAATGGAGGTAATCAGAACCTTATATTCAAATTTATTAAATTAGTATTCAATCTAAGAAAATTTATACTTATATTTTTATGATGTATATTGAAATTTAACTATTTTGTACTAAGTCAGCTTGCTCTTGATAGTAAAAAAAAATAATGGTAGCAACTGTTGGTGCAATTTGCACTAATAGTTAAACTTGGGTTTTGATGAATGACAAATAGGTTAAAGTTAGGCTTGCTTTTGGTTTTGATCTCATTACTAAGTGTACAGGGTTGAAAGACTTAGGACTTGACACTAGGCTGAAGTCCAGGGTGGTTGAGTCCTGGCAGGAAGTCCAGTTGGGTTCGTGGGGCCTGACAATTGGCTGAAGCCCAAGTTGGTTGAAACTTGGCAAAAAGACCAGGGTGGTTGAGCCCTGGCAGGAAGACCTGGTGGGTTAAGAAGTTGAGTAGAGCTGCACGAGGTAAGTAAGGTAAGTCACTGGAGGAGCGAACCAGTGAGGACGGGTCCTATTTTAGGACTGTAGGCGCAGTCCAACTTAGGCCCATTTTGGTGACCTCGGTTGAGTCCTGGTTAGATCCTTATCCAGGTTTGGACGGAGTCTAATTAACTCTAAATTCATTAACTCTATTTTACAGGATTTATTTGATATGTGAACTAATTAGATTTTGTAGGTTAATTTTATAAATTTATTCCTCATCTAAAGCCTCGGTGGAGGATAAATTTTCATTTAAATTATTCGTATTTCTTATTCTTTTGGAGAATAAAATTATTCCTACTAAGGATAAAATCTTATTGTTATTTTCTAATTATTTTTATTAATGCTTAAAATTCTCACGTGAAGCCTAGCTAGAAGGATAAAATCTCTTTTTAAATTGTATTTTGAATTATTTTTTCGAAAAACAAAAAGCCTTGGTGAGGTAAGAGGATAAAACCTCTTGGTTAACTTTTTCAGATTAAATTTTATTTAAATTATTTAAGTGAAGCAAAGATAGAAACATTATCTTGTTTGAATTATTCCTTCCTGCTGATGGATAAAATTTGAGCTGAGAAGATCATGCATCGAGGCACTATAAAAGGAAGCAAGCAAGCCCTCTAGGAGATAGAAAAAAAAATTTCTGGTTCAAGCTTTGACACTCTCTTACTTCCACGCTCCTCTGCTGCGGTTTGTGCTTTGACTCGATGCTGTCCGACCGCTGCCGGAAGATCACTCCCAACACCCAAGCTGCTTCAGATAAATCTAAGTGTTGGGTAACATAATTTTTGTTCTGTCTGCACTTAAATTATTAAAAGGGGAAGTGTAGGGTTGTTACACTTCCACCTAATCTTGTATTCGAATCACTCTACCGGGAGTTTGCCGGTAGAGGTTTTTAGTGGATTGCCCACAGGAAAGGCTCAAGGAGCCTGGGTCTTCGAGTAGGAGTCGCCGAAGGCTCCGAACGAAGTAAAACTCCTCGTGTAATTTTTTATTATTTTTTCGCTTTCGCTTTTCGTTTTAATTTTTTTCGCTGTGCACGTTTTTTCAATGCATCGTACAATTTTCTATCGACTCTGATTCTATAACGAAGATTTTAAAAGTCACGTGATTCACCCCCCCTCTCACATGCATCGGTCCTACAAGTGGTATCAGAGCCTTGGTACGCTCTGAATCGGTGCAACCACCGTAAGAGCCGGGGGAGATCCAGTTTTTCGCATTTTGTGTTTTTCGTTGCACAATCTAAATTAAGTATTGTTGCTTAAATTTGGATCTTTTTCTTTTGTTCGTTCAGTTTTACTCGAATTTGGTGCAACACCATTTCGAGTCGCTCTTCACTTATTCTTTTTTTTTCCACACCACTAATCCAAGACTTAGTCTTGGAACGAGTTTTGTTGTTTTTTTTAAGTCACAGATGGCCCAGAGTGAAGGTTACAGCACTGCTCGTCCTCCGCTCTTCAACGGGGAAGATTTCCCCTACTGGAAGCGGAGAATGGAAGTGTATCTCAAAACCGATATGGATCAATGGTTCGCGGTGCAAACTGGCTACGAACCACCAATGGACGAGGGAAACAAGGCGCCACTGAAGCCTGATAGATGGAACCTGGAAATGAAGAATAAAGCTCAGATCGAGTTCAAAGCGCAAAACACCCTCCAGTGCGGACTAACCAAAGAAGAGCTGAACAGAATCGGACCAACCGAATCAGCAAAAGAACTTTGGGATAAACTAATTGAATTGCATGAAGGAACTACTGATGCAAAGGTAACAAAAAGGGATTTGCTTTTAAATAAATTGTTTAATATGAAATGCAGGAAGGAGAATCTGCAAGTCAACTTCACGCTCAAAATAAATTTAGATGAACTATTTTGTGAATTAGAGTTGCATGAACAAACTAACGCCAAGGGCGAGAAAGGGTTTGCTTTGTTTGCAGATTCTTCAAGAAAGGTCAAGTCGAAGAAGAATATTCAAGAAGAATCCGAAGAAGAACCAGAGTCAGACTCAGATGACGAGGAGCATATAGTAAACTTGGTAAGAAAAGTCTTTGCCAAAAAGAAGAACAAGTTTTCAAAAAGGGACTTCCAAAAGATAATGAAGCCCATCAGCAATGAAGGTAAAAGCAAAATGACCTGCTTCAGTTGCAACAGAAAGGGGCACTTCAAACATGAATGTCCCTATAAAAAGGAGGACCAACCCAAGAAGAACAAGAAGAAGAAGGCTTTACAAGCCACCTGGGACGAGAGCTCGGACGACTCCGACAATGAACCACCAAAATATTCAAGTTACCTGGCGCTAATGGCAACCGGACATGGATCGGACTCGGAAAGCGACGAAGATTCCGAATACGAGTCGAGCCAAGAGATCGGACTCTTTTCGGATGGCTCGACTAAGGTATACTTAGATTCAATTAATAAAAAGTTTTTTAAGATTATCTCTGTTTTAAATAAAAATTTGTTTGCATCTGAATCTAGGAATGACCAGCTCCTTAAGGAAAATCAAGACCTTAAGGAGCAATTAATTAATACCAAAACCTTAACTGAATCAACTCAAAATGAAAGAACAATTGAACTGGAAAATGATAACTCCACCCTAAAGGGTGAAGTTCAAAACCTTAAGGACTTACTAACAACTTTTACAACCCGGTCCAAGAATCTTGACCTTATTCTTGGATCTCAAAAGGGCGTGTACAATAAATCTGGGATAGGATATAAATCAGGATCGACCCAAAAATCCTTTATCTCATTTGTCCACCCACGTGAAAACCGGCGAAAAGCGTGGGTCCCGAAAGCTTACCTAACAAAGCAAGTAGGGCAGAACCAATACTATGTCCCCAAGAAGGACATTCATTACATTGACCCTAAACACCCTACCTATAATTTAGGGGGAGGCACCAAATTAGTTGGCACCTCAAAGTCACCCTTACCCGTCTGGGTACCTAGGACTAGTTTCAAAAGTTAGTCTGACACTTGACCTACTCAGTACTAGGGTAGGGCGAGCTGATAGTACGTTAGGGAAGCTGATCTAAGGAGTCATGTAGGGGAAGGCGTCCTTTATTTGGTCTTCTTAGCCCAGTGGAACTAGCCGGAGCTACCCCGCCACATCCTAGACTAGTTAGACCAAGGAGTTTCAATAGGTAGGTTAAAAGTACAACTTCCTTAAGCGGTTTTGCCTAGAAAGTGGTTGTTGATCCAATAAGGCTTCGGCCAAAGAAGACCTCTGTGCCTCGCCACGGCCTGGAAACCAATTATGGAAGTATACTTTTAAACTGCTTCTTGTCAAACCTGAATCTAACAAAAGGTCAGATTAACTTTTATAAATCAAACTCAAACTTATCTCACACAAATCATAGGATCCCTTTGATTGACAACTTAGATCAAGTGAGATGAATAAGGACAACTAAACTCAAACCTCAAAATTCAAATTAACAAATTCAAAATTCAAATTAACAATTCAAAATTCAAAATTCAAATTAACAAATTCAAAATTCAAAATTCAAATTAACAAATTCAAAATTCAAATTAATGAATACAAAATTCAAAATTCAAAATAATGAATTCAAAATTCAAAATTCAAATTAACAAATTCAAAATTCAAAATTCAAATTAACAAATTCAAAATTCAAATTAATGAATTCAAAATTCAAAATTCAAAAAAATGAATTCAAAATTCAAAATTCAAATTAACAAGTTCAAAATTCAAAATTCAAAATTCAAATTAACAAATTCAAAATTTAAAATTCAAATTAACCAATTCAAATTTAAAATTCAGAATCTTAAATTTTTTAAATTTCTTAATGTTTCTCGAAATTCAAAACTCTTAAGTTTTTTTTTCATATTTTTCAAAGTTGTTCAAAATTCAAATTTTCAAATTCCTTAAGTTTTTTTTAAGTTGTTCAAAATTCAAATTTTAAATTCCTTAAATCTTTTAAATTCCTTAACTTTTTCAAAACTTCAAGTCTTCAATTTCTTAAGGTTTTTCAAAATTCAAATTCTCCTAAGCTTTTTAAATTCAAATTTTTAAACTTCTTAAGTTTTTTTTGGGGTTCAAATTTCTTAAGTTTCTTTAAATCATTCCTTTAACTCATTAAAAACTTAAACTAAATTCTAAAAATTTCCTACTTAACTGTAGAAAAACAAGTGGATTATCGACAGTGGGTGCTCCAGACATATGACTGGGGATCCCACCAAGTTTACAAAACTCAAGTACAAAAGTCTAGGGACAGTTGCGTTTGGAAACAACGGTAAACTTAAGGTAATTGGCCTAGGTAACATTGAACTTGAGTTTGATTTTATAATTAAAAATGTCTTACTTGTTGAAAACTTTCACTTCAATTTACTAAGTATCAGCCAATTGTGTGACACTGGGTATAAGGTTAGGTTCTTGTCCAATGAATGTATGATCAAACACACTGACAACCCAAACATCACACTTAGAGGACATAGACACAATAACATCTATGAAATTAGGTTAACCCGTCCCCTAGCAAATTGTCTTTTAACACATAAGGATGAGACTTGGCTATGGCATAGGAGACTTTCACACACTCACTTCAGAAAATTACCTAAACTAAATGGTTTAGTTAGAGGCCTACCAAAGTTACCTAACTTTGAGACAACCTTATGTAATGCTTGTCAACAAGGGAAACAAACTAGATCAACTCACAAACCAACTAATCAAACTCAAACTAAATCAATTCTTGAATTAATTCACCTAGACCTATTTGACTCACATGGGGTAAAATCAATTAGTGGGAATCTATACTGTTTAGTAATTATAGATGACTATTCAAGATTCACCTGGGTAAAATTCTTAAAAAATAAAGATGAAACGTTTGATATATTTACTCAATTTTGCAAATTAATAGAAAATGAAAAAGGGGTTAAAATTATAAGACTTAGGAGCGATAACGGTGGGGAATTCAAAAATCAAAAATTTAATCAATTCTGTTTAGAAAATGGCTACCACCATGAATTCTCCTGCCCTAAAACACCTCAACAAAATGGAATTGTAGAAAGAAAAAATAGAACACTACAAGAAGCAACCAGAAAATGCTTAATGAATACAACTTACCTAAATACCTTTGGGCCGAGGCTGTCAGTACAGCCTG
>JAGFNQ010002319.1:189218-292797 GCA_024364735.1 Boesenbergia rotunda | reverse complement strand
CGCTACCAACGACACGTTCCTGTCAAGACTTCTAAAGCGACGTGATCAGCAAAGACCTGGTTAGAAGGGGCTTGCGAAGTGTGAGCCCGACAGTCATATACGCCTTCATGCAGGCCGCGGGGTTGACAAACGACCATGTTGTCAGCTGCTTCCGCTTCGAGGAATGCATAGCAGCTGCATCGCCGAGTGTTGATAAAACCGATGAGGGTACAATAAAGATAAACAGCAAGGTGGAAGAGAAGACTAGTGACAGTGTGGAAATGGTGGGAGAAATAGATTTAGAATTATCGATAGGTATGGATGAACTGAGCATTTGTTAGATATTTGAAAGGAGTCGTCGCTACTCTGATTCAATCTACACCATTCATACTTGCTTTCGTTTGGTTATTTTGTAAATAAAGTTCTAGGCCATGTTTGTTTCGATATCCTATTGTTGCAGATATCATTTTCCTTGGTTTGTTGAGAAAAATGTGCTGTCATTCTCCTTTCAACAACTTCACAAGCATTTCAGCTATGGTCGCAAAATATAGAGAAACTTTCACGAGAGCATTTGAAATCTCTAAGCCAAAATGATTAGCCTGGTGAATTCTGAGAACTTGATGAAGTGACAAAGACCAGTATCATTTCAAAATTTGTATACAAGCATGAATCAGTTTCACATTGCATACATAATAAAAACAGCAATACAAGGAACAGTAATAATCATTTCTAACCTGTTCAGTAAGCTGTGGCAAGATGTCTTTACATAAAATGAATAATCACCATGGCTCCCTCTTCTCTCTATACATTAAAAATCATGGCTGAAGTATACTGTATTTTTTGTGTATAAAATTGCATTCTATCTGCTAAGAGGTTCCAGTTGCACTTCCATTGTTAACGATGATTGGGGTTCTGATTTAACAGCAGCTCTGTCGCGATACAATAAATCTACCGAATCATCTTCATCACTGTTTCCCAGCACCCACTCACCTCTTAAAGAGCTCCTATCATTTTGTCTTTGCTTAACCTTTGAACACTCCAAGTACATAACTAAAAGTGCAAGTGCCAGAACCCATGATATTAATGCCCACGTAAGACCTTGAACATTCTCGCTGCCGTATCGATGTGCCAAATGCTTCATTCCACTGATTAGTGCAGCAATTCCGACTACGACAGCAGACCTCCCTGTGATTACATGACAGTATTCCCAAATTATCCTTTTGGAAGACACTATCTCTTCATCTGCTGGTTTTTGGGGGCGTAGATATGCATTTATTGGCTGGGCACATGCCAAGACGATCGCAGCTACACCAAATTTCACATGCACTATACTTACATAAAAACCGCGAAGCTCAGCAGCTGCAAACAGAAGACCAAGTAACATAATAGCGATTCCTGAGTACTGCAAATAGACATGTAGCCGGTACCAGACATCGCCCTTTATGTGCTTCAAGTACCTTGCAGCCAATATTCCCCCAGGAAGCAGCATGCCCCAAGCCACAAACATCATGAAGCCATGAACAGCCAATACAGGGCGCAGATCTTGTTCTGCCTCGGCAGACCCTTTCAACAAAAGAACTCGGACTGGCCGGTTGCTTGTAGCAGAATGCATATTCTTTTCACTTAGATTATCCTCTGACCAACGGGCGCCCATGGCCCAAATAACTTTTAAAGGAGTAGTTGGATCGATGATATTCTTGCACTCTATCTTGCCATTACATGAAGGAGATAGAGGACGAGTGAACTCAAATGTTATTATTCCATTTTCTTGACTGCACCCGACGAAGGTCAAATTTTCGGACGTTGGGTGCACACCCATTGCATTTTTTTCATCAATCCAATAAGTGTTTACATGGCCTGTGCCATTGGAATCAACCCAACCAACATACACGTAGCTGTTCATCATTCCGCTTCCAAATCCAATCGCAACATATCCACTTTTCTTCTCACCACGAGCAGCAACAGATATTGAGCCTTTAGATAAAGTCCAATAAAGGGAAACCTGTTGATCATCTAATAGAACATTGTTATTATACATGTCTGAAATACCACCATCAACTACCTGAACTTTCCAGCCCATTTTCTGCTCAAACAAGGAGTGGTAGTAAACTTGATCTGGTGTATTTCGATCAGGTGCCCATTTCAACTCGGTTGGACTGGCTGGGACACCCTCAAACTGAGGCCCCCCGGCATAGACAACCTCAGTCATATTATGCAGTGTTGCATTACCACCAATGGGACTGGAAGTGATGTAAAGAGCCACATCATGACCAGCTTCGATTGAGAAAGTAACCGGCACACCCCTTTCTACTCTCAGCAATGGAGCTTCCTTCTTGTTGATATAAAGCACTTTCGAAGGATTCGGAGGATTTGGGTAATGCAATGCTGGCCCTGACGTAACAACAAGCGGTGTTTTTGCATCAGCGATGATAAGATCTTGATCCTCCTTATCTTCAGCATCCAGAGGTCCAAAGCAATCGTCCACCTCCTCAGATAAATTCAATCTGAGATAATTGTAAGATGTTTCTTGTGGACCACCATGATTCTGAGGAAGATAGTAAGGTCTGAGAGAATCTGGTGGCCTCAACAGACCTAATGCCCAAATCACAGTCATGTTCCCAGTGATATCCACCGGCACATCATACTTCTCGTCTACAGAGGCTAGGGGACGCTTGTACCGGACAAAGGCCACTCCATCTCTCCGGTGACCGTAAATCAACTCAGTATTGTTAACAAGTCCAACTGGATCCGATCCTTCATAGATTGTATCAGGGCAAACACCTTCAACCTTGCCATCCTTGCTAAGAAGGCACTCGCTAACTTGTGTAATATAGTAATCTTCAGCAAAGGGCATACCTTCTTCAGTAAATCCACTGACCGTAACATCTGCATTGAGCATATGTGATGGCGAACTAGGCTTCGCCCACCCGAAGCTCATATAGTATTCCGAGCCAACAGCTGCTTCCAGACCGATCTCGACGGAGTCCGACTCAGGGTACAGTGTCCACCGAAGTCTAAATCTGGGGGATAACGTTAGGCACTTGTCGAACATGGTCAGCTGGCGGTGGATCCGGCTCTTGTTCTTAATCATCTCGACCCGAGAACCAGGAGCTGGCGCAGGGGCCGGGGAAAGGTTCGGGCTTGGAGCCAAGTCGGAGTCAGTCTCATTCTCGGAGAAGTTCACAAGGGCGACATGGCCAAAATCCGATGCGGTGGACTCATCCCAGATGGCGAGGACCGCGATCCGGTCCCAGGAGACGTTGCTGGACAGCCTGACAGCGAGCGACTCGTTGCGGTAGGTTCGGTTGAGGTACATGTCGGAGATCGGAGACCCGAGCGTGAGATTAACGAAGTCGTCCCCTGCGGCGCCCCACCACCGGACCTGGCCGGAGCCGGCGAGCATGTCGAAGGCGCGGACGGAGAAGGAACAGGCGTCGACGATCCGGACGACGCCGCGGACCTGGTGCTGCACCATGGCGAGGTCGGCCTCGAAGCCGGCGATTGTGATATTGCGGGCTCCGCATTCGTCAGCGGAAGAGGCAGCAGCGCCGGCGAGGAGGAAGAGCAGGAGGAATAGGATTAGGGGAGAATCCATGAGTGGGGAGGAGGAGCAGGATCTGCGAGATCCGATCAAGATCGACGAGATGTGGGGGAGGAATTGGGAATAGGGTTAGGGTTCGATGGGGACGAGCTTCCCCATGCAGTTGTTGGTGTTCGTGGGAACGACAAAGCCGAATTTGGTGGGAGGTGATCTCGAGGAACCTTCTTCGTTAATCATTATATTTCTCTTTGAATAAGAATATTTTAAGTATTTTATTTGATTTTTTTTACCAACTTTTAAATTTAATTTTATAATTTTATTTGATGGAAGGGGATATTGTGTTTAATTTATCGGACTCGAGCATACGCTTGACTTGGGCTTTGGCCTAATTAAGTCCATCGAAGCGGCCCGATTTGGAATGTTTAAGATCGAGAACCGGAAGGAAGGATGGTTGCCCCTCACTCACTCACTCACTCACTCACCGTCGCCTCAAGCATCGATGAAAAAGATGGAATCCTCATCTTAGCGACTCCTTGATCCCAGCCGGGACCAGGGAGCCGCTAAGATGGCGGTTCAACCTTTTTTGCATCGATGCTTGAGGCGACGGTGAAGAATGGTGGTGCTCAACGACGGCCTTGAACCGTCATCGACGACCTCCTCCCTTGGAAGCCCTAGCTTCCGATCGGAAATGGCAGGATTTCGGCGGATCTGCGTTGCCACGCTGCGGCTGGGCCTAACTCTTCCGATCGGTTCGGGGTGGGAAAAGTGAGGGAAGCTCGCCGGAAGCTTCGTGTTCGAGAAAAGTAGAATCTGAGCCTTTCTCGACTTGCAACATGTTCTCTACTTCAACTCGGATCATAGATCTGGTGTTTACTATCTTTTTCTTGCGTGGATCGTACTTTTAACTTCTCCAAGTTTGTGTTTTTGTGAGTTCTTTTCACGATTTTCGCTGGTTTTAGAGTTTACTGTCTTGCGGTTCTTTCGTTGCTGTATCTTCTTATATCTGTGTCATTCTTTGTCGACTAAGGCGATGATGAGCTTGCCCGTTGTATTTTCACTGAACCGATGGTCCCTAAACCCTAAACCCTAAACCGATGTTCCCTCTCTGCTCTGCTCTCTCTCTCTCTCTCTCTCTCTCACACACACACACACACACACACACACACGGCATGGATGGCCTGCGTTTTGGTAGGCAACCGTCGCTTGGATCGGAAAGTAGACAGTATCATGGGCGTGCCTGAGCCTCCTCTTTGCTGGAAAATCTTTTTGTACACACGTTCGTTTCCTTTTTATTTTCTTCATTTTAGCTCTTACTCTTTTTTTAACCTTTCGTCTTCCCAACAGTCTTCTTCTGCTTGCGAATGGTTCTCTAATGTTTTCATTGCTGATGATTCTTATGTTTTTCCCCCTTTGGTTGATAACAGCACAGTTTCAAGATCCGACAAAATACATAACTCTCTTGTCAGGTGAGATGCGCGATATTACTTCATTTGAAGCCCCAAGTGAAAGAAAAATTAGGTTTGAAAAAAAGGAAAAAGTGGGAGGCTCAGATCTCGCCCATGGTTTCAGCGGCTGCCATGGCGGCCCTCCGAGCAGATCCACCACGGCCTCCTCTTCCAGTCAGACAATTCGAACCCGCAGAAGTCTCAGTCCATCTCAGAGATAAGGTCGAAGCGGTAGCACGCCCCCAAAATGCTCATTTTCCTCTGTTTTATATTTCGCAATGTATTGGACATCAGTGGTATTCGTACCAAAATAATAACAGATAAATTTGATCCGAATCACCAATGGAGTTGTTTATCCTCTGACGATGTAACTGATTAACTACTGAAGTCTCGATAATCTTAACAGTGATCATCTCATTTGGTGAGGAGAGAAGGGCATGGTAATGGCTTGGGCATGCGTTCCTGTTTTATGACAAATCAAAAAAGATAGACAATGTGAATTTAGCAAGTAATCCAGAAGGAAGAGGTAACAAATTTGAAGTTCATCTTGCAGGTAAGATGAGAGGAAGAAGTCTTGAATCTGCCAAATTTAGCAAGTAATGACTACACTACGACATCACTTGTAAGTCAATCTATTTGATAAATAACTTAAATAGCTTGTAAACAATGCAGGATTACTACCTCTTGTTGCCATCGGGAACTAAGCAGTAGCAGATTAGAAGGGCAATCACCTACTCCCACTGAACCTGATTGCGAACCATATGTCCACATTGGCATGCTCAAGAACAGCATCACTTCACCAGCTTTTGGCAAGGCATTTGTACCTGACAATGAGGCTCATCAGTGTGGATGCTTATGGATTACTCTGATGAACAATTTTAATGCCTTTTGTAGGTTTTGCTGACCACATACAGTAATAGGCACAGTGAGTTGAGTTACTCGACTACTGTCATAGATATAATAATCTTCTAAGCATTGATTATGGCAGGTGATAAGAATAATATCAATCTCTCTTCTTCCACTTGAAAGTATTGCTGAGTGCTGACATATCTCCAATGTTTTTCATTGGTCTGATTAGGGTATTGCATTTTTTTTCCTTCTATTTCTTCTTCGGTCTATGATCGTATTTGTTATTTGTTGTGTTGCATTCATGTCAAATCAGGCATTGCTTTCTGCTGTCTTCATGAATATCTATGTTGTGGGAGTCAATCAATTGTTTGATGTGGAAATTGATAAGGTCAGTTCCAGGTTTCAGATACTTCTATATAAAGAATTTTTGAACAATGAAAAGAACATTTCTTATACTATGAATAATGTAATAACTTGGTACGGTTGATTTGTTGCAGATCAATAAACCATGCCTTCAACTAGCTTCAGGTGAATTCTCTTTCCAGCAAATATTTAAGATTGTATTTTCATTCTTATGATAAACCACTGATACTCAGCAGAGCCCTAGAAGAGTCACTTTGACTAAAATCAGAATCGTTCCATGTTACTTGCAATCCATTCTTCTTTAACAGAGCTTTACTTTAGGAGTGAAATCTGGGTCCCGTCCCCTGCTAAGTGCTTTGCGAGTTAGCTTTTTCCTGGGAAGTGCATATTCCATCAATGTAAGAATTTACAATTTAATTGTGGTTTTATACTCTGTTTCGTCACTGATATTATATTATTTGATGGATAGATCAACATAATTTAACTCCACTATCCTATCATTTACAGAGGAGTAACTAGGCCGCTATTCTGCTGAAACAGAAACAACCCAGTAGAAGTAGAACTGCTTATCTATTTTCTATGGCTGTCAAATATGTGGTATTGTCTTCTTTTTATCTGACCATCTTGCTTGACTTAACACAGGGCTATTGTGGTTCAGTTAGCCTTCTTCATACACATGCAGGTGAACTAACATAGAACCCTAAATCGCAAAGCTTGAATATACTTGAAACTATGTAGATGACAAATATTATCGATGTCCCCAAATTCCTTCTAAACTGCTATTACATTATCAATGCAGAAATATGTACTAGGAAGGCCAGTGGCTTTAACAAAGCCGGTGCTCTTTGCCACATCTTTCATGTGTCTCTTCTTAGCTGTAATAGCTTTGTTTAAGGTAAATCCACAATCTATTCTTAAGGAAAACTAAAAGAGAGTTTTGCTGTCAAGCTTCAGCTCAGCAATCATCATTCAAGTTGGTTTACTAGATTGAATTAATGGTCTGCAATGACGTATCACTATATAACTATTAATAATTTGACTTGCAATCTAGTTCTGAAATTGAGTTTCATTGGCTTCTGTCATTTTATCTGATCTGACCTCAGACTGTCAGAATGGTAGTTTCAAAAGGGTTTCCCCTGAAATCACAATCCAGATTCCATAAAGAAGTTGATTTTATCTCTTTAAGAAAAACTGAAAAATTATCTTTGCCTTTTTCCCTTTTGTTTAGGGGATTGATAAAATGCAGCAAAGTCTCTAACAACTAACATGAGGCGTTTGTAGGATATCCCTGATGTTGAAGGGGGTAGAGATTTCGGTATCCAGTCATTTAGTATTCACTTGGGTTAATAAAAAGTGAGTTGAAGTATTTATGCCTAACAATGATAGTTTGAGTATTGATTCAACAAAACCTGTAAACTCGTGGTTTTAATTCAGGAATTTTGGCTTTGCATCAAGCTACAATTAGCAGCATATTCTACAGCCATTTTGATTGGACTTTCATCATCAAGCAAATACCAAGGCTCAGGCTCAGTAACTGTAAGATGTGCAACTCGATATCCTGGACAACCATTTCTTTCTATCATCACAATGCTTATTTTTCTTTCTCACAAAAGTGAGATATCACCGACTTCTTATGCCATATAGGTGTTCGGCCATGGTTTCCTTGCCTCTATACTTTGACTCCGTGCCCAATCCACTGATAGCAAGAATAAGGAATCAATCACAACATTCTAAATGTTCATTTGGAAGTCAAGTCATTCATATAGGGTCCTGTCTAATCCTCATAGATTCATGTTTGAATCAGTGTTTATCAATAAATTATGTGAAACAATCGTTCATAGCATGTCAAATCATTATTTTGTTGTTCCTTATTTACAACATCTATTAATTGCTTTTGGAGCTTTTCTATGTGGAATACTTCCTAATTCCCTTTGTACGATAAACCATGGAGAGTGAAGGTTTCAAAATGCGTACAAACAATACAAGCAGGAAGATGAACATTCTCAAAGCTAACAATAGAAAGGTGGAAATCCATCTTTCAAGAATAAAGGTTGCATGAAATACTATTAGTGTAAACCTTTAATGTTCATCCAAAATGGAAGATGTCTAGAATTTAATTTAGTGATTAAGTCAATTGGCAGTTTGGTGTCCTATATTTATTATGCACAAGAGGCAGTTCAAACCCAAAAAAGAATTTGTTATAAAGAAAGCAAAAACATTAGCACGCGTGATTAAGAAAAAGTCTTTGAAATGTTGAATGCTTACAACGTTGGATGGCAGCCGATAGATGACGATTGTTCTTTGGAAACAATGGAATGCAATCACGGAGGCATTCCAACAAACACCATGGCTTCATGCCTGTCCACCGTTGTCTGCAAAACAACCTGCATAAATATCATAAACACGCTTGAAATCTGCCTCGCTCACAGTCCACACATGGCCGGGAGAAGCTGCCGGCAGCCCTCTTTTGACCTCGTCGCACATCCCCTCCACCATGGCTGCTTCCCGAAGCTTACCTTCCTTCCACAAGCTCTTAACGAGCAAAGCCTTGGTGACGCCGTCGGGAGCTATGCCTGAGTACCGCATTTCCCTGAATAGCATCAATGCGAGGGCTGCCCTCTCCTGTTTGCAATAAGCCTGGATCAGGATCGTGTACATGTGGGCGTCCGGCTCGAGCCCGCACTGCCTCACCATCCCGAACAGCTTGTGCACGCTCCTCAGGTCGCCGGCTCCGGCGAAGTACTGTATCATGCCGGAGAAAGTTTGTACGTCGGGAAGGACGCCCTCCGCCATCATCTCTTCCATGAGGTCCAACGCATCGTTTCCTCGCCTACACTTGACCATGGTGCGGAGCAGAGACGAGCAGAGCAGCAAGCGCTGCGGCCCTGACAATGGTGCACCGCCGCAGATCGAGTGAGCCTCGCGGAAGACCTCGATTGCCGCCTCGGATTTCTTTGATAGGCCGTAGAAGTCGATGAGTAATCGGACGGTGGCGAAGGGGAGAGCGATACCCTCCGACTTGACCTTGGAGAGGAGACGGCGAACCAGCTCGACGTGGCCGTGCCGGGCGAGGATGGAAACCATCCTTGAAACCGTCCGACGGTCGTGCACGAAGTCGCCCGGTTGGTACGCTACCCAGCAGAAGAAGTCCCACGCCGTCTCGGGCTTCTTGAAGGCCCTGAGGAGCTTACAGACCAGTCGCGGCGTCCAGACCAGCCTCGCAGCCTCCAACTCGGCGACGTCGTCCGGGGTCCAGTCTTCCATAGCCCTTGCGAGAGCGATCGGATCCATCCATGGCTTCAATCGGATGCGATCGTGTTCGCCTTCATGCTCATCTTCCACTTCGCAATCGACTTCTTCCTCACTGGATAATGCGATGTACTCGATTTGATCATTAGGGCACAATTCCTCGACGAACTCTTCCGTGCCCTCGATAGGTCCCACCGCGCGCATCTTTGCGATGGCAGCCCGCATCGCTCGGCCCGGGAGGATACCGTCGGAGTTCATCTCCTTTACTAGCCGCTGAAACTCGTCGAACAATCCGGCGGATACGTACGCCTCCGCCAGCACCTCGTACTGCTTCGATGTGCGGCGGGTCCTCATCGAGGGCAGGAGATAGAACACGACAGCGGCCTCCTCGAGATTCCCCGAGCGGACGAGATGGTGGATGATAATGGTGTAGGTGCGGGAGTTAGGGTTGGCCCCATCGTGGATCATTTGGGAGAAGGTAGCGACTGCGGCAGAGTGATCCCCAACGTTGGCTTGGAGACCCATGACGAGGTTGTAGGACTCTGTGCATGGGTGGTTTCCTCGGCTGGAGGGGCTGTTGGGGGGGGAGGAGGAGGAGCGGATGGAAGACCATAGGTCGAGGACGGCGGGGAGGTCGCCAGCGGCCGCCAACCAGCGGAGGCGGTCGAGAGGAGAAGGGGGTAGAGATGAGGGAAAGGATCCGGCGTCGGCGGCGTCAAGGAGGGACCGGAGGTCCGCGAGGCGGCGGGCAAGGGCGAGGCGCTTGGCGAGGGCGTGGAGAATCGGGGTGGAGGGAGAGGAGAGCGAGCGGAAGAGGGAGAGGGCGGAATCCAGCGAGGGGGTTGAGCGAAGGGCGTGGACGGCGACGAAGGAGTCGAGGGGTTGGGGGAGATCTGTCGGTGGGTCGGGCGACCGGAAGTGGAGGCGGAGGGCGTCGATGAGGCGTGCGCGTCGGAAGTAGAGGGCCACCTGGCCGACGCTATCGGAAGGAGAAGAGGCCGAGTTGGAGAAGGGGCGGAGGGCAGCGGCGGCGGATGACGAAGAGAAGCAGAGGCGGCCACGGATGAAAAGGCAGCGCATCCCTTCCGTTGCCTCTTTCCCCATCAAGCTGCCAGCGGATAAAAAATATCGTGAATAGCCGCAGTTCGGATCCTCTGTCCCGAACTCCCGTATGTCCTTCTGTCCTGAACACAAAACGATAAAAAAAATCACCTGCATTTTGCGTGACTTCGCCTCCCACTCGCAATCAAATTTCTCTCACGCTCGACCCGTGCCCCAAATCCCTTCTCGCTGAACTCCCCCTTCGCAGACAACAAACGCGTGCCCTAAATCCCTACTTCTCGCTGCCAGATCTCCTCTCGCCTCCTGCCTCCTCGCGTTCCCCTCTGGAGTTCCTTCTCGAATCCCTACTTCTCGTTGCAAGATCTCCTCTCGCGTCTTGCCTCCGAGGGGTTCCCCTTTGGAGCTCCTTCTCGCTGCCCTAAATCAGTTCGGATCGCTGCTTCCCAGTCGTCGCTGCCTACCTTCTCGCTGCCCTAAATCCCATGTGCATCTCCGGCGATCGGCTGCTCGATCGCGTGCCAAGATCAACCCCGGCGAGCTTCGGCCTTCTCCTTCTTGATCGTGTGCTCCAGAGGGTTTAACTGCCAAGATCAGCCCCGGCGTGCTCGATCGCGTGTCCTATTTCCAAGGCTTGATTACTTGATGCCCTAATTCTAATTTTCTACGAATCATAATGTATGTAAATTCTGATATAGTTTGTTTATGTCCTAGTTCTCTTTCAAATCACATGTATAGTTCTCTATATCAATCATACCTCAATCCACATCATACTCATGTTCCTACTTCCTATCGGAATGGTAAAATATCAAACTGATATATAAGCTTTGAGACTGTAGACCAGGAAGCCAATGTTGATGTGCATCTATGGTCCTTGGCAATTAACCGGCTTGTGCATCTACGCTCTATATAAGCTGATATATAAGCTTTCACCTTCTATTGCCTTTCAATATTTTGTATAATGTTGATGTGCATCTATGGTCCTTGGCAATTAACCGGCTTGTGCATCTACGGTCTAAGTTAATTCTGTTTCAGTTTTACTCATTCTCATCGTCAAACATTTGTGTGAAGTGTTGATTCTCACTTCACTTATATGCGGTGGATTAGAGTGTTGGAATGCTATTAAGCAACATGTAGGGAAGGTTAATTGTGATTTAGATGTAAATTGTAAAAATTGTGATTTCTTAGGGATCGTGATAATGCATAGTTACAGTTTCCTGCTGCTCGACCCCTAAAATGGATGTGTACAAATGCATAGTTATAGTTCGTTTCTTGCTGTGTAAAAATGCATGTCGTTTTATATATGATTTTTTAGGTTCTTCAAGTAGAAATTTACCTCCACGTCTTTGTTTATCTCAGTATGAAAAAGGTTTTATCAAAGTTTATCTATTTCGCGTGAAATTTGTCAAAATTTTCATACTAGGTTGCTATTGAATGACATCTTCAAGTACTGCAGCATCGACCATACCAAATTTGAAACTGTACGATGCAAGGAATGTGGACAAAGAACATTAGTGATTGTCTCTAGATCAATCAAGAACCCAGGAAGACTATATTATGGATGTAAGCAGCATGGATGGTTAAAGTGGGTGACGTCTAATACTGGATTAAATGAAGACACTAGTCGTATACATTTTCGAATGTTGTCAAACATGAAGTCAAGAGTAGGAAGTGAACATATTGCTTATCCTCGACATAATATGGGAAATTGGAATGTACCGCTCATGGTCTGGATATTAGTGATAGTGAACTTAATTCTTTTGGTTGTATACTTGTTTTGTTTGTTAGTTGGTATGGTTAAGTAATGCAAGTGTTGTAATTATATTTAACTGGAGTTTAGTATTTGAAATTATTAAAACTATGAAGCATGTTTAAATGCTACCTTATCTTCTCTGAATGTCTGAGACAATATGTTATGCTTGAGAATTATGAGAGTAGAAAGATTTTTTTGTTGGTAGGTCGAAATACATAAGCTCTTATTTTCAAAAAATGGTTATGTATCCAATATTTGTTACAGTGTGTGTATCTATATAGTCATTTTGTTACAATTCATGGTTATGTATCCAATTTTTCTTTTTCTTCGAGATCACTGGCATCCATCAAATTCAGATGTCCAAATAGAACCATAGAGTGAGTTTCAAATAGTAAATAATGGCTAATCAGTTACAAACAGCAATCCAAGCATTTAAATTAAAATTACAAACATTTAGATATATACTTTTATGTTGGGATGCTAGAGAGGGGGTGTGAATTACAACTTCTTGTTCCTCTCTGTTTCGCCAACTTCTTCTTCTTCTTCTTCTTAAGCTTCTCTCCTGACACCTACAGACGTCGTGCACACACTTCCTACGATCTGTTCTGATCGAAATTCAGATCAACTCACTTGATCGGTCACCTTGACCGATCAGGGAATTCCCTGATCGATCAAGTGACTGATCAGGAAGGGGTTGGACCGATCAGGCTACCTCCTGATCGGTCCAGGCTGGTGCTGATCGGTTGCACTGACCGATTAGATTTCTTTTTATGACCACACAGAATGTTTTCTGATCGGTCACCACATCGTTCAGAAAACCTTCTGTTTCCTCAGAAGCTTTCTGGATCGGTCAACAGACCGATCTGACATCCTGGATCGGCCTTGTGACCGATCTACTATCAAGAGAGTTTGTGCCAACTCCCTGATCGGTCAAGGTGACTGATCAGCGAGGGCTGGACCGATCAGGCTACCTCCTGATCGGTCCAGGCTGGTGCTGATTGGTCGCACTGACCGATCAGATTTCTTTCTGTGACCACACAAAATGTTTTCTGATCGGTCACTAGACCGTTCAGAAAACCTTCTATTTCCTCAGAACCTTTCTGGATCGGTCAATAAACCAATCAGACATCCTGGATCGGTCTTGTGACCGATCTACTATCAAGAGAGTTTGTGCCAACTCCCTGATCGATCAAGGTGATCGATCAGGGAATTCCCTAATTGGTCAAGTGACCGATCAGGAAGGGCTAGACCGATCAGGCTACCTCTTGATCGGTCCAGGCTGATGCTGATCGGTCGCACTAACCGATCAGATTTCTTTCTGTGACACAAAATGTTTTCTGATTGGTCACCAGACCGTTCAAAAAACCTTCTGTTTTCTCAGAAACTTTCTGGATCGGTCTTGTGACCGATCTACTATCAAGAGAGTTTGTGCCAACTCCCTGATCGGATTTCAGACCGATCCAGCCATCTCATACACACAACATCCTATGCTTGGACAAATTGCACTATTACTAGGCTGCAAACTGTGCTTTTAACCATATCAACTAGGCTACAAACTATGCAGGTCGATGAGCAGCCATCTCATACACACAACAACCTGATCAACAATTTCCAAATTAGTCATGCGTATAGGGAGAAAACGGTTATAATGTCTGTAAGGATTTAAATCCATAAGCAGTCATACCGCTTATACCGCTTATGAGTTCCATCAAAATTTGCAAGCATCATATAACATCTACGATTGTATTAGTTGGGAGAAAACGTATCCACTCATGATTCATATAGCAGAGATTATCATATGACAAAACAGACTTCACCCACGATTGGTATCACATCAAGAAGCATCAAAATCAATAATGCGAGTACACTAAGCAACTCGCTAAGAGAAGAAAAGAATTTACTAGCTAAGTAGCTTAGAACATGGTGTTAGTAGGAGCCCTAGAGTCAATTATGTGATAATTGACTAGAGACATTTTGTATCATATTCTATCATTAATAAAGGCATGTGTGGTTATTATACTTACTTTGTATTTGTGCCAAATAACTAAGTATAATAATGTCCTTGATGGCAAGAGTATGTGTTGAAATTGATTTGCTAAAACCAATGGTAGAAGAATTTTGGATAGGGATTGGGGAGGAAAAAAGGTTATAGAAAGTAGTTTTTGAGAAGATTCCTAAATATTGTGAGTATTGCCTTCGTCTGGGACATTCTGTGAGTGAATGCTATGTCAATGGAAAGCAATCGATGCCTGATTGGAAAAGAAATATAGCTGCTGTTATTACTCCTGGAGAAGATCTACGTGAGAAGTTAAATCAAAAGCATGCGCAGGAGGGAGGTAGAGTAGATGGAGACTTTTCTGAAACTCTACAAGATAGAGATACGCAGAGAATAGCTAAACAAATTTGGGTTCAAAAACAAAATACTTCAGGCCAGCCATTTCATGTAGACAAGATGGAAGATGCATTAGCAAACAGATTTCATACTTTGGCTATCTTGGAGGAAGAAGATCAAGAGGATCTGAATGATTTCAATGATTTAGACACTCGAATCCTAGTAAATGAGGATTTGGACAAGGGTGTCTCTTTTGCTCGAAGAGAATATAAAGGTAAATCAAAGGCAACAATCACAGATCATGTTGTGCAGAAGAAACAATTCTCTATGCATAAGGAAGGATATAAGAGAGATGTGCAGTTGATACGGCAGAATGTATCAACTTCAGCTCAGGTAACTTTTGTTGAAGGAAATACTTTATCTAATAATCAAGTGGCATCTGCTGAAGAATTTACTGCACAAGAGATTCCTAAAATAGCTGATTCTAATGTACATATTGAGGAAATATCAAGGGCAAAAGTAGTCATAAGAGAGGATAAAGCAGAGCAAGGAGATAAGGCTCTGAATTTTGATGGGGAAGTATTAAAAGATCAGGGAGGATGTTGCAACTTTAATCAAGACCAGGTAGATTTGGAACAATGTGAAAATTCCTCATTTCCAAACATGCAAAGAGAACCTGATAGAGCTGAGCTTACTAAATCTTTCATGGAGGAGTATGGATCTGATGATGAGGAAGTGGGGCATTTGCAAAGGTCTTCATCACTACCTATGGTGGTTTATACAGATACTATTTGGATTGCTTCTCCAAAGAAGACTGCTAATAAAAATATTCCTTCTGGTGCTTCCCAAAGGGTCACTAGAAGTAAATCTCAAGCACAAAGGCTTTCTTACTCTTCAATGTTTTAATGTCAGGTATGATATGGAACATTAGGGGGATAGGTAACCTTGCATCAATTAGAAGATTGCATTATCTGAAGAAACATTTTCATTTAAACTTCTTGGGTATTTTAGAGCCAATGATTCCACTTCATCCTTCCTTTATTACAAGTAGATTGGGTTTTCCTCAGTAATTGCTAATTGCTCCAGGAAAATATGGTTTATTTATGATGCCAATATAGTTTGCAAAGTATTGGTTGATCATGAACAATTCCTACATTTGAGTTTGAAATCTGTTATATTCCCAATTGAAATTCTGTTAACAATTGTTTATGCAAAGTGTTCAAGAGTTGAAAGGTATGAACTTTGGGAGAAGATAGAAAATATCAAACCAAATGATGAGGTTTTCTGGATGGTTGGTGGAGATTTTAATGTTATTGCCAATGTTACTGAACATTCTGCAGGAACTATTACAGGATTGGGAGCAATTGAAGATTTTAACAATTTCTTAATGGCAACAGGGCTGATTGATGCTGGATATGTTGGAGATTGCTTCACCTGGACTAACAACAAGGTATGGAAGAGGTTTGATAGAATTCTGATTTCTCCATTTTGGCAAGGACATGAATTTTCAGTCCGGGTGGAACACCTTAGCCGTGCTGCCTCTGATCACTGCCCATTGCTGATCTCTTTTCCTATCTTTGATAAAGTAGTAGCCTCATTTCGATTTCAAAAGATGTGGCTAAGGCATCATGGCTTCATACAAACGGTAAGATTGAATTGGAATTTGCCAAGTCCAGGTTTTGGTCTTCAAAAACTGCAGAATAAATTGAAAAGGTTAAAAGAGCATTTGAAGTGGTGGAACAAGGAGGTATTTGGAAACATTCATGTCAATATCCAAAGAGCTGAACAATTGTATTCTGAGGCAGAAAAACAGTTTGATTCGGAGCCTAATGAAGAGAACCAAATCTACCGAAATAAAAGTCAAGGCCATCTCTTTAAAACACTTCAAATGGAGGAAGACTTTTGGAAACAAAGAGCAGCAATCAAATGGAGGAGAGAAGGAGAAAGAAATATAAAATTTTTCCATGATATGGTAAAAACAAGGAGAATAACCAACAGAATTTTTTGGATATGGAATGGAGGGGAATGTTTGGAGAAACCAAAACTTGTTAGAGCTTCAGCTGTTAAATTCTTCGAACAATTATTAACAGGGGAAGAATTTAACTACATGGGGGCAGACCTTAGTCATATTCCTAAGCTTATCTTTGCGGAGGAGAATAATTCTTTTATGATATTGCCTTCTAAGGAGGAAATAAAGCGAGTAATATGGGAAATGGACCAAGATAGTGCAGCTGGGCCAGATGGTTTCTCTACAGCCTTCTATGTTTCTTGTTGGGATATTATTCAAGATGATGTGCAACAAGCTGTGATGGATTTCTTTAAAGATGATTTTTTCCGAGAGGAAGGGTTGCCGCAACTGTTGTTTTGATTCCAAAAAAAAGAAAATGCTTAGAAATGGCAAGATTTCTGACCTATTAGCTTATGCAATGTATCCTATAAGATTGTATCTAAACTTTTGGCGAATAGGCTAACGAAAATACTTCATAAGATTATCTCTCCGGCTCAGAGTGGATTTGTGAAAGACAGACTAATTTCTGATAATATTTTGTTAGCCCAAGAATTGACTCATAAGCTAAATATCCATGTTAGAGGGGGGAATGTCATTATGAAACTGGACATAGCCAAAGCTTTTGATAGAATACAATGGAGTTTATTATTCAGGATTATGACAGCTTTTGGTTTCTCGGATTCTTTTATAGCTATGATTGGGAGATGTATTACTTTTTGTTGGTTTTCGATCCGTGTTAATGGACATCTTGCAGGTTTTTTCAATCCAAAAGAGGGCTAAGACAAGGGGATCCTATTTCTCCTTTCTTGTTTATCATAGCATCGGAGTTCTTATCCAGGGGTTTGGAAAATTTCTTTCTTAAAAATCCTAAGCTGAGCTATGCTACGGGATGTCATATGAGATATCTTACCTGGCTTATGCGGATGATGGTATGGTTTTCCTGAATGGGTCTATTGATTGTGTAAAAAAAGGTAAAGACTTTCCTTGATGCATACGAGGTGCAATCAGGCCAATTGATCAATGCTGGAAAAAGTTTGATTTTTCTCTCGAGAAGCATACCACCAGCCCGTAGAAGTTTAATTTCAGCTACCACAAACTTTGCGGAAGAGACATGGCCTATGAACTACCTAGGAATACCTATTTTCACTGGGATCAGAAAGTCAATATATTTTCAACCTCTGACACAAAAAATAAGGAAGAAACTCATGGGATGGACTATCTCGCGGCTCTCTTATGGTGGTCGACTCTTACTAATCCTAAGTGTTCTCATTTCAATGCCCCTTTATTTATTGCAGGTGCTTCTTCCTCCTTTGTCAATTTTACATAATTTGGAAATGATATTTGCAAGATATTTCTGGGGTTCTATAGACACCAAAAGGAAGGCTCATTGGATTGCTTGGGGAGAAATCAGTAAGCCGAAAATAGAAGGAGGATTAGGAGTGAGAAAGCTAGCAGACTTTAGTGTGGCAATGGCGGTTAAACTCTGGTACAGATTCAGAGAGCAAAATACACTTTGGGCTAATTTCCTAACAAGGATGTATTGTAGTTCTACACACCCAGTTATTGTTCATTTGAAAGGTAAGGCATCTCCTTGTTGGCGCCGAATAATCAAGTTTCGAAGCTTAGCAGAGCAAAATACAGGTTGGATTTTGGGAGAAGGTAAGCTGCATTTCTGGCTTGATACATGGCTGGATCGTGGACCTTTGTTCCAGTCCTGTACCCAGTTGGAAATCTTGATATAAGAGTTGCCGAACTTTGGAAGGATCTCATTGGAGGATGGACAGTATTAACAGTTTGCTTCCGGTTAATATAGCGGCTGAAGTTGCAGAAATCCCTACACAAATAGATGCTGCTGATCACATCATATGGAAGTTATCATTGAATGGTAAATTCTCTTTAAAAACTGCATGGAATAGTGTCCGACAGACACAACCAGTGGTACCCATAAATTTTGCAATTTGGAGTGGCTTGCTTAATCCATCTATCTCCATTTTCGCATGGCGCTTTTTGAGACACAAACTACCTGTCGACAACATTTTGCAACAAAGGGGAATCACTCTAGCCTCCAAATGTCTTTGTTGTGATTCCATGGAAACTTGGGATCATTTGTTCTTTGATGGCCCAATAGCCAAGGAGGTTTGGTCTTATTTTGCTAATTTGTTTAATGTGAACAGAATTTCCTTACTGGGGGATTGGATGATTGGATCAGAATGGTCTCATGGAGGGCATGTTAGGGAGGTTATGCCTTTCCTCATCTTATGGTTCTTATGGAAGGCTAGAAATGATGCAAAACACAGAGGGATAAACCAAGCTGTGCAGAAGACTAAAAGAAATATAATTCAATATCTAGTTATAGGAGAAGCGGCAGGAATCATGAAAAGTAAAACCTCTATTGCTAAAGCTTGGGGATTCCTATTAAAGCAGGCATCAAAAATACTGTATTTCTGGGGTACTGGAAGAGGCTGGATGTTGGAGGATACAAATTAAATACGAATGGTTGCTCGAAAGGGAACCCAGGTGAGTCTTCGTATGGGGATGTAATTAGAGACCACACAGGGCAGTTTATCATGGAGAAACATGGCACCTTGGGAGTTATTTCAAATGTAAAAGCAGAATTGTAGGCCATTTTGTTTGGATTGGAATTATGTGTTGCCTATAATTATTTACCAGTTTGGTTAGAATCAGATTCGATGGTTGCTTTGAAGATTATACAGTCCCCTTCAGTTTGTTGGGATTATAGAAATATAGTGTTAAAAATCAGTACAATCATGGAAAGATACAAGGTGACTTATTCCCATGTGTTCAAGGAAGGGAATGTAGCTGCGGATTACTTGGCTAATCAGGCTTTTCAATTTACGGGGGACAAAGTTTTGAGAAGGCAAGATATAAACAAGACTCTATATGGCATTTGTAAGGTGGATAAGTTGGGATTTCCTTATATTCGATTGGATCAGAAAGCATTTTAAATCAGAAAACTTTTAAAGTATGTGGAGGATGGATTCTGATATAATTGGACTTGAATCTTTTGTTTGGTATTGGTTTTGTCAATGAATTCAGTCCTGATACAATGGTTAAAGGCATAATCAGGTTTTCTAAAAATTGTGTGGAAGTCTTACAGTCTAATATGGATCGTGCCAATTAGTAATAAGACTTAATTGGTGCCAATTAACAGAGTGTATGGAATTTTGTTCTGATTAGTTTGCTGATAAATCTTATCTGATTTGATGAGCTGCAAATCAACCAGTAAAAAAGGCTTAGTTTGTGCTAAATAAATCTTATCTGATTTATGTGCCCAAATATAACATGATTACTGAAATTTGCTCTGATCACATCTTTTCATTGCTTAAATCCTGACAATATCACGAAGCTGTAATTTGATTTCCTGGGAATTTCTCTGATTCTTTTGCGGTTTTAAATCTGAAACTGATTTGATGAGCTGTAGATTGCTCCTAGATGCTTCGGGTGTTGAAGCCTCAACAAACTAATATGGATCAGGTTTCTGAAAATTGTGTTGCAGACTCGACAAACCAATATGGATCGATCTCTTTCAAGGTGTGCCAACTAGTAAATATTGCTGAATTTTGCTCTGATCACATCTTTTCATTACTAAGTCCTGATAATACTTGAGCTGTAGTTTGTTTTCCTGGGAAGTCGGCTGTTTTCTGATAAAGTTGGGTTCCAAATTTCTTATGAATCTCTGATTCAGTTTAGCAAATTATATCTGGATCAGTTTTGATGAGCTGCAAATTGTTCACTGAATTTTCGGGTGTTGAAGCCTTAACAAACTAATATGGATTGATCCTTTTCTCGGCGTGCCAACGAGTAAATAAGGTTTAGTTTGTGCCAAAATTTGTTTTCATTGAATTACAAGATTGGAACTTTGTTCGGATTCAGACTGCTGTTAAGTCTTATCTGATTGATGAGTTGTAATTTGACTCCAGAAGTAATGGGAGTTTTGTGACAGGAAATATCATGTACTACAGTTTTCCGAAAAATTTGCATGTCTGATAGCTATTTGTATTGTATTTTGCTGCTCTGTTAAAGACACGCAGGCTGCAGACTCTATATGCATGAGAAGTTTTTTGTTTTTATGGATTGTTTTGATCTGATCCTTGTTGTTCATATGGAATCCCTGCTGTTTTGTTCTGATCCAAAATGTTTTTTATGGAAAGTTGAATGGTCGGTAACTACATGAAAAGTGTAAAGTCTTCGGTTTTAGATCCATGAAGTCTTCATATGCATGGAGTTTAAAACATTGGAAGATAGAAATTTTGGATGATAGAGATGGGTTTTCATGCGGTTCGGAAGAGTGAAGAAGAAATGTATAGTTGTGGTGGTTCCTTTTTTGTAAGATTTGTAAATCATGTTTGGGATCTTGTAATTTCATGTTAGAAGGTAAGGTCTGACCCCCCTTCTAACTTGGAATTTCTCCTTTAAAAAAAAAGTGTTTACCTTTTTAAAAAAATTAATATCAAAATAAAAAATAATTAACTCATATTTTATATTTCATTTTTGTCCATAGATTATTAGGTCACAATTGGCTAGACAACTAGTAAGGTGGGCGATGGACATATCCTAAATTTGGACTCCAATAAAAAGCACAAACGCATTGTCTATTTTAATTTATCTTTTTCTTAATTTTTTTAAAATGCACTTTTAAATTATTATGATGAAACACTAAATTAATTTTTCATTTTAAAATAAAAATAAAAAATCTCATTCAAAACAATGAATCTTAGAAGAGTTTTTTTAATAAAAAATTATAATACATTAAAATATTCATGATTTAGTAACTAAGTAATTGAAATAATATTTTAAATAATTAAATAATATCACATGATTAGAAAAATAAAAAAATGATGAATCAGATAATATCGAACTTGGGCGACCGTTCCAGCCCCACATAAAATTATGATCAACCATCGACACTACAAAAAGATAGTTATTTAGGGATGAAATTTTGCGACGAAACTTTTTCATTGCAAATTTACGACAAATTTTGCAACAAAAAGTAAAATTGTCGCAAATTAGTAACAAAATAACATTGTCACAAATTAGAAACAAAAATTTTTTCATCGTCAAATTTGTTTGGGGGTGTCGTCCGAGTAAGCTGCCGAGAGGATGCAAACTGATATAATTTCAAAAAGGCTAGTGTTGGACACTATCTCCGTAAAACGATATTGCTCTTCTACATGTGCTTACGGATAACAGCAATTCATTTCCCAAAATACAACGACGATGTCTCAAAATAGCAACACTACAAATTTCGAGACTAGCGAACCTTCTCGTAGGCTTTTCGGACTCTGGATGCACACGATGGGATGAATGCTAATGACTTTGATGATCAAATGAATGAATGAATTCATCATCTAGATGACTCTATTTATATAATAGAAGAGGTGAGGTACCCTTTGGTGATTGGGTGTAACCTTTGGTTTAGGATTAATCTAGGTCACATCACCGACACATCACCAAAGTATCACGTCACCTGAAGCATAAATGTAAGCTCCTCAATGCTCCTCGTGGAACGATGCATACGTGCGAAGTGCATAGTGCGCCAACAAAGCGCTCATTGCGCATGTGCACGCGTGGCGGGTGGCGGGCTCGCAGGTGCGAGCACCTGCTCACCTGTGAGAAGAGACCATCTGTGTTTCTTTTTAATTTCATTACCACAGGAACACATATAAGGAAGTAAATCCCTTCGAAAATTTCAAATGTGAGACTAATCCTCATCTACTTCCTTTTATGCAAATTTTGGACTAACTTTAAACAATTAATTTCTCATTCACTTGTAATCGATTTTGAGCAAATTAATAGTCTAAATTAATCTAAGTGAAACATAGATTTCGTTTTTGAAGTCAATTCTGACTTTCATTTATTGATGGCACCTCGATTTTCCTTTACAAAATCGTATTTCGTCTTAATTATTTTAAGCATCAAATATCCAACAATCCCCCACATGAATAAAAATTAATGCATGTATGCATGCTGACACTTTATAAGAGTCCAATCGATAAGTCAATGCATCGGGAGAGGTAGCTTGTGGATTTGAACCTTCCGTAGTGGAATGCTATCGAGCATACTAGGTTGCGCAGTGAACGTGATATCTTGAACTGCTCAACTGTTTGTGTAAACTAAGATATATAATACACCCACACAGGGACTTATTTCACCTACTTTTGGTTCTCATGGTTGGTTCCGTTTGGCCATGGACACCATCTTAGATTCATGAGTGTTTCATTGAAGCAGCATGTCTTCACACTCATATAGGAGACGCTTCTATCTGTTAGTAGGAGCCCTAGAGCCAATTATGTGATGATTGACTAGGGACTTTTTGTATCATATTCTATCATTAATAAAGGTATGTTTGGTTATTATACTTTATATTTGTGTCAAATAACTATGCATAATAATGTGCTTGGGTAGTAGGTTCTTATCTACATTATATCGATTGATTGAATCAATAGTGAAATGATGTAGAGAACACTATACTAAATCATTCCTAGTCAAGCATTAATATTCAAGGATAATATTAATGCATGAAGACTAGCATGTAGGTCAATTGATAACTTGAGCTCACAAGTCATGGATATATGATATCAAGTTGATACGTGGGTATACATTAGAGAATGTGTACTGAATTGACCCGCCATGGGAAAGTTTCATAGATTGTCATATGAGTGTCATAAACTTTCTCATGTGACTATTAGTATGAATAGTCCTTAGACCTGAAGTCACTACGGTTCCCTACATAAGGAGTTATGTACTTTGGTATCGTCAAACGTCACCTGTAATAGGATGGACTATAAAGGCGATCACTGGGTATGTAATGAATTATGCGGAGGGATGTGAGTGATGTAGATGGGATCTATCCCTCCCATATGACGGGAGTGATATCTGTGGACCCCTTGATCGAGTAGGACTACTAAAACGCATGGTCATGCTTAAATGAGTCAATATGAGATATTGAGCTCATTTGTTTGAGTGAATCTACTCTGGGATCAAGAAACATAAAGATTGATCGAGGATAACACGGTCTATGCCTCATTTGTTAATCCAGATATCGAGGATGGAAAGATAAGGTCATATATTATCATAGTCACGGAGGTTAAGTCGGATCTCGATTTTCTCCCCACTTGGGTAGCAATGATGCATTGCTAAATGCCGCTCATTGCTTATGTGTCTAAAGCGGTTTAGACATATTGCTAACGTTACGAGAACCTATTGAGTCACACACTAAGGGCACGATGCTTCGGAGATTAATTGATCTTAGTTTGACTATGATTTGATCCGAATTGGATTAATTGAGTTAGACTCAAGTGAATCCAATTGGATTATGGGATTGAGATCTAATTTGAGATTGACTCATTTAGATTAGACTCAACCACATTTGAATGAGATATTAATTTATTATAATATTTAATAAATTAATAATAGAGAAAGCTGAAAAATTTCTCTTTATTGGATGAAAGGAAGTTGAAGAGCAACATGAGAAAATGTGCTCTAAGTGGGTTTTTATTAGCATTAATGGAGGGAAGCTAAAGGATAAAAACTCTTCATATTCATGGGATGAGTATAAAAGAATTTTTCTTATCATTTGGATGATGAACTTGTCATTCTTCCTTCCCTTCCTTCTCTTGGCCAAATTCCCTCTTCTCCTTCTCCTTCTCCTTCTTGCTTTGTGAATCTCCTCTTCTGGCTAGCACCATAAAGGTGATTCTTCTTTGATGCTTAAGAGAACATGTTCGTGTGGATACGCATAGAGGCACAGACCCTTGAACGTGCAAGAGATCTGGCATACCTCGGACAAGCGGGATAAGCGAAGGGCACGCGCCAAAGCTATACCTATATGATAGGAATATGTAAATTAACTTTGTATGTGTTTTCTTTCGCATGGACCGCTTGTGGGATCTCTTATTTCCACTGTGATTTTTGAATATTTTTGCCTAGAGATCTCTACAGTGGTATCAGAGCCACTTGCGAAAGATCATACAAAGTTTAGAAAAACTTTTATATATAATATAGAAATAGGACATAATTTTGTTATAGATTGTGTAATGTATGAGCATTTGTTGAGATACAAAAGTTTGTGTTGATCAAACTAAAAGTCCATAGCATTATCATATGAATATGAAAGTGTGTTATGGTTTGATTGTACTCAACAAATTTTATAACATATGGTTTCGGCTCATGAGCATTTTACAATCATAATAAAATTTGATGTCCTAAATCTATTGTGTGTGATTGATGACATGGTGTATGGTTATGGCTTTATCCCCAATATGATTGGATGTATATGTGTGTATGTGTATGTTGTATTGTAATTCATAATACGGCCTACGTGTCATGCCTTATCTCTATTTTTCTAGTTATAAAATAGATTTAGACTCGAATATAACTCGAGTTTTCCTAATTTGTAACGTACAAAATGAGGAGTGGAATGTCCATTGAAGAATGAAGTTGCAAGAAGAAAGTCGATGACACATGACGACTGAAGGATGCAGTTCGAGAAGATGTTATCCCTAGGTTGACTATCGATTTTCTCATTGGCTTGAGAAGATCGTAGTATACGGGTCATAACCATGTCACATTTTACCGCTTATATGTTGATATAGGCAATGTGTGTATGTGATGCATGATTAGATAAACATTTATCTTAATTAAGTCAACTCGATATGCCTACCAAAGTTTGGTACTCAGAAACTACCTCGATCATTTGTTGTTGGGTTTGACAAAGCAAAGCAACACATTCTATCTTGGTAGAGTGCAAGAGGACAATTGTGATGTCCCGCTATCAAACTTTGGGTGAGACTTATCTAAGTCACCTCAATTGGATTGAGAAACTTAGGGACATATCTCAAAAGTTGGGAAAATTGGGTAAGAGAACAATTATATAAAGTCTTGGATGATTAGTCAAAGCTAACTCAAGATGATGTGTAATGTGGATCTTGACCCTTTGTTTCCAAGAGTTGGATAAGATGTAATTGGTAAAATATTACCTACCTAATTATACTAAGTCTTGGGTGATTAGCCAAAGCTAACTCAAGATGAGGTATAATATGGATCTTGTCCCACATGAATGTAGTCGTTATTTGGTTTGGAGCTAGTAGTGTGGGCAAATTCAGTTTACCTACATCCATGATTAGCCCCTACCAAAGCGCTACAATTCAGTGGGAGTGTCATTTAATTAAAGACCTAATTAAATGATCTAGATATGACACTTATTTCTGCATATTTTACTGTTGTAGATTACCATATCGTCTAACACGTCAAATACTCTCTCTCTGTGATCCATCCTTGAGAAGGACAAGCTCAACAGAGCTAATTTTTTGGACTAGTACAGAAAATTGAGGATCGTCCTCAAACAAGAACGAAAATTGTACGTCCTAGAGGAACCTCTTCCAGAAGCATGTATCACTACCGTCACTCGTGTCGAAAAGGATGCTTACAAGAAGCATCAGGATGATGCACTTGATGTATCATGTCTCATGCTTGCCACAATGAACTCTGAGCTTTAGAAGTAACATGAGAACATGGATGCACATGATATGGTTGAGCACTTAAAATAACCATATCAAGGGCAAGCTCGGCACGAGCGATTTGAGGTGTTTAAGGCTCTATTTGCTTGCAAGATGCAAGAAGGAACTCCCGTAGGAACTTACATACTCAAAATTATTGGGTATGTCGAGAACCTTGAAAGACTAGGATTTCCACTGGCTCAAGAATTGGCCACGGACCTTATCCTACAATCGTTGCCAGAAGGGTACAATCAATTTGTCATGAACTATAACATGAACAAAATTGACAAGCCATTGCCTGAGATGCTCAGCATGTTGAGAACTGCTAAACCTAATCTGAAGAAAACGAAGACCAGTATTGTACTGATGGTACAAAAGGGCAAAGGCAAATGGAAGCCTAAGGACAAGGGTAAGATCCAAGCCAAAGGCAAGGCCAACTCTACTACACTGAAGGCCAAAGGCGGGGTGCCTAAGGAAGGGACCTGCTTCCACTGTGGTGAGGTCGGACATTGGAAGCGGAATTGCAAACTCTACCTAGAGGAAGTAAAGAAGAAAAGAAGTGAGACTTCTACCTCAAGTATTTTTGTTATAGAAGTTGATCTATCTATTTCCTCTTCTTGGGTATTAGATATCGGTTGTGCATCTCACATTTGTACTAATGTGCAGGGCCTTTGAAGAGCTAGATCATTGACAAAGGGCGAAGTGGAACTACGAGTAGGCAATGACGCAAGAGTTGCTGCTATAGCTGTAGAAACATATTCCTTGTCTTTACCTACTAGGCTTATCTTAGAACTAGAGGAGTGCTTTTATGTACCTGCACTAACTAAGAACATAATTTCTGTATCTTGTTTGGACAAGAAAGGCTTTTCATTTATCATAAAGGGCAAATGTTGTTCTATAATGTTAAATGATATGTTCTATTGTAGTGCACCACTTATGAATGGACTCTATGTTCTAGACTTAGAGAACTCAATCTATAACATAAATACCAAACGGTTCAAATCAAATGATTTGAACCAAATATATCTCTGGCATTGTCTCTTATGTCATATAAATGAGAGTCGCATATCCCAACTCCATAAGGATAAATTACTGGACTCATTTGATTTTGAATCATATGAGACATGTGAATCTTGTCTTCTAGGCAAGATGACCAAGACTCCATTTAGTGGACACGGTGAAAGAGCAACAGACTTGTTAGGACTCATACATACTGATGTATGTGGCTCATTTAATGTCGCAGCTAGAGGAGGCTATCAGTACTTCATAACTTTTATTGATGATGTCAGTAGATACGGCTATGTGTATCTAATAAAACACAAGTCGGAATCCTTTGAAAAGTTCAAAGAATTCAAGAGTGAAGTATAAACTAACTTGGCAAGAGTATTAAGATGCTTCGATCAGATCGAGGTGGTGAATACCTTAGCCAAGAGTTTCGTGACCATCTAGCAGAGTGTGGGATCATATCCCAACTCACTCCAATTGGAACACCACAATGGAATGGTGTGTCCGAGAGAAGAAATCGTACTCTATTAGATATGGTACGATCGATGATGAGTCGGGCAGATCTTCCTATTTCCTTCTGGGGATCGCTCTAGAGACAGCTCTTTTCACACTTAACCGAACTCCATCAAAGGTCATCATAAAGACACCATATACGATGTGGACTGGGAAGAGTCCCATGATGTCTTTTATGAGGATTTGGGGTTATGAGGCTTACGTTCGACATCAAGTCTCAGATAAACTTGGACCCAAATCTAATAAGTGCTATTTTGTAGGATATCCCTAGGAAACGAAGGGATATTTCTTCTACAATCCCACACTAGGCAAAGTGTTTGTCACTAGAAATGATATTTTTCTCGAAAGAGAGTTTATTTCTAGAAGAAATAGTGGGAGTAAAATCCATCTTGAAGAAGTTCAAGATGCAGATAGTACTGAGGCATTGATGGACATTGAGCAGGCACCACAAAGTGTTGTGGATCATGAGATTGTTGCAAAAGAAGTTATGGAGCAACAACCTGTTTAAGTAGACCAACCTCTGTGCAGATCTGATAGGATACGTCGTCAGCCTGAGAGATACTCATTTCTCTTGTCTGACCATGATGATGTTATACTTGTTGAGTTGAACGAGCTACATCCTATCAAGAAGCTGTAATGAGCCCAAATTTTGAGAAATGGCTAGAGGCCATGAAGTTCGAAATGGAATCCATGTATACTAACCAAGTATGGACTTTGGTTAATCTACATGAGGGAATTAAACCCATTGGGTGTAAATGGGTAATGGGTCTTTAAAAGAAAGACTGACATGGATAGTCTTATGCATACCTATAAAGGACGATTGGTAGCCAAAAGTTTCAAGCAAGATTCATGGTATCGACTATGATTAAACTTTTTCACCAGTTGTGATGCTTAAATCTATTCGGATCATGCTTGCTATTGCAGCTTACCATGATTATGAGATCTGACAGATGGATGTCAAAATCGCATTCCTAAATGGGAATCTACTTGAAGATGTGTACATGACACAACTTAAGGGTTTTGTAGATCCAGAGTATGCTAGAAAGGTATGTAAGTTGCACAGGTCCATTTATGGGCTAAAGCAAGCTTCTCGAAGTTGGAATCTTCGATTCGATGATGCAATCAAAGCATTTGGTTTCATCAAGAATGAAGATGAACCTTGTGTCTACAAAAGGATTAGTGGGAGCACAGTTATCTTCCTGATCTTGTATGAGGATGACATACTCCTCATTAGAAATGATATCCCTTCACTATAGTCTGTGATGACGTAGCTAGGGAATTGTTTCTCAATGAAAGACTTAGGTGAAGCAGCCTATATCCTAGGCATCAAGATCTATAGAGATAGATCTAAAAGATTGCTTGGCTTAAGTCAGAGTAAATATATTGACAAGGTGCTTAATCGTTTTTCCATGCAGAATTCCAAGAAGGGATTTCTACCGATGTCACATGGTGTAAGTCTTTCGAAGACTCAATGCCCTCTTCTAAGGAGAAGAGAGACCGCATGGATCAGATCCCTTATGCATCCGCTATAGGGTCTATCATGTACGTCATGCTTTGTACTCGTCCAAATATCTCATATACTTTGAGCATGACGAGCAGATACCAGCCAGATCCAGGTGAAAGTCACTGGACAGTTGTCAAGAATATTCTTAAGTACTTACGAAGGACGAAAGAATATTTCTTGATATTTTGAGGCAATAAGGAGCTAGCAGTAAAGGGTTACAATGACGCAAGCTTCCAAACCTACAGGGATGATTTCAGATCGCAGTCAGGGTATGCATTTTGCTTGAATGGTGGCGCTGTGAGCTGGAAGAGTTCGAAGCAAGACACAGTCAGATTCTACAACAGAGACCGAGTATATTGTCGTGTCTGATGCAGCAAAAGAGGCAGTTTGGATCCGGAAGTTCATTATAGAGCTTGATGTGGTTCCTAGTATAACAGACCCAATAAACCTCTATTATGACAACAATAGGGTTATTGCATAAGCTAAGGAACCTCGTTCTCATCAGCGGACCAAACACATACTATGGTGCTTCCATCTTATTCGAGAGATCATCGATAGAGGAGATGTGAGGATATGCAGAGTACACACTAATGCTAACATCACGGATCCTTTGACCAAGGCTTTGGTATAGAAGAAGCATGATGGTTACACTAGATCACTGAGTATTAGATATTATAGTGATTGACACTAGTGCTAGTGGGAGATTGTTAGTAGGAGCCCTAGAGTCAATTATGTGATGATTGACTAGAGACTTTTTGTATCATATTCTATCATTAATAAAGGCATGTTTGATTATTATACTTTATATTTGTGTCAAATAACTAAGTATAATAATATGCTTGAGTAGTAGGTTTTTATCTACATTATATCGATTGGTTGAATCAATAGTGAGATCATGTAGAGAACACTATACTAAACCATTCCTAGTCAAGCATTAATATTCAAGGACAATATTAATGCATGAAGACTAGCATATAGGTCAATTGATGACTTGAGCTCATAAGTCATGGATATATGATATCAAGTTGATACATGGGTATACATTAGAGAATGTATACTGAATTGACCCTCCGCGAAAAAGTTTCATAGATTGTCATATGAGTGTCATAAACTTTCTCATGTGACTAATGGTATGAATAGTTTTTAGACCTGAAGTCACTACAGTTCCCTACATAAGGAGTTATGTACTTTGGTATCGTCAAACATCACCTGTAACAGGGTGGACTATAAAGGCGATCACTAGGTATGTAATGAATTATGCGGAGGGATGTGAGTGATGTAGATGGGATCTATTCCTCCCATATGACGGAGTGATATCTGTGGGCCCCTTGATCGAGTAGGACTACTAAAACGCATGGTAATGCTCAAATGAGTCAATATGAGATATTGAGTTCATTTGTTTGAGTGAGTCTACTCGGGGATCAAGAAATATAAAAATTGATCGAGGATGACACGGTCTATGCCTCATTTGTCAATCTAGATATCGAGGATGGAAGGACAAGGTCATATATTGTCATAGTCATGGAGGTTAAGTCGGATCTCGATTTTCTCGTCCCTTGGGTAGCAATGATGCATTGCTAGATGTCACTCATTGTTTATGTGTCTAAAGCGGTTTAGACATATTGCCAACGTTACGAGAACCTATTGGGTCACACACTAAGGGCACGATGCTTTGGAGATTAATTGATCTTAGTTTGACTAAGATTTGATCCGAATTGGATTAATTGGGTTAGACTCAAGTGAATCCAATTGGATTATGGGATTAAGATCTAATTTGAGTTTGACTCATTTAGATTAGACTCAACCACATTTGAATGAGATATTAATATATTAAAATGTTTAATAAATTAATAATAGAGGAAGCTGAAAAGATTCTCTTTATTGGATGAAGAGAAGTTGAAGAGTCACATGAGAAAATGTGCTCTAAGTGGGTTTTTATTAGCATTAATGGAGGGAAGCTAAAGGGACAAAAACTCTTCATATTCATGGGATGAGTATAAAAGAATTTTTCTTGTCATTTGGATGATGAACTTGTCATTCTTCCTTCCCTTCCTTATCTTGGCCAAAATCCCTCTTCTCCCTCTCCTTCTTGCTTTGTGAATCTCCTCTTCTGGCTAGCACCACAAAGGTGTTTTTCTCCGAAGCTTGAGAGATTGTGTTTGTGTGGATACGCATAGAAGCACGGACACTTGAACGTGCAAGAGATCCGGCATACCTCGAACAAGTGGGATAAGCGAAGGGCACGTGCTAAAGGTATACCTATACGATAGGAATTTGTAAATTAACTTTGTATGAGTTTTCTTTCGCATGGATCGCTCGTGGGATCTCTTATTTCCGCTACGATTTTTGAATATTTTTGCCTAGAGATCCCTACACTATCAAGAGTATCCCACCATACTCCACCTTATAAAGGTATAGAAGTCATTAAAAGCATAAGCTTAACTTCACTACTGTGGTAGGGCAGCATATATTCATCCTAGGACTGGGATAGAGATTATATATTGTTGATGTAATCTGACCTGATTGTTGTTTTGGTGTTGACACCGATTTAAGTTCGGTTGAGTGAGAATTGAGATCAGATAGTTAAGTTCGGATTACGTGTACTGGTCAGAGAGGGCTCGGTAGCTCGTTCTCTAAACCGAGTTGAGTCGGAAAGGACTCGGTAGCTCATTCTCTAGACTTAGGTCAGAGAGGGCTCGGGTCAGAGAGGGCTCGGTAGATTGTTCTCCGGACTTAGGTCAGAGAGAGCACCGTAGCTCGTTCTCTGGACCAGGATGAGTCGGAGAGGGCTCGGTAGCTCGTTCTCCGGACTGTGGTCAGAGAGGGCTCGGTAGCTCGTTCTCTGGACCAATATGAGTCGGAGAGGGCTCAGTAGCTCGTTCTCCGGACTTAGGTCAGAGAGGGCTTGGTAGCTCGTTCTCTGGACCAGGATGAGTCGGAGAGGGCTCAGTAGCTCGTTCTCCGGACTGTGGTCAGAGAGGGCTCGGTAGCTCGTTCTCTAGACCGGGATGAGTCGAGAGGGCTCGGTAGCTCATTCTCCGGACTTAGGTCAGAGAGGGCTCGGTAGCTCGTTCTCTGGACTGGGATGAGTCGGAGAAGGCTCGGTTGCTCGTTCTCCGAACTGTGGTCAGAGAGGACTCAGTAGCTCATTCTCTGGACCGAGATGAGTCGCAGAGGGCTCGGTAGCTCGTTCTCTGGACCGGGATGAGTCCGAGAGGGCTTGGTAGCTCGTTCTCCGGACTGTGGTCAGAGAGGGCTCGGTAGCTCGTTCTCTGGACCGTGATGAGTCAGAGTGTGCTCGGTAGCTCGTTCTCCAATCTTAGGTCAGAGAGGGCTCGGTAGCTCGTTCTCTGGACCGGGATGAGTCAGAGAGGGCTCGGTAGCTCGTTCTCCGGACTTTGGTCAGAGAGAGCTCGATAGCTCGTTCTCTGGACCGGGATAAGTCAGAGAGGGCTCGGTAGCTCGTTCTCCGGGACCAGACTGAGTCAGAGAAGGCAAGGGAGTCTGTTCTCTGGACTCAGGGTCGAAATAATTGGCTGAATCAGTCTGAAGTCCGATCAGGGAGTTGGCACGAACTCTCTTAATAGTAGATCGGTCACAAGACCAATCCACGATGTCTGATCGGTCTGTTGACCGATCCAGAAAGCTTCTGAGGAATCAAAAGGCCTTCTGAACGATTTGGTGACCGATCAGAAAATGATTAGAATGTTCACAAAAAGACCTGATCGGTCATCTTGATCGATCAGTCAGTTCTAGACGGATCAGGATGGGTCCTGATCGGCCCAGCATCCTCCTGATCGGTCACCTTGACCGATCAGGTGATTTGACCTGAAATCCCAGTATGTTTTGTGATCGGTCAGGTGACTGATCCTCTAGACTCTGATCGGTCAGTGGGACTGATCAGAACATCACTAGATTGATCATAATAAAGTCTGATTGGTCAGGAGAGTGTCTGATCGGTCAGGGTGACCGATCAACACCTCAGAACTTTAATTCAAATTGTTGTCTGATTTCTGATTTACTTCTGATTTGCTTCGCTAATGAGTCTGTGAGTGTGCAGATAACACAGAGTTGTGAAAGTCAAATGAAGGAGCAAGAAGAAGGGTTCAGGGTGACTTTTACCTATGCTATTTTGTTTGATACACATTTGCAGGTTTCAACGGCGTCTGACCTAAAGCTGCAGCTGAAGAGGATGACTTCAGTGAGCTCAGAAGGGGTCAGTGAGTCAGTGGGTGACGACGCCATGGGTCAGTGAGTGACGAAGCATGTATGTGTGGTGCAGAAGAAAAGCTTAAGAAGAAGCTGGCAATGCAGAGGAGAATAAGGAACGGGAACAAAGAATAGAGCAAAGGGTTTGCTGTTGAGTGGAGTTGTTTTGTGTTCTCTGTATTCTCTTCTTGCTTGAGCTGTCTGCTTCATCTGTTGTGTAAGCTTCTCGGAGTCTCCTGTGCTTAACTTGTTATTCGTCTGAGACGTTTGTGGAGAGGTTACTCCACCGAGAAGGAGAAGTCTTTAGCCGGATTCACTCCGAGGCCTAATCTGCCGAAGGTCAAGGGATCGCCCACCTCACGGGCACGCCAAGGAGTAGGGGCAAGTTATCCCCAAACCTTGTAAATCCTTGCCTTATTCTCTGTTTGTTTCTTTCTGTCTATTTTGTTTTCCGCTGCTAACCTGAGTGCAGAAAGAAAAGAAGCGAGTTTTTAGTGGGTGGCTATTCACACCCCCCTCTCTAGCCATCCCAGATCCTAACAAGTGGTATCAGAGCCAGGGGCTCTTTCAACCGGATTAACACCCTAAGAGTAGAAGATGGCTTTGAGAGGAGAAGGTTTCATCACCAACCATCCACCCTTCTTTGATGGAGCAGACTTTCAATACTGGAGATCTAAGATGGAGTACTATCTAAAAACTGATATTAGCATGTGGTTTTCAGTCAAGGAGGGATTCACTCCTCCAAAGGATGCTGAGGGCAAGGAAGTTGAGTCATCTAGATGGTCAGCAGAACACACCTGAAAGGGAGAGGCTGACGCCAAGGCAGTGGTCACTCTGTAGTGTGGGATGACCAAAGAGCAACTCATTAAGGTTGGTCCCTTCTCAAGTGCCAAAGATCTGTGGAACAAGCTCATAGAGCTACATGAAGGCACTCGAGACTCCCGGATAGCAAAGAGAGATCTCTTCCTCAACCAACTCCAGAATCTTTCCATGAAAGATTCTGAAATCGTGAGCGAGCTCCATGGTCGATTCAAGGAGATCCTAAATGGTTTGCACTCGTTCGATGAGAAAGTCGAGAACTGTAACCTTGTAAGGTATGTGCTCAAGTCATTTTCTAGGAATGCTTTGTGGTCATCCATGGTGGATGCGTACAAGGTATCCAAGGATCTTTCCATTGTAAAGTTAGACGATTTCTTTTGTGAAATGGAGCTACATGAGCTTGCTAACAAATGCCCAAAAGAGAAGGGTATTACTCTTGTAGCAGGGGACAAAGGAAAGAAGAAGAAGGAAAAGAAGGAGGAGAAGAGCACCCGTCACGTGGCTCTCATGGCATTAGAAGATTCAAACATGGAGAGTAGTAACGAGTTAAGTGATCCTTCAACCGCGGCTTCATCATCTTCGGATGATGAAGAGGTAATCTCTCCCGAGCTTGATAAGTGTTATAGAACTATTGCTTGCTTGACTACGTTACTCAAAAAATCTAATGACTTAGGAAGAAAATGGCCAAGGCATGGGTGCCAAAAAACTTGTATTGTAGGTGCATTAGGTCCCAAGGTTTTGGTACCTAAAACATCTATCTTTCGTGTTGTATAGGCATTGGTTGAGGGGGAGCATCTATCAACAAGGTTTGTTGATAGTAGGTGCTCCAAACACATAACCGGGGACAAAAGCAATAAAGTGTGTTCGCAAAGACCACAAGTCAAGAAAATGTTCATACAACAAATGACAGTATATCCATGCACAAGGCTACACTAGTTTCAAAATTGAGGCAATTCTCCATGCCTTCTTGACAATGAAAACCCACAAATTACAAAAGAACTATCATAAAACAACTCATCCTCCATCCAACAGGAGAATGACAACAGATTAGTGAAACAAATAAGCCAACGATTTATTACAAGAAAATAAATTGATAATGGTTCACACAATTCTACAAACATACTGTGTACGCCCATATACAGTGATATAGATATTATATTTACAGTCATTGAGTCATATCTTATAGATTCAATTTCTAGTTTGGCTCATCGTGCAATCTAAGCAACACTGAACAATGTCACATGTGGGTAAGTGGATTGCTTATGCACGCTAGTCGATAGTATAAGTTCAAAAACTCCAAGTTGCACTGAACAAGACCACATAAACAAGTCCAGACTCCAAGTTAAAACCAAATGAATCAATAAGTTTTAGACAGATAAAAAGCAAGAAAAACTATTACATGGATAGCTTAGGTTGACATATAACTTGTTCTTACTATGGATTGCTTAGAATGATTAGTTTTATTGTTGTATATCGTGTGCTTTATACTATATAGATCACTTAGATTCTTTTTCATGTAAGGGTTTTACATGGCATTATCTATGCCAAGCTTAACTGATATGATATGTCATTTGATAAATGAGTGGCATTTATGCAGATTTCATATGGTGATCAATTTGATATATTACGTGGAAAATGTAGATTTATTATGCATCATTATGCATAATCCTATGGAGTATATATTCATTTTGTGAGTACATATTGTTAGATCGTGATCGGTCAAGGAGACCAATCAAGGCTTTCCCTGATATGTTGTGCTTGTTTGTTTTGGTGTTTATTTCAGTTATAGTTTGTGTTTTCTCCTTACTGCGATACTTAGTGTCATATGATGCATATATATTTTTGCCATGATATACTTCTGTTATATGCCTCTCAAAAATTACTCTTTGTTTCTTTTGGTTTGGTTTTGGGGAGAGACCCTTGTGTTAAGGGGGAGAGTTTAAACTTAATAATCAATCTACACCCTTTTCGGTGTTTGACAAAGGGGGAGAGGATGGTTAGTTAAGTTTAGGATTTGTTAACGAACTTAACTATTGTAGGAGGAGGACTCTGATTCCCTTGCGAAATAAACTTGACTTCTAATACCTAAACATAAATCATGTTGTCAAACAACAAAAAGGAGAGATTGTTGATGCAGTATGACCTGATTGTTGTTTTGGTGTTAACACTGATTTATGTTCGGTTGAGTGAGAATTGAGATCAGATAGTTAAGTTCGGATTAAGTGTACTGGTCAAAGAGGGCTCGGTAGCTCGTTCTCTGGATTGAGTTGAGTCGGAGAGGGCTCGGTAGCTCGTTCTCTGGACCGGTTTGAGTCGGAGAGGGCTCGGTAGCTCGTTCTCCAGACTTAGGTCAGAGAGGGCTCGGTAGCTCGTTCTCCAGACTGTGGTCAGAGAGGGCTCGGTAGCTCGTTCTCCGAACGTAGGTCAGAGAGGGCTCGGTAGCTCATTCTCTGGACCGGGATGAGTCGAGAGGGCTCGGTAGCTCATTCTCTGGACCGGGATGAGTCCGAGAGGGCTCGGTAGCTGTTCCCCGAACTGTGGTCAAAGAGGGCTCGGTAGCTTGTTCTCAGGACCGAGATGAGTCAGAGAGGGCTCGATAGCTCGTTCTCCGGACTTAGGTTAGAGAGGGCTCGGTAGCTCGTTCTTGGACCGATGAGTCGGAGAGGGTTCGGTAGCTCGTTCTTCGAATTATGGTCAGAGAGGGCTCGGTAGCTCGTTCTCTGACCGAGATGAGTCGGAGAGGGCTTGGTAGCTCATTCTCTGGACCGAGATGAGTCTGAGAGGGCTCGGTAGCTCGTTCTCCCGACTGTGGTCAGAGAGGGTTTGGTAGCTCGTTCTCTGGACCGGGATGAGTCAGAGTGGGCTGGTAGCTCGTTCTCCGGACTTGGTCAGAGAGGGCTCGATAGCTCGTTCTCTGGACCGGGATGAGTCCGAGAGGGCTCGGTAGCTCATTCTCCGGACTGTGGTCAAAGAGGGCTCGGTAGCTCGTTCTCTGGACCGAGATGAGTCGGAGTGGGCTCGGTAGCTCGTTCTCCGGACTTAGGTCAGAGAAGGCTCGGTAGCTAGTTCTCTGGACCGGGATGAGTCAGAGAGGGCTCGGTAGCTCGTTCTCTGGACTGAGTCAGAGAGGGCTCGGTAGCTCGTTCTCTGGACCGGGATAAGTCGGAGAGGGCTCGGTAGCTCATTCTCCGGGACCAGACTGAGTCAGAGAAGGCAAGGGAGCCTGTTCTCTAGACTCAGGGTCGAAATGATTGGCTGGATCAGTCTGAAGTCCGATCAGGAAGTTGGCACGAACTCTCTTAATAATAGATTGGTCACAAGACCGATCCAGGATGTCTGATCGGTCTATTGACTAATCCAGAAAGCTTCTAAGGAATCAGAAGGCCTTCTGAACGGTCTGGTGACCGATCAGAAAACGATCAAAATGTTCACAGAAAGACCCTAATCAGTCATCTTGATCGATCAGTCAGTTCTAGACCAATCAGGATGGGTCATGATTAGTCCAACATCCTCCTGATCGGTCTCCTTGACCGATCAGGAGGTTGCCTGATCGGTCACCTTGACCGATCAGGTGATTTGTCCTGAAATCCTAGTATGTTTTGTGATCGGTCTGGTGACCGATCCTCTGGACTCTGATCGGTCAGTGAGACCGATCAGAACATCACTGGATTGATCATAATAAAGTCTGATTGGTCAGGAGAGTGTCTGATCGGTCAAGGTGACCGATCAATATCTCAGAACTTTAATTCAAATTGTTGTCTGATTTCTAATTTACATCCGGTTTGCTTCTGATTTGCTTCGCTAATGAGTCTGTGAGTGTGCAGATAACACAAAGCTGTGAAAGTCAAATGAAGGAGCAAGAAGAAGGGTTCAGGGTGACTTTTATCTGTGCTATTTTGTTTGATACACATTTGCAAGTTTCAAAGGCATCTGACCTGAAGCTGCAGCTGAAGAGGATGACTTCAGTGAGCTCATAAGGGGTCAGTGAGAAAGTGGGTGACGATGTCGTGGGTCAGTGAGTGAGTGTGGTGCAGAAGAAAAGCTTAAGAAGAAGCTGACGAAGCAGAAGAGAATAAGGAACAGAAACAAAGAATAGAGCAAAGGGTTTGCTGTTGAGTGGAGTTGTTTTGTGTTCTCTGTATTCTCTTCTTGCTTGAGCTGTCTGCTTCATTTGTTGTGTATGCTTCTCGGAGTCTCCTGTGCTTAACTTGTTATTCGTCTGAGACGTTTGTGGAGAGGTTACTCCACCGAGAAGGAGAAGTCTTTAGCCGGATTCACTCCGAGGCCTGATCTGCCAAAGGTCAAGGGATCTCCCATCTCACGGGCACGCCAAGGAGTAGGGGCAAATTATCCCCGAACCTTGTAAATCCTTGCCTTATTCTCTGTTTGTTTCTTTCTGTCTGTTTTGTTTTCCGCTGCTAACCTGAGTGCAAAAAGAAAAGAAGCGAGTTTTTAGTGGGTGGCTATTCACACCCCCCCCCTCTCTAGCCATCCCAGATCCTAACATATATCTCGTGTGCTATAACACAACTTCTGTAACTTCGTTGTCCCATTGAACCAAGATCTTGGGATCTCTAGTCAACAAGATTCGGTTACCGCTACAATCATTTTAGTTGTAGATTTTTAATCTCATTCCTCTTGATGAGCAGTATACTTGATCTCGGTTTAGCCCCTTCGTAAGAGGATCTGCCAAATTATCTTTGGACTTAACATATTCGATTGCAATCACTCCATTCGAGATCAATTGCCTAATGGTATTGTGTCTATGATGTATATGTCGTGATTTACCATTATACATACTACTTTGTGCCCCTCCAATCACCGATTGACTATCACAGTGTATAAGTACGGCGGGCACAGGTTTCGTCCAGCTCGGAAAATCTTCCAAGATGTTTCGCAGCCATTCAACTTCCTCATCTGTAGTGTATAAGTACGTTCGACAACACCATTTGATTGAGGTGAGTATGGTGTCGTTGTCTGATGAATAATGCTATATTTTGAACAAAACTCATCAAACAGTGCATCTTATTCTCCACCTCTATCGCTACAAATTATTTTAATTCGTTTATCAAGTTGATTCTTAACTTTTGTTTCATAGGTTCTGAAAGTCTCTAAGGCTTTATCTTTACTTCTTAAAAGAAAGATATAACAGAACCTCGTGCAGTCATTGATAAAAGTAATAAAATATTTTTTTTCTCCTCTAGTTTGCACGAATTTTAAGTCACATAGATCACTATATATTAATTCTAGAGGAGTCGTTGACCTTTCAACCGAATGAAAAGGTGGTCTCGTCATCTTAGCTTCCACACACACTTCACATTTGTGTGTTTCGTCAACATTGATGTTTGGTAACAAATTTAATTTGACGAGACATTTCAGAGTATTATTATTAACATATCCAAGTTGATCATGTCATAAATTAAAACACTCAACAACGTAACTGGAAGCTTTTATTTTATTACCATTAAATTCTTGATGTACAGTCATTACAACCATTTTGAATAGACTCTGTTCTAAATATCTCTTACCTACGAAGACACCATTCTTCGTAAGTACAAAGTTGTTTGACTAGAATACTAGTCTAAAGCCGGCCTTAACAAGTGTTGAACCAGAAACTAGGTTCTTCCTGATATCAGGAACGTGGAGCACATCACTGAGTGTTAACTCCTTCCCAAATGTCATCTTCAAGATAACTTTCCCAAGTCCGACAATCGGCGTTGTAGTGGAATTGCCCATATAGAGCTTTCTTCTACTTATCGGAGTATACTTGGAGAACATCGTCTTATCCGAACAGATGTGACGTGTTGCTCCAGTATCGATCCAACATTGCTTCGGATAGTCCACCACCGTGTTGGCTTAAAACATGACCGCAGTGAGATCCAGTTCTGATAAATCGGGGAGCCTATCATCAGAAGTTGTGACATAGTTCGCAGCATCCTCCTGACTCTTGGTTGATTTCTTCAGGCATCTACAATCTTTGGACAGGTGGCCTGGCTTTCCGCAGTTGTAGCACGAGTCCTTGAATTTCTTGCCTTGAGCCTTCTTCTTGAATTGCTTCGGCTTCTTGGCGTTTGGCTCAACAATGTTGGACATCTCGTCAATGGCCCACTTCGTTCCTCTAGAGTCGGATAACTTTCGATTATCTGCCTCTATTCGGAGCCTCGGGATCAGGTCTTCAAGTCTCATCACCTTTTGCTTGTGCTTGAGGTAATTTTTAAAATCCTTCCACGACGGAGAGAGTTTCTCGATTACCGCAGCTACTTTGAATGACTCATTCAGCTTCATACCTTCGACATCCAGATCATGCAATATCAATTGCATGTCTTGGACTTGAGACGTCACACGCTTGGAATCCACCATCTTGAAGTCCAGAAACTGACCGATGATGAATTTCTTCAATCCAACATTTTTGATTTTGTATTTCTTCTCTAGTGATTCCCACAGAGATTTTGTCGTCTCCATCGGACTATACACATTATACAATGTGGCGTCCAATGCATTGAGAACGTAGTTGCGGCATAAGAAATCTCCATTCGACCATGCATCGCATGCAGCCTTGCTGTTAGCATCACCTTCCTTAATGGCTGGTAGGTCTTCACGCAAAAACCATATGAGGTTTAGCATTGTCAGATAGAACAACATCTTCTGTTGCCATCATTTGAAGTCGGCTCCTTTGAATTTCTCCTGTTTTTCTCCGTGCGGAACACCGGTCGGAACGTCATTGATCAATGTCATATCAATTTGCAGAATAACTTTATTGTAGAGTGCAAGGCTCTTAACTTTGTCATTGTGGTGTAGTTGGTTACCACGTCAGATCAACACACAGAAGGTCTCCGGTTTGAGTCCTGGCGACACCAATTATTTTATAATAATGCATAATATCGTTTTACGATTGTTTGTAGGCGTCGTCCGGGTAAGCTGTCGGGAGGATGCAAACTGATATAATTTCGTCGAGGCTAGTGTTCGACGCTATCTCCGTAAAATAATATTGCTCCGCTACAGGTGCTCACGGATAGCAGCAATTCGTTTTCCAATATTTAACGACGATGTCTCGAAATAGCAGCACTATAAATTTCGAGACTAGCGAACCTTCTCGTAAGCTTTTCAGACTCTGGATGCACATGATGGGATGAATGCTAATGACTTTGATAATTGAATGAATTAATGAATCCATCATCTAAAGGACTCTATTTATACAAGGGAAGAGGTGAGGTACCCTTTGGTGAGTGGGTGTGACATTTGGTTTAGGATTAATCTGAGTCGTTCGATCTGAAGGGTTGTCCCTTCAGATAACCCTTTGATCTCATCCATCAGTTCGATCTGAAGGGTTGTCCCTTTAGATAACCCTTTGATCTCATCCATCAAATCTGAATGGTTATAACCTTTCAGATCTCCCTTTGATCTCAGACGCTAGATTTGATCTAACACTTCAGATCAAGTCTCTCTTCACCAACGGTCAGATCGTGACTCTTCACGATCAACGCTCCAGATTGCGTCACTTGCGATCCAGCACTCATCTTCGATCCAACGGTTGTATTTGTTTGCCCAATCAGCAATCCAATTATTTCTCTCCTCCTATTTGAGTGTTATGGGCCACATCACATGCCACGTCACCCGAGCACCACATCACCTGGAGCATAAATTTAAGCTCCTCAATGCTCCTCGCGATGATGCGTACGTACGAAGTGTATAGTGCACCAACAAAGTGCCCATTGCACACGTGCACGAGTGGTGGGCTCGCAAGTGCAAGCACCTGCTCTCCTGTGAGAAGAGACCACCTGCGTTTCTTTTTAATTCCATTAACACAAGAGCACATATAAGGAAGTAAATCCTTTCGAAAATTTTAGATATGAGACTAATCCCCATCTATTTCCTTTTATGTAAATTTTAGACTAACTTTAAACAATTAATTTTTCATTCATCCGTAATTAGTTTTGAGCAAATTAATAGTCTAAATTTATCTATGAGAAACGTAAATTTCGTTTTTTAAGTTAATTCTGACTTTCATCGATTGATGACACCTTAATTTTTTTTATAAAATTGTATTTGGTGTTAATTATTTTAAGCATCAAATATCCAACAGAGTGACTTGTAGAGGTGTACTTAATGATGTTAATTATGTTGAGGGATGGATTAGTGGAAATTTCAAAGTGACACACCAAACACATAATAAATTGTGGAGTATGATCAAAGTTTCTAAATCATGTTACATATATTTTTGTGTTAGTTTGTGCTTATTTTAATTTTGTTTTTACTACTTATATTTCAGCACTGTACATCGCACAAACATCCCTTACTACTAACAAATTGTATGAAAAAATAATTTTTAAAATATTGGAATTCAACTGGTAATTTATCAAAAAGGAATTTCACTAGGATAAAACTGAAAATAAAATTGTTTTTAGGTTAATTGTTTAAAATAATATATTGGTTTATTAATTTTTTTAAAGAAATTCATTGATGGAAATGTTCTCATTGGTGAAGGATTGTCATTTTATTTTAATACCGATTTTCATCAAATAGATTTATTATTTTCATCAATGATTATGATTATATGTAAAAGAAAAGTCTTCTATTTATAGCGAACCCGAAAATATTGACGGTCAGGATGAGTTTGTATGTATTTTTCTAATTTATTTTGATTGTCGATGAAAAAGATGAAATCAAATATCTAAAAATTAATGGCTTGGATATCTTATGCCAAAAAAAAACCGTATTTGTCTTTTTTTTTTTTGGGAGATCGACATCTATTTGGATGAAAATTCAGTTGCTCCATTAATCATATATTAAGATATTTTTTAATCGATTTCGTATTGAGATTGTTGTATGAACGTCATGCATAAGCATAAGGATTTCCAGCATTCTAATCTTTCAAATTAAATTGAAAAATAGATTGACACGGATTTTAGAGATTTCTCAATAACAAGTAATGAACAGTTAGAGCTTTAGTAGTAATATAATCCAGATAATATATTATTAATCTTGTAATTCAAATTACAACAATTTTACTAACTTTTATAATACAGATTATATTATATTATAATTTTAAAATTGTATCAAATAAAATAATCAATCTTGTAATATAATCTTAATTATATTACAAAGTTAATTATCCTTTATCAAACGTAGCCTAAATATGAACTTGTTTTGAGATATCAAGCTAAACATTTTTTTAATCATCAAGTATAAGGAAAACAAACTGTACTTGAGTTGGCGGATAATTGGTTTAAATATTGAAGAAACTATTTTGCACTAAGCAATCACATAATCGAGAAAATATTTTAAAAAAAATAAAGTAAAAGGCATTATTGAAGAGACAGATACTCGTAAATTAACATTTTTACAGCGAAAGTAGCCATATTTACAAGCAAGTTCATCGAGTAGCAAATATTGTCGAATGGTGCCAAAATTTTGATGCACCTAACAAAGTTAACTTTCAATAGAAACTGCATTTGACAAGATATAGAGAATGGACTACAACTGAGGTCAACTCATATGCTTTTCTAGACAAGTTTAAAGTCAACGTGAGTCGTGTTATAAATGATGCACTCATTGTAATGTAACTTTGATGGCTTGTCTCATGGCACAACCACTTGGTCCCTCCACAACTCAAACTCGCACACCAGTAGCACCTTCTTGCCCAATCCATTAGTTGCCTTTTGATGGCTTATCCATATATATATACTACACAAGAAAGGAATATACATGTCAAAGTGGAACGAAACTCAAATCATCAAATAACCTAATGCACGCGGCATGGTAACATTGGTATTTTTTTATGCAGTAAAAAGAAAATACTATGAATGAAGAGTGGAAATCACCTTAGCTTTCTTGAGCTCGTGCATCTCTCCCAAAGCAACCTCACTGAGAAGCATCAAACCCACAGGATCATTCTTGTCACATAGCAATATTGTGCACTCTTATACGAGGTCTGGAAAGTAAATACCTTTGCTGAACTGCCAAAAGAAAATATCATTACAAAATATAGCAGTAATCATCATTGCGTTGTGCAATATTCAGTCTTTGGCTAAGAATGCCCACGAAGTTTGTCAAATGTGAACCTGTCATTAAATAAGCATTTACAGTTGCCCTTAAGATGAAATTGATGTTACAACATAAGAAAGCATAGGCGGATCAGAATTTCTCACAAGACTGATGCAAAGTAGAGCACAAATTAGCTGCGTGTATACTCGAAATCTATTTCCAAGTTCCAACAGATAAACAAGCTAGAAACATATTGCATGTATAGACGTGACAGAAAATCCACAGATTCCTATACAACACATAAGAGTGCACAATATTGTGGAAAATAGTGTAATTCTGCTATTGGAAGGGGAGAAGCAACCATAAACCACAGTGAAGAATACAACAGTGGTGCGGTATAAGACAGATGTAAGATTTGTGGGTGGGATGAACTAGTTGCCACAGAACATATCTAAAAAATCATCAACAACAATCTATTCTTGAGCTAAAAAAAGCATTTACTAAAATAAAAACAAGAAAATATGTTATGCTATTCTAGAAGGAAATATTCAACCAGCCAAGGAAAATAAAATTCACAAATTTGGCAATAGCTAGATTTAAGTTACTACAAGAGTCCTTACGAGATGGACTAATAGTTAATACGTAGGTATTGTTACCATGAGGCCTTGGATTTAAAATTTAGCAAAGTCAATGTATCCGCCCTCTGCATGTATTAGCTATAGTATCCGAGCTAGTAGCCCCCGTGATTTATCTCCTCCGTGTTAGTCTTGAGACGAGTTGGCAGGGCACTTGAGGTGAGCAAATGGCCTTTATATCACCAAGATATTACAGGATACTTTTGTAAAGTTAAAGTTTACTTAATTTTTTTAAATAAATCTATTTAGTATTAATCATAATCTCTTTTCTTTCTCACCACACCACCTTCATCTTTTAAAATTTCTTTTCTCTTATTGTCACCAATTACGCTTTATCCTTTTTCCTTTCCTTTTCTTTTATTTTATTCTATTTTTTTCTTTTCCTTGTCATGCCTTCAATCAAAACCACAAATCAACAATCTTATAAAGCATGGAAGGGGATAGAGACATTGATCTTGATGCTAAAAAGAGATTGAGTGAGGAGGGCTTGAAGCCATGAACCTTTTATGGTTTACCGGCGCAAAAAAATAAGCAGGCACATTGGCTAAACCCGTGCCAGAAAGTAGTCCCAGTATAATGTTTCTTACAAGGCTACTCTTGATTCTTCCTGCAAGCTGCCACTACATGTTGGAGCTCGAGTTCAGTGTTGTGTTTCAACCAAATGTTCTCCTACAGATATGTTATTACATTTACTAGTTTATCTTTCTTGGTCCAAAGTTGTAGCTCAAAGATGGTGGATTTATTGTATACTTTCATGACCTGCGCATGAGAGTCTATCTTGAGACCATGGTTTTAGAGCCTAAGTTGCTGCCTGAAGTGGTCACCCTACATGGGTGTGCTTTTAATCTTCTCATTTGAATGGATCTTCCAATTTTTGAGCTCCTTAACAAGGAGATCAAAGCAATCTTATTGGTTGCTCAAAAGTGGCTCCGAAAATAGTAAACATCAAAGGGGGTGGATAAAGGCTGCGCATAGAAGGAAATCCTGATAAGCTAGCTGAGAGGTCAACCTGGTGGGTGAGAAAGCAAATTGAGACCTTGGAGATACTAACAGGATAGGTAAAAGGGTGAGCATGAAAGCAAATCGAATCATCAGAGGAGATCCCAACCTGGTGGGTGAGAAAGCATGCATGGAAGGGGATTGAGAAATTGTTTTGGATGTCATGGTTTAAAATCTCATATCGTACCGAATGGCACAGGCGAAATATTTTGTTCTGCCCACTGACCAGTACACCACAAAGACTAGCATGCCCCGTAGAGGCGTCGCATGACCTCCGCAGCCATCCCGAAGGGGTTACAGGACCCTTCTAGTGCAGTCGGAGGGGGTCGCATGTGGCACGGACATCGTTCCACCCACCGACCAGGAGGTTATTGCATCATTTGAATATGATACATTGCGTATTTATTTGCTAAATAAAAACCCGGACCAGAAAAATTCAAGAAGTTTTGGAGGATTCTTCGTAATTCGTTTGGAGGTCCAGGGTTGTTAGATGGGTTAAACACAAATGTGGAGGGGGTTGATTGTTTAAAATTTTGAAATTAAGGTCGGAATCTTAATAAACAGGAGTTCAGGGGCTAATGTGCAAAAGGCTTTGATTAAAGCCCTCCTCGCAGCATCAGTCCACACAACTCATCCCTCGCGATTTCCGTCCCTCTGCGAGATCGGGCTGACGGGGCGCTTCTTCTCCGAGAACTCCCTACACCGGCGATCGACATCTTCTTCCTCAATCAAGTGGCAAACCAAGGAACACCCTTCCCCTGCTCCACCGTGTAGTGTTGCTAGAGGAGCGATCGGCCCGTGACAATCGGTGTCTAGACGTACTTCCTCCGCTCCCGATCAGGTGAGCTCTGAGATCTAGGGTTATAGCTTGTGTTGTGTATCGCCAATAAGAGACGTGTTGATTTCCTCTTGGTGATACATCAGGGGTGTTGATCTGGGGCCAATTCTCTCTGTGGCGATCTATCCTTTGCGTGTTGGAGGTGGATTCGTGATTTGGGGAAACGTCAAGGAAGTCTAGGCCGGAGCATCCTTGGGTTCCTACGTGCAAATCCTCTTCAGGTGAGTGGTGGTATAGCTAAGATTTCAAACGAGGAAACTGTCTTTGAGATTCTGATCGGATGTGCTTGAATTAAATCTTGTATTCTCGAGATTTCGAAAAAAAAAACCTATGATTGGTGGGTTGTTGTAAGAATTTGGGTTCTCAATTTAGTTTGTTTTGTTTTCTGATCTGAAGGTTGATGTGAGACTAAGCCCTGGTGTTCAATTTGATCCGTTCAACTGAGTCCCTAGTGTTAGACACCAGTTGTAGGACAAAATTTTTCCCAAGGTTGTGGCATTTCTTCCTTATTGTTGTTTCAGAGTTGGAGTTTTAAGATCTAGAGGTTTTGGTTTGAAATTATTGTTGGGAGTGCCTGCCGTGGGCTTTGGGTGAAAAGGTGACTGGTTTTGAAACTATGTGGGTGTTCTGATCATTTGACACATTGCTCTGAGGTATTTTGGTGGATTCTAGAGTTTAATTTTAATAGCAGGTCAATTCATGTTGGTTGTGTTGGAATTTTTGTCTCAAGGTTCTGTGTCGTGAGCTTCTTGGAGTTGTTGGAGGTTTGATCTTGCTCCTTTGGTCGTAAGCTGCAAGGTGGAGACTTGCCATGGTTTGTTTGGAGATTAAAGCATGAATTGAGCTTTAAGGTAGGTTTGGAGTTTGTCTAATGTATTGTTTGATTTGTTTGTGGAACTGTCGCGTGTTCATCTATAGGTTATGGTTGGATGTTTGGATGGGATTGGTGCCCTATTATATGTGCGATGCTTGTGAGTTTCTTTTGGTATTGTTCGATACCTTTGATTGATGTTGAGTTTGGGTTTTGCTACTGTTTCCTTGGTCGTGAGCATGGAGAAGAGGACCTAGGTTGGTATAAGATGAACTTAAGGTTTGATTTCAATTATGCTTGGCGTAAAACTTAGTTAATATTTTAAATGTACAATTAGCTAAGTTGTTCTATATACAGGACGTTGATCGGTCACAGATATATATATATATATATATATATATATATATATATATATATATATATATATATATATATATATATATATATATATTGGACGGGGGATTCTCTACGCGCACAGACTTCTTTTTATTGAGGCGGGTGTTGGGCTAGAGAGGGGGGTGTGAATAGCCCCGACAAGAGATTTTTACTCTTTGATTACTTCTTGTCTGCACTCAGGTTAGCAAGCAGCGGAAAATAACAGAAATAAACACAAACAGAAGCTAAGACAGTGGATTTACAAGGTTCGGGGATAACTTGCCCCTACTCCTTGGCGTGCCCGTAAGGTGGGCGATCCCTTGATCGTCGGCAGATCAAGCCCCGGAAATCCGGATATCACAGTCTCCTTCTCGGTGGAGAAACCTCTCCACACAGTTGTCTTAACAGTATGTTAATAAAGCACAGAGACGAAGGAGCTTACAGAGCGCGAGAAGACAGTTTTACACCCCACCACTTACAACACAACCACAAGATAGCCTTCACTCAGCTTTCCTTCTTGCGTTGTCTGCTTGCTGATGGAGTCGCAACACTTCTTTTCGAGCTCGAGGATTTCACTGATCAGAATTGAATTTTCGCAAGTTTTTTTGCTTTTCTGTTCTCTTCACATCTGATATATCTCAACTCAACTCAGGACATCGGACGTGTGTAGCACATTCCCTGCTCACCCACGACCCTAGGACCAGCCGCGTGCAGCATGCTGCTCACCCACGACCCTAGGACCAGCCGCGTGCAGCAAGCTGCTCACCCACGACCTCAGTCTGCCCATTTCTGACTGAAGTTTCCAACTGCCCTTGGCAGAAAATCAGAAACCCGTTACACTCAGAGTAGAGAGTTTGATTCACGGAAGTACTTCTTGCGTTATCCTGCATTACCTGCACAACACTCAGGAACACGTTATAGCAATAAGAACTTGACGTGAATGAGAAGACAGTAGAAGAAACTTCAATTTGAATTACAGTTTTCAGATACTAATCGATCCACCCGACCGATCAATATGAGTCCTGATCGATCAGATATCTATCTGATCGATCCAGTGACTTTCTGATCGATCACCCTGATAGATCAGAGAAAGTTCCTGATCGGTCAAAGACCGATCAGGGGTTTCAGGCCCTTAGAGTCTCAACGCACCTGATCGGTCAGTGACCGATCAGGGAACACCTTTGATCGGTCACACTGACCGATCATGGAACAGCTGGACCGATCAGGGTGGTCCCTGATCGGTCCAGGAGGGCCCTGATCGGTCACCAAGACCGATCAGGGTCTTCTCCCTCTTGGGCTCTTACTCACTGATCGTTCATCAGAACGATCAATGTAACGATCAGTGTTTCAGGCCTTAGAGTCTCAACGCACCTGATCGGTCAGTGACCGATCAGGGAACACCTTTGATCGGTCATACTGACCGATCATGGAGCAGCTGGACCGATCAGGATAGTCCCTGATCGGTCCAGGAGGGCCCTGATTGGTCCGTATGACCGATCAGGGTCTTCTCCCTCCTACTCACTGATCGTTCATCAGAACGATCAAACCTTCCAACAGAAAGGTTGGAAAACCTTCTGTTCTCTCCCTGATCGTTCACCAGAACGATCAGGCTCCTTGGATTTCCCTGGATCGGTCACCTGATCGATCCTCCAAAGAGACTCCGTGCCAACCGATCTCCCGACCGATCCAGCCTCAATTCAATTCAAACCCGGCTTCACTCGCCGAGGTTTCAGTCACCCGGCTTCACTCACCGGGATTTTAATCACCCGGCTTCACTCACCGGAATTCTAATCACCTGGCTTCACTCACCAGGACCCTGCTTCACTCGCTAGGGTTTCAGTCACCCGGCTTCACTCACCGGGATTTTAATCACCCGGCTTCACTCACCGGGACCCTGCTTCACTCGCTAGGGTTTCAGTCACCCGGCTTCACTCACCGGGATTTTAATCACCCGGCTTCACTCACCGGGACCCTGCTTCACTCGCTAGGGTTTCAGTCACGTCCCCGACCAGGACTTAATCCTAAACCATCTCATTGCCCTAAACTTAAATCGGCGTCAACACCAAAACAACAATCAGGTCAGACTGTAATCAACAATCTCCCCCTTTTTGTTGTTTGACAACCCGATTCTAAGTTTAGGTTTTGGAAATCAATCTACATTACGTTTCACTATCGCAAGGGAATCAGAGTCGAGATAACCCTAAACTTAACGCACCGTCCTCTCCCCCTTTGTCAAACACTGAAAAGGGGTTCAGACTGGTAATTAAGTTTAAGATAACTCCCCCTTAATCAAAGGACTCCGAGATACATAAGGAAAGGGGTTCAGACTGGTAATTAAGAGGTATATGAAAGGAATATGACATAAAGATATCAAGATAGGATAAACATATGCATCATATATAAATGAGCGCGAGCAGTATAACATAAGGAATGTACACAGTCACTTCTGAGTACTAACATAATGTCATACAGGCAGGGAAAATAACAATCACTCCTGAGCCGGGGGATCATCAGACTGCATCGGATCGAATGCAGTATCGTCGACGGGTAGAAAGCTCCCCGGAGCGGTGCTGCTGGACGGCGCAAATCCAGGAAATGTAGGCTGGGGCGGATGACCCGCCATCCAAGTGCGCCACTCTGCGAACATCGCCTGCTGCTCCGTGTACATCCTGGTCTGATAGGCCTCCTGACTGGCTCGCCAACCAGAAATCTCAGACTCGATCAAGTGTAGACGGTGATCAAAAGTCTGCTCGAGCTGATCAATCTGCCAGCGGAGATCTGGGTCGTGCTCGTACTCCTCTGCTGCGGCATGCTGGCCAGCTGGAGCAGCTCGTACCTGAACCGGTGCTGCCCGCGGTAACTCCCCTAAACCTCGACCATCCTTCCACCGAAGGCCCTGTGGTCCGACAATGATGCCAGACTTGGAGAACGCGCGTCGCCCAAGTCTGCAGTCCTGTCGCACCATCGGCTCAGTCCTGCCTTTGGACACATCAATACCGACTGACTCGAGCCAGTCAGTGATGATGTGACCATATGGCATATAGACTGTGCGACGGCTGGAACCACCATAGGATATGATGGAGTAGAAAATGCATGCCATGATATCAAAGTCAAGGCGGCAATGCATCCCATAAAGCATCAAACAATGATAGGGGCGTATTTCAGCTAAGGGTTTGGAGGTGATAGGAAGGAGGCAGTTAGTGATAATCTTAAAAAGAATGTACTCAGACGGAGAGAGGCGTAGAGCTGCAAAGGTAGGAAACTCCCCGTCTAACTCATCGAGCCCACCAGATCTGGGCTGTCTGAAGAAATGCTCGTAGATAGAATCAGATGTGACTCCCTCAAATGGAGCCGGTAATGGGTTTGGAATATTAGGAAAAATAGGATAAGAGTTGTCTGATAAACGACAGCCTAGATATTGTGCAAAAATGCTATAATTGAATTCTAAATCGGTTGTGGCCACTCGGGTGGTGTATCCTGACCGGCCATTATCAATTAAGTTATTATAGAATTCAGAGACTAGATCGGTATTGATAGCTCGTTCAAGGAAAAGGAAGGTCTCAAGATTATAGAATTCGATAATTTCCTTCACTGAAGGACAATTATCGTAAACAAATGATTTGTCCACCGATCGGCAGGGAAGAAGTTTAAAAGTAGAATTTTGAAAGGCTGTTTCAAAATTGGAATTAATAAATCGTGGGCTGGTGGAGGGTTGAGGGCGAGAGGTTCGGGTAGTAGGCTTCTTAGAGGTACTCGCAGCGGGAGCCTTTCCCTTAGAGGATTTCCTAGGGTTGGGAAATAGGTCACGGTGGTAACACAATAGACAGCACAGTCACGGCAAGGCAAGGGGTAACCATGCAAGGGGTACACAATACACCATAAGGGACGACACAACAAAGAAAATACAGTCATGGCAAGGGTTGAGGTGCGGCACAACAACAACAACAAAAAAATGATTAGTTTCCAACAGTTAGCTGAAACAATGTAAGAAAGAAGAGAAACAAATCTTACTTCGGTGCCATTGTATTGTGAGAAGAATAGGTTGGAGAGGCTTGAGATTGCGCTGGAAGGGAGTGACAACCCAACTCACAAAGACTGGTGAAGAAGATGAGGTAAAGGAGTGTGTGTGCGCGATGGGAGTGTCGGCGCTAGAGTTGAAGAGGATATAGGACTTTACCAGGTTGGTGGCCAACCCTAGTAAATGATGGGGATCGGATCACCGTCCGATCCCAACACATCCAGACCGATCAGGATATTCCTGATCGGTCAGATATTCTCTGATCGGTCCGCGTGACCGATCAGGATACGTCCTGATCGGTCTGCGTGACCGATCAGGAATGGTTCCTGATCGGTCTGCGGACCGATCAGGGTGGTCTGAGGCTTTGAGGCGGGCTTCCTGATCGGTCCTTTGGACCAATCAGGAAATATCCTGATCGGTCACCATGACCGATCAGGAAGGTTCCTGATCGATCAGTCGATCGATCAGGGAATCGTCAGCTCAAACCGACACTATCAATTGAATGGAGGACTTTCTTCCTGATCGATCTCTGGATCGATCAGATATCAGATATCAGAAACGATCTGATACTTTTCAGATATTTTCATCTCAGCTAAACCTGATGTTTCAATCGGTTCTCTCATCTTCCATGTTAAAGATATTTATGTTCCAATCTCGAATCCTTATGATGCTATATTATAACATAAACTTCTCCAATATTATAACATAAACTTCAACCAATGGAGGAGAAATCCATTAGACAGTCAAATTAAAATCAAACTCAGTTCGTATCAACCTCCAATCAAGTTTCCTTGATTGGAATGTCCAAATATGATCTAGGAACCAAATACACATGTATTATGCATTGGTTTTCCCCATACTTGGTCAACTTAATGATTTTTGTCGCGTCAACCTAATTTCTCAAGGGATGCATGAACATTTTGAGAAATTAGGTTAATCCTATCATCTCACCCCATTTCTAGCAAACAAAAGCATTTTGTTAACCCTTATAATTTGTGTGAGATGTCCCCAAGTTGCCCAATAATTGTTACCCAATAATTTTGAAATGATCATGAAGGGTTTGTGTTCTTTTCAATCCTATGAACCACGACACATGCCCAACTCCCTCCTTAAGAAACTAAATTCATTTTCGGGGAGTGGTTTAGTGAAAATATCTGCTAGATTCGATTTTGACTCTACATGTGAGAGTACAATATCTCCTCTAGCAACATGATCCCTAATGAAGTGGTGGCGCACTTCAATGTGTTTGGTCCTTGAATGATGGACTGGATTTTTTGTGAGGTTTATTGTGCTTATGTTGTCACACAACACTTGCACACCCTTGTAGGATAATCCATAATCCTCTAGTGTGTGTATCATCCACAACAATTGTGATATACTCTCACCCATGGCAATATATTCTGCCTCGGTCGTGGAGAGAGCAACACAATGTTGCTTCCGACTTGACCAACTCACTAAAGATGATCCTAAGAATTGGCAACCCCCACTTGTGCTTTTTCGATCCAACTTGCACCCAGCATAGTCGGAATCAGTATAGCCCATTAAGTCAAATGACTCTGTACGGGGGTACCAAAGGCCGACTCCAATCGTGCCCTTAAGGTATCTCAAAATTCTCTTAACAGCAATCAAGTGAGATTCCTTGGCACACACTTGGTATCTAGCACACATACCCACAGCAAAAAGAATGTCAGGGCGACTTGCTGTGAGGTATAGCAGGCTGCCTATCATACTCCGATATTGGGTTAGGTCAACCGGCTTCCCACTCTCATCATTGTCTAATTTTGTGTTTGTCGCCATGGGAGTGGTTACCTCTTTAGAGTCACTCATGTTAAATTTCTTGAGCATCTCTTGAGTGTATTTGGATTGGTGCACATGGATTCCGTCTCGAGTTTGTTTGATTTCGAGTCCAAGGAAGAAGGTCAATTCTCCCACAAGACTCATCTCAAATTCACTCTCCATGTGTCCAATAAACTCATTCAAATAGCCCTTGTTATTGGAGCCACAAATTATGTCATCGACATATACTTGAGCTACAAAGATATTATCACCATCCCTACGTAGGAATAATGTAGGGTCTATTTGTCCTCTCACAAATCCTTTTTCAATGAGGAATGTTGACAACCTCTCATACCAAGCCCGAGGTGCTTGTTTAAGCCCATAAAGAGCCTTTTTGAGCTTGAACACGTGGTTTGGAAATTCGGAATTCTCAAATCCCGGTGGTTGTTCAACATGGACTTCTTCTTTAATGAACCCATTTAAGAAGGCCGATTTAACATCCATTTGATAGAGTTTGAAACCTCGATGCGCAGCAAATGCAAGCATCAATCGTATGGACTCTAATCGGGCCACGGGAGCGTAGGTCTCATCATAATCAAGGCCTTCAACTTGACTATAGCCCTTGGCTACTAAGCGTGCCTTGTTTCTTACGATTTCTCCCTTGTGGTTTAATTTATTTTTGAAGACCCATTTGGTTCCAATAATGGTGGTCTTCTTAGGTCTAGGGACCAAGTCCCAAACTTGGCTTCTCTCAAATTGACCTAGTTCGTCTTGCATAGCCATAATCCAATCGGGATCATTTAATGCCTCATCAATTTTCCTAGGTTCAATTTCAGAGATTAAGGCAACTTCATTAGCCTCATTCCTAAAGAATGATCTAGTCCTAACCCCATGGTGGAAATCTCCGACAATTTGATCTTGGGGATGACTAGAGGCTAACCTAGTTTGTCTTGGTGTCGGAGGAGCTTCTGGGATGATGTCACTAGGCGCGGGCTCAGGCTCAGGGTCCGGCTGAGCTACGTATCGTCTAGGCTCACCATCATCAGATTCATCAACATCATTTCCCACACTAGGACTCTCATTCAAACCTAGTCTCCTAAGTTCGATTTGAGCTTTCTCTACTTTTTCTGGTGAATCAATTGCTTTTGGAATTTCCTCAAAAACAACATCAGAAGATTCTTCAACTAATTTGGATTTTTTGTTGTAGACTCGGTAAGCTTTGCTGACAAGAGAATACCCGACCAGTATCCCTTCATCAGCTTTTGCTGTGAACTTTCCAAGGTGATCCTTGGTGTTTAGGATGAACACCTTACAACCAAACACCCGAAGATGTTTAACTGTGGGTGGTTTCCAAACCATAGTTCGTGTGGAGTCTTCCTTAAAAATCTATGAATGAGAACTCGATTTTGCACATAGCAAGCTGTGTTCACAGCTTCAGCCCATAAGTAGCTCGGTAGAGAGTACTCATTGAGCATGCTTCGTGCAGCCTCTTGTAAGACCCGGTTCTTCCTCTCTACAACACCATTTTGCTGTGGTGTTCTAGGAGTAGAGAACTCATGTCTATATCCTTTCTCTTGACAAAATTCTAAAAACCTATGGTTTTGAAATTCTCCTCCGTGATCACTCCTAATTGTCTTAATTGTTGTAGATTTTTCATTTTCAGTTCTTCTACAAAAGGAAATAAAAACATCTAGGGTTTGATCCTTATGTTTTAGAAAATAAGTCCAAGTATATCTAGTATAGTCATCAATAATCACAAAGCAATACCTACTACCATTCAAAGAGATAGTCGTACTACAGTCAAATAAATCCATGTGTAGTAGATCTAGGGCAGTAGAGGTACTTACAGTGCTTTTACCTTTGTGACACGATTTCGTTNGATATCAAAGCTGCAAAACCAAGTACAGTAGTTGATTGGACATTTTCTTAGTTGAATAGGATGTTAATAATACCTGAAAAGATTGAAAGAACTTGTGGGTTCAGTATTCAAATTAAAATTATTTGTGTGTGAAAGATAAAATATCATTATGCTAGTTGGCTATATTTTCTTAGGCAAAGATCAAAAGGGCGCCTCGCCCCACGGGCAATTACCCAACTACCCTCAAGTACATTGTTCGGTATTAAATTTTCCTACCACATGCATCAAATCTTGAACTGGTCGACCAATTGTGTACTTAACATGTTAAAAAGCATTCACGTTATAGCAGCTATGGTTTCATAGTAGTTACAATGCGGATTTGACTTGTTCTATTGTTCACTTAACGGTCACGATGTAGTAGCTATGAAACCGAAGCTGCTACAACTCAAACTTATTCACCTAACATTCACATTGTATCAGCTATGAAACCATAGTTGCTTTTACAGGGTGTTGGTGGGGTGGAGTGCCCTTCTAATTAAAAATAAAAAAGAGGCACCCCTTTGATGATTCCAAAAAAATGGGGCATCCCTTTAATTTTTTTCTTAGGCATTTTATCGAACCGCTTAAACAAGTTTCGATACTATCCAAATTACATACCCAAATTACGTATCATATTCCTGAAATACCCCTTCTCTTTCTCTATAGGTTCATCTGAAACTAGTTGATGGACCTAGAGAACTTCGGAATCACTTCAAATTAAAATCAATGTATTCTCGAAGACCTCTTTAATGTATTTATTCCCTCATATCTAAATTTGATTGGTGTAAATGAGAACAATGAATTTTTGAACTTGCAAAGGGCTTGATAAAATTTATCACAAGTTATTATAAGACATAAGACAATGATACTCACTAACCAACACCATCAATGGGTTCCTAGAACTCCCCTAATTCGTAAAATATTAAACTTTTGAATTTTTGAATGGTGGAGGTCCATCAAATTGGTTGATATATCTAAAGAACTCCAAATTACTTCAAATCAAAACCAATGAACTCCTGAAGCTTTCTTAATGTATCCATGCCTTCATATCTAAATTCAATAGCATAGATTAAGAGTAGTGAATTTTTAAACTTATAAAGGCTCGATAAATTTATTACAAGCTCATTATAAAGCTAGGACAATAATGCTCACTAACCAACACCACTAATGGGTTCGTAGGACTACCCTTGTTTAAAAAATATCGAATTTTAAATTTTCGAATGATATAGGTAATTTGGAGATGAGCTCTCAATTTAATTCACTGCTCTCAATTTACGCTATCAAATTTAGATATAAGGGCATAAATATATTAAGGAGGTTTCTAGGAGTACATTAGTTTTGGTTTAAAGTGATTCAGAGTTCTCTAAGTTCATCTGAAACTGGTTGATAGACCTATAGAGAAAAAGGAGGGGTATTTCAGAAGTATGGTACGTGATTTGAGTATTATGAAAGTTGGGTATATGATTTGGGTAATACCGAAACTTGCTTACGCGTTTTAGTAAAATGCTGTTTTTTCTTTGTCAATAAGCTTGCCATTTAGCTTAGAATCCTACCATTGTTTTTGCATGTTTATAAAATCTAATATATAACTACAAGGTTTTATAGACTTAACTAACTATTCATATCGTATTATTCTTGTTATGCTTTGCAGTGCATTGGTGGGTCTATTCTTTCCAGCTGTAACAGGAATTATGGCTGGTTCAAACCGATCTGCATCTTTGAAGGATACACAGCGCTCCATACCAGTTGGAACCCTTGCTGCAACACTTGTTACCTCGTTTTTGTATTTGATATCTGTTATATTATTTGGATCCTTGGCCACCAGAGAAGAGTTGCTGACAAACCGGTACCAGCATTTTCTCTATAGCCCAATATAGTTGTCTTGAATTATTTGTCTTACTCTGGCAAAACACCATTTCAAACTGCTGTTTTTATGCGAGCACAAAAAAAATTGTGTTCCAACAAGATGGCATGATTAGGTGTAGATGACTGAAATAAATTAGCATCAAGATCTTACTTTATATGGATATATTCTGTGCAGGAATGGCAAATATACTGTTGCCATTATGAGCTTAAAAAAGAGGTATATTGCTACACTGAGAACCTACCAATGAAGGAAAGAAACAGAAAGGAAGAGCATGAAAAAAAATAAATTTGTCCCATACAAAGAACCTGGACATTTTTAACTTAATGTATACATATCTCTTTAAGATTTTCTCACCCTAAAACTTTATTAATATGATTACTACCTTCCACTCTTAATTAAGCTAGGATAACAGGATGTTAAAGCATCAGTAAATTAAAACTTGTGTTTATAACTAGTCAATTAAACCAAAATTACATCCCTATGTAGAATAGGTAGAAATGGTAGAGGACAAGCCAGAGACAGATAGAAACAAAAAGGGCTACATTTTCATTCAAAGAATACAGTTGCCAGTTACTTGATCAACGCAAAGTCATCATTCTAAAGAACTTTTTTGTCTGCCTCCTGGTTTGGCCTAGTTAAGGGATGTTAAAACAGACAAGATTTGGTATGTTAATTCATCTCTTTGAAGTGAAAAACATCTAAAATAGCAGAAACGTGTATGTTTGGATGAAATTGTTAACCTATAGTTGCATCACTTTCTGAAGTGGATTCATCATCTGATTCCACAGAATCCATGTGTTGTATAAAACCAAGGACTGCACAATTGTGTTATAATTACAATACCAAGTTGTAGCAAGAATATTTTACAGTTTCTTCACTGCAAAAAGAATTTATGAATCACTTAATGTTGCTTGATTTAAACATGCAACGTGTTGGTTAGGACCTATATGAAAAGGCAATATTCTTTGAAGTCTATCTTGAAATTACCAACCTCATTCTTCTCAGTAGCTTCATTGTTCTCCAATGGATTCTCTTAATACATCGATGTTCTTTTGCTTGAGTCAGTTTTTAAAGTGGATTAACAAAGATTTATACGTAAAAATATTCTTTGCTCTATCTACTGGGTCTGACCTGAAAATATATATCTTTTTACATTCACGCTGGTTGTATTCCTCGTCTCATCTTAAAATTTGTGCAGGCTTCTTACTGCTGAAGTTGCTTGGCCTTCTCCATCAATTATATATGTTGGGATTGTGCTCTCCACTCTAGGTGCTGCACTTCAGAGTTTGACAGGCGCACCACGCTTGCTTGCGGCAATAGCGAATGATGACATCCTCCCTGTTCTTAAATATTTCAAGGTTACAGAAGGAGAAGAACCTCATTTGGCAACTCTCTTTACTGCCTTCATTTGTATCAGCTGTGTCTTAATTGGAAATCTAGATCTGATCACACCTACTATAACTATGTTCTTCCTTCTATGTTATGCTGGAGTCAACTTATCCTGCTTCCTTCTTGACCTACTCGATGCTCCTAGCTGGCGCCCTAGATGGAGGTTTCACCACTGGAGCCTCTCACTTGTTGGGGCATTGCTCTGCGTTGGTATGTTCCTTTATGCAGATAAGGTGTCGATTGTTGAGGCATCTAGTTATATAAGATATACCATCTAAATGAAAGTAACAATTCTTGACCACAGTGGACATGAATCCCTTTTCTCCCAACTAAAATGCTTTATTTCTAAGATTATTTTTTATCTATCCAGTGATCATGTTGCTCATCTCCTGGCCATTCACTGTGGTATCTTTGGCCCTTGCTAGTCTCATATATTATTATGTGAGCATAAAAGGGAAGGCTGGTGACTGGGGAGACGGGTTCAAGAGTGCCTATTTTCAACTAGCCTTGCGAAGTCTTCGATCACTGGGAGGTACATATATATGAAGTTTTGGTTTTGTTATGATTTTGAGGGAAAATGTATAGTCGCTCAGTTTATTGCACAATTGTACAATGATAACTAATTTGTCTTACAGTATTTTACTAAATGCTAGTGCTGCCTTTCTAGTGAAACACTACCATTATTGGTTTCTTATGCCTGTTGGTTTTTGTAGCAAACCAGGTACATCCAAAGAACTGGTACCCTATCCCCCTCATCTTCTGTCGCCCATGGGGGAAGCTACCAGAAAATGTTCCTTGTCACCCAAAGCTAGCAGATTTTGCCAACTGCATGAAGAAAAAAGGTCGTGGTATGTCAATTTTTGTCTCAATTCTTGATGGTGACTATCATGAATTGGCCGAAGATGCTAAGACAGCCTGCCAGCAGCTGAGCACCTACATAGAGTACAAACATTGCGAGGCAGTGGCAGAGATTATCGTTGCACCTACAATGGCTGATGGCTTCCGTGGAATTGTTCAGATAATGGGTCTAGGCAACCTTAAGCCCAACATTGTAGTTATGCGATATCCAGAGATTTGGCGTCGGGAGAACCTCACCCAGATTCCATCTACTTTTGTCAGCATTATTAACGATTGTATTATCGCCAACAAGGCAGTCGTGATAGTCAAAGGCCTTGATGAGTGGCCCGGTGAGTATCAAAAACAATTTGGCACAATTGACCTTTATTGGATCGTGAGAGACGGTGGACTCATGCTTCTTCTATCCCAGCTCCTACTGACAAAAGAGAGTTTCGAAGGCTGCAAGATCCAGGTCTTCTGCATTGCTGAAGAGGACACAGATGCTGAAGTCCTCAAGACTGATGTAAAGAAGTTCCTCTACGATCTCCGCATGCAAGCTGAGGTAATCGTCATAACAATGAAGTCATGGGAATCAAATGTCAACAATGTGGGCCAACAAGATGAATCCACAGAGGCATTTGCTGGTGCACAACATCGAATTGCTGAGTATCTTGCTGAGATGAAGGAGACTGCCAAAAGAGAAGGGAAATCCTTGATGGCCGATGGGAAGCCAGTAGTTGTAAATGAGCAACAAGTTGACAAGTTCCTTTACACAACCCTCAAGCTAAATTCAACCATTCTCGGATACTCACGGATGGCTGCTGTTGTGTTGGTTAGCCTTCCTCCACCTCCCTCGAACCACCCTGCATACTTTTACATGGAGTATATGGATCTCCTAGTGGAGAATGTTCCAAGGATGTTGATAGTTAGGGGATATAGGAGAGATGTGGTTACCTTGTTCACGTAACCGTACTCATCATGTGTTGCTAATAGGATCTTGCAGTAATCAATCTTTTTTGCCCCATTCTTATTTGCCTTTCAGAATTTCATAGTAATTCAATTACTTTTTCAACAATTTGGATGTTGGAATTACAATATTCATTATTTTCACCGCTTGGTTCCCAATCTCATAGGAAGTTCAATTTTCCATACCGAAATCTCCTTGTTCGTACGTATATTACTAGGTTTGTTCCATCTTTTGATCATAGTAGTGATGTTGTGATAACTTCCAGTTAGTTCAATGATCCAGTTAAAGACTAAAGCAATTGTTAGCTAAAGCAACATCTGATCCGGTTTCCATTGAGTTTGCCTGGGCTATGTGCAATTTTTTCCCCAAAAAGAGCAAAAAAAAAAAAAAAGACAAAATGGTCCGGAAATGTGGCACAGGTTAGAGTGCAAATGTATCTGATCTTGACACCTTCAAGGACCAGTTATTTATTTCCATGACATTGTTTAATAGTATCTGATATATCTAATAATAGACTCCACAGGGAGTCGATGCGATGAAGCTTCAAGTTCACTGTTATATTGAAGATGATCTTACCATTTAAGAACATTTCAAAATCAGTCGGCAGTGGAATCAGCTTCGATCTTTCTACCGAGGAAGAAGTGGAAAGAGTTGTCAGACTCCATTTCTGACTACTCAATTCACTAGTGCATGCATATAGGATAGGGGCGGGTATCCACCTGTTATTGCATGCAGAGCTATCTGTGCTCTCATGCTTTTGGCTCCCTCCATCGGAGCAACTCGATGACTTCTGTAAATGACAATGACAACGACAAGGACAACCTGCAAAAAAGGATTTATTTGTCTGTGATTCTTAACAAGCAAAAGTGTTTTCTTTTAGCAATGAGCATTGTGTTTCCGATCAGTAGTACACAAGAAACCAGCCAAAAAAAAAACTATCATAGAACATAACATGAATCAGCTTGACGTATGATGCATACATCCTGGTCAGATTTGACTGACTTATTTATCGTGCTACTGAAGACATTAGAAAGGTTGGCATTAAAACCAAGAAGACAGCAAAAACCCGAATTGACCTAGTAGATGTGCCGCATCTATCCGACTGGTATTCTCTTGGTAGTCGGGTGTCTAGGATACATAACGGAGAGGCATGAATCATCAAGTGCCATGATATAAAGCTTAAGCCAGAGAGATTAGGAACTAGGATTCCTTTGTGCAAGTGAACAAGATCTTGAAAAAAAAGATCCGAACCCAAAAGAACCCGCAAGGACTTATTCATGTTTTTGATAGAGTTACATATTGCACAAACACCTTGATCCCAAAGGTCAAGATTTAACTCATTTCTTTAAAATCTCAATATCAAACCAGGATGCATCCTTCTGAATGCATCTATAAACTTAGTGACTCAACAAGAAATTTTATAGGATAAACCTTCATCCAAATGCTAAACCAACAATGGTTGAGGATGAGAAATTAACGAACAATTGGCTGGGTCTTAAATGCATGTAGTATGAAAAATCAACGCATAACAATTACAGCATTGAAAAACAGTAAGAGTAATGTGAGTTCATTAAGAGTTTCAGAACTGACAGTCACTTAAGTTCACGACAGGGATGCTATGCTATCAAAGAACTCTTAAAAATTTAGCACGCTGGCTAATGAAACACTAAAAAAATTATAAATGTTAATACTACTATGGAGAATGAAAAACCACATTTGGCTGATTTCTGATCCACTGCCAGGATGTAGGTCTTCAACTAACCATGGCCTCATATCATGAGAAGAAGTTTAAACGGATCTTTGTGATCCCAGCCAAAGGTTCAACCACATCAATCTCATAAGGAGCCTAATTTAAAAGTACAACTACCAGAGGCTCACAGCACGGCGAGCAAAAGATGATCAACAACATCAACAATGGCACCAGGTTTTTTAGGCTGAAAGGTAACCATTAAGAGTTTATACCAGGAATATTTCAGCAAAACTAGCTGCAAAATACACATATTATAAGTGTATTTGTTCCTTCTGATTAGTAATCTTCTTGTATTGTGGTTTATAACAGACAAACATAGCTAATTCATATAGTAATAGGTATCTAGTGCAAAGAAGTTCATTTCACACCTTTTTAAATCATCATTGTGACAAAGAACCTTGTGGCATCATTCTAATAAAACCATCCTTTCGGTATCATTCTAATGAAACTTCCCTAAACATATTCACACCCAATTATTCCAGCTAATATTTCTTACTATGTGAATATGCAACTAAATCAAATTTTACGTTTGTCAACATTTACTCAGGTGCCCACTTTTTACTAACCACAAATTCTACTTTCTTAAGCTCATTGGCTTGTTCATGCTCTCAGGGTGTTGTACTATATTGAATGAATGTAAAAAATGTGAAATCATATATACAAGAGCATTAAATAGTTAGAAACGAGGAACCCTACTAAAAGTGCCTAGTGAAATGAACTGTCGATTACAAGTCCGCATGCCAGAAGTAAACATATGGTAAAAGGCTGAAGGTTCTCTAGTATATGTTGCTGCTACTAGAAATTATTAGACAATCTAGCATACTAAGGACAAAAGGATAGTCCAATACACGAAGCTCCCGCCAATGCCGTCCTAGGAAAGGATCTATTATAGAAAGCCCTATCTTATTTTATAAGAGACTGTTTCCGAGACTCAAACCCGTGACCTCTAGGTCACACGACAACAACTTTACCATTGTGCCAAGACTCCCCTTCAATCTAGCATACTATTGACAAACATATAAAAAATTTGTGCCAACACAACCTCAAATACTAACAAATAGGAAAGAAATCAATCAAATTACCCACAAATGTTAGTACAAATTAGAACAAACCTCTAGAATGCAAAGATGATAGCTTGCAAGGCAAGAATGCATGCCACTAATGTGAAGTACTGCTCTTCTTAGTCCTGCTGCAATCTAAGGATATCTGTTACAGGAAGCAAATAGCTGTTGCAATCAGTTGCAGAAAATTAGAAAGAACCACAGAAGGATCCATGAAGTACCTCAAGATGATATCATGATGCACGTTTCAAACAATTGTTTTATCTGAACCATTGCCCTGCACAAACTGTGGTGAGTGGGCAGGAACTATGAAGTGTGGCTGAGCTGGAACATTGGATGGTAGTCCTAAAAAGATAAAACATAATGTTAAACTGCATTAGTGAATGTGCACATAACATAGAAAGTTCCCAAGAGCTTCATATATACGAGCAAGGAACAAGAATGTCAGATGATTTTTGGACCTCTTTTAGCTTAGGATATATTCATTAAGATCAAATGACAAATTAACATAGAAGGAAAATGATTTGCAGTCCAATTCTCTAAGTTAAAATTGAACACATAAAATGCTGCACAAATCTCAGGTATCTGGAAATGGCAAGCTTATCTTGAACAAGGGCACACCATGTCAGCCAGTCAACTGAAATAATACTGGTAAATGATGGACATCAAATAAATAAAGATGCAGTAATTTTGAAAGTGTACCAGCTGGATAGGGTGCTTGTATCACCGGCCGAGCTGCACCAGGCATTCCATTGACATTTGATCCACTTAATTGCACAATCTGGTGAGCTGGTGTTGAGTAACCCTGAATTGCCATATAACCAGGTCCAGCTGAGATAGGCTGGCCAAGTTGACCATGTGGATAAATGGCTGTGTTTACAGCTCCAGGAAGACCATAAACTTGAAAATAATGATGTCCCATGTACGGGCTATATGCAGTCTGGACAAACAAGAAAAAGAGGTAATAATAGGAGATGCAGCTATTTTAACTTTTCAAAAGAAGCCCTAGCTTAAAAATATGATATCATGATTTATGCCCCAAACCTGTGGATAGAAGAACTCAGGTCCATATGGATTGTAACTGCAAGGAAACCATCAAATCTCTTAAATGATCGACCTAAGGAAAGTGGTGGAATATCAAGGCGGTACATTCGCAATAAAACTTCATCTCCAGTAGATGATAAAATGAGGTCGGAAAGCTAAAATAGTACACAAACATATCCAAAGATGACAAATAAAATCACTAGTTAGGGAAATTGAATTTAAGGAGTGAGAGGTAAAGGAAACCAAAGAAAACTTTGATTAACGCAATAAAGGTTATTCAAAAGATATGATGAATCAATGAATTAGGTTTCGAGCCGTTTCGGACGAAACGGGCGGAACAGTATCGTTCCGCCCGTTCGCCGAAACCGGCACGAGGAAGGGCTTCGTCTCGACGCGAGCACGCGCGACAGCGGCGAGACAGCGGCGAGTGGCGGTGGGGACAGCGGCGAGTGGCGACGCGGCGACAGCCTGTCTCGCGCGACAGCGAGATTCGCGGCACAGCGAACGCGCACGGCACGCGATTCCTTCTGTCGCGCGTGCGTCGGTGCGCCAGCCTGTCTCGCAGTTTTTTTCCGGCTATAAGAGGACGGAAGAGCTCCGGTGGTGAGCAGCAACGAAGACGCAAGCAGCGAAGCGAAGTCGCGTGGACGCACAGCAGCGAAGGGCGGCGCGGCAGCGACAGGTATGATCAATTGATCTCCGCAGCTTCGCCGGAGACATTGCGGGACTCGCCGGCGTCGCCGGAGGTGTCGCCGGAAGCCTCCGGCGTCGCCGGATGCCTCGCCGGACGGTGGTGGAGCTGGACGCCCGGCTCCTCCATCTTCGGCGGATAGTTCCGCGGGTCGAAGACACGGCGGATCTCCGGCGACGTCGTCGGAAGCCTCCGGCGTCGCCGGAATCTTCGCCGGAGCCTGCTGGAGTCGTGCGCCGGGCGGCTCCGGCGGTTCTCCGGCGGATCTCGGTGGCGAAGCCAAAATGGCTGCGGCGGAAATCGGGAATTTCCCGATTAATTCCCGATTTCCGCCCGAAAATAAAAAAAAATAATAATAATAAATAAAAGTATTTATTTAAATTCAACATTTCCTTTTTTAATTCAAAAAATTAAATAGATTTATTTAAGAAATTTTCTGATTTTATTTTTCTATTTAAAATATTATTTAAAAATTCTAAAAAAATTTTAAAAACCCTAAATAAAATCTAAAAAATTTATAAAAATTATTTTATAATCTGATAATTATTTATTATATTATATTTAATTAATATTTTAATATTTTTATCATTTTAAATATATATTATTTAAATAATTAAAATTAGTGTTCCAAGTTTACTTGATAAAAATGTGTTGTAGACTTGTAGTAGATTACTTTAATGAAGTTGTCTTTTATAGTTTTATATATTTAATTTGTTTGTTTATAATGATAAAATTGTTATTGACAATGATGACTATTATTTGAGCTAACAATGTAAATTATTCTTAATTTTTTATAAGACATAGGTCATGGCACCCAAACATCAATATGATCCAGCTTGGAGACACGCACGCCGATTAGAGAATCGATTCCATTGGCAATGTTTACATTGCGATATGATTGGACGAGGTGGTGGGGTCACACGCCTAAAGCAACATCTTGCTGGTGGATATCCAGATGTTTCGAATTGTCCAAAAGTTTCTCAAGAAGTTCGTCGTGCAATGAAAGAAGAACTTGAAGGTTACAAAGTAATAAAGCATAAACAACAACGAGAACGTGATCTTCTTGATAGTCGAATATCTAGAGAGCCAATATATGATGAATTTGAAGATCGTGGTGATGTTCCAAACGATGGAGATTTTTTAGCAGCTATCAATGCCTCGCGAACTCAATATGACTATGAGCAAAATATGCGACATAGAAGTGACTCAGCTGGTACTAGTAGAAGTGGCTCAACTACTGCACCGACATTAGGAAGGAGTGCAAGTTTTCGTAGTACTTCAACACAAAGTGGTATTGGTCGGTTTTTTTCTTCTATGGGAGGACGAAGACGTGCAGTTGATATTGCTGATATTGATCCACTGGCATTTCCAGACCAAGCTAGCAAACAGACTAGGATTGATGATGCATACACAAAAGAGAAGAAGAAATCAATCGGTAAAAGCATTGCAAAATTTTTTCATTTTAATCATATTCCTCCTAATGCAGCAAACAACACATACTACCGTAGCATGGTGTCCAACATCCAAAAATCTGGTCCTGGAATTCAGCCTCCGACTGCATATGAAATTGCTGGTTCATATTTAGATGAACAAGTGGAGGAGATCAAAACTTGGATCCTATCATGCAAAAAGCAATGGAGCTTATATGGGGTTACGTTGATGTGTGATGGCTGGACAGGACCTACACGGATGAGTATTATCAACTTTCTACTATACTGCAATAGAAAGGTGATATTTCATAAATCTATTGATGCAACTACAGATTTTCATGATGCACCCTATATATATCGTTTGATGGATAGTGTAGTTCAAGAGATAGGTGCAGATTATATAGTGCAGATAATTACAGATAATGGTGCCAACTTTAAGAGGGCTGGAGAATTATTGGAGCAAAAATATCAAACATTATTTTGGACACCATGCGCAGCACACTGTATCGATTTGATGATGGGAGATATTGGTAAACTCGATATAGTGAAGAAGGTAGTGAAAAAAGGTCAATCTTTAACAAAATTCCTCTATAATCATCATTGGGTTCATGGATTAATGAGGAAATTTATCAATGGTGAGATTCTACGACCAGGAGCGACTAGGTTTGCCACTCACTTTCTCCTGTTAAAATCGTTGAATCAAAAAAAAGTTGGATTGAAAGCCATGTTCTCTTCTGAGGATTGGGAAGCCTCTCGATATTCTAGCACAGCCGAAGGTAAAGAGGTGCAAAAAATTATTATATCTGTTAGATTTTGGGACTATATTGCAGATATTCTTCTAGCAATAGAACCTTTGTACGTTGTTCTACGTAAAGTCGATATGGACAGGAAGCCACAAATGGGCAACGTTTACCGTCTAATTCATGAAGCAAAAGAGGAAATTAAGAGACGTCTTCAATCACCAACCAAATATCAACATTACATTGATATAATCAATACAAGATGGGACGATCAAATGGGAAAATATATTCATTTAGCAGGTACGTATTTTTTAATAAAGATTTTCTAATAATGTTATTAATAATTACATTTTTATATATGTTTAATTATTGCAGGTTATTATCTCAATCCGGCATATCAATACTGTTATAATCTTGGCACAAATGATGATCTATTACAAGCCCTCAGACATGTGATATCAAGACTACAAACAAATAGAGAATCAATTGCTGAGACTATTAATGAAAGCCGATTATTTCGAGAGGCATATGGTTCTTTTAGTGATCCTATTGCAGTGTCATGCAGATATAAAATGGATGCAGGTAAATATAGTAAAAATTATTATTAATTATTGTTAGCAAATAAAAATATTATTTTAATTTTGTTCTTATTTATCTTACAGCTGAATGGTGGTTACAATATGGAGGATCAGCTCCAAATTTGAAAAAGATTGCAGTACGAATTCTCTCACAGACAACATCTTCAAGTGGTTGTGAAAGAAATTGGTCAACTTTCTCCCTCATTCATACAAAAGTAAGAAATCGTCTTTCTTATCGTCGATTGGAGAAGATGGTCTATGTTCATTATAATATGCGTCTTCAATTAAGAGCAATAACAGAAGAAAATGAAGAACAAGAGGCTGGTGATGTAGACCCATTTGATATTGGATTTGTCCAAAATGAGAATGATCCAATGATGGATTGGTGGAGCGCTATTGAGGCTGAAAATCCATTACTTGATGAAGCAGGAGACCCACCACGACCATCTCAATTTCTCACTCAACAGATTGAAACAATACAAACTACAGGAGATATCAGGGAGGGAGAAGATTATAATGAAGCTTTTGATCAAGAATTTCGATTTTCTGGATCTCGATCAAGACATTCTGAAACATCCCAAACCCAACCAAAGTTCACAGATAAAGGTAAAGCTCCTGCAGTTTTTACTAAAAAAAAAGAAAAAGTCAAGCCTCCTGCTTTTACAGGAAGGGGTCAATTGAGAATTAGAGAAAATCCACTTGATGCAATTGATGAGCAAGAACATGATGACAGTGATGAAACATCATCACCTTCTGATATTGTAGTCCGACGAGAAGTTAATAGCAGTGCAAGTACTCATGCAAGTGATGATAGTGGCGATGCATCTGGTGGTCAAAATTATGATCCCCCTACTCAAGCACCGGAGCCATGGACATGTGAGGCAGATTACACACATACAACTCAAGATGATGATCATGGAGCTAGACCTATTCAATATCAACGTCGAAATAAGGATGGCAAACAAAAGAAAGCTCACAATTATCAAGATATGCGACAGAGTTTAGCTGACATTGATTCTGATCGAAGTTCATCATACTCTCAGCCTTCTTATTATAACTCTGATGCATCATATGGTGATCCATCATACCACAGTTCAGAGGCATATGTTTATCCTTATCCTTATCCTGTGCCTGTACCTGTTCCGATTTCAATGGTGCCAGTTCAAGTCCAACTTCCAGTGATGAATCGAGATACGCTGATGGACATGTGGAGAAATCAGTATCAATATTGCATGTCATGGGATGCTTATTTAATTTGGGCGTTAGAGAACTATGGAATTGATCTAAGCAGAATGCTACAAGAACCAATGTCTTCATCTGATTCGCGTCACTCCTTTTGGTATTAGTAAGGTGACATATTGTAATGTATCAATTTTAATTCGAGTTATTGATAGATCAATTTTCTTTAAAGAAAGTTATATTTAATTGTTTTCTTAACAATATTAAGTTGTTCAATAATTGAAAACTTATATCAAATCAACATACAACTTATTTTTAAATTATACACAATAAATATATATTTATCTAATAATTATTATATATAAATAAAAAATACCGAAACCATACCGGCACGAAACGATACGATACCGAAACCGTATCGTTCCGGTCTGGGACCGAAACATCGGCACGGGTCGATACTTAAAACCTTGTGATGAATATTACGAGTGATATAACTGTATATTGAGTGTCAGTGAATTGATAAAATAATTGACCCTAAATAGTTAAGGTTTTTGCTCCTTGGACTGTTGGACATCAAGATCCCTTCACATTCACGTCATAAACTGACACTGAAATTTTTTTAAAAATATAAATTTATGAACACTTAGATCCACACTTGTGAGGAAGAGGGCCAACTAAATCCGAGACTAATGAAAACACATGATATCACTCATCATTGAAGTGGAGTTAATGATGTTGGTGTTGGGTTTGTTTGTTGTGGAATTTCATTTCTTTATTATGATGATATCTGTACTATCCACAAGGGAGATGATACACAGAGACAGATGAATCACAATCATGCACAAGTTGAGGAATAAAACAAAATAGAGATGACCTTTTATATGACATGGGTAGTAATGATCATGGACAACCACCTCCTCAATATTATGAAGTTCCAACACGTGATATCTCTCACCATACGTATGGAGATAATGATGGTGTTGCATTTGTATGTGGTGGAATTTCTTATATAATATTCGTATTATCCACAAAGGTGATGATACACAAAGAGACAAAAACGAATCGCATTAATGCACAAGGAAACAAACAAAACATAATAGAGATGTCTTTTATATGACATGGGTAGTAATGGCCATGGACCGCAACCTCCATAGTGTTATGGAGCTCCAACTTTAGAAGGTGGTTTTACTACTTATTGCGATCATAAACAATAAAAGTCTAGCAATACAAGTAATGTGCAATAGAAGTAATATGCAAGATCAACTACCACCATTTGATTACATTGCCCTCTTTTAAATCAAATAAATTGCACTATTCTAGCCTCATCATTTTCCTCGCCATGATAATGACAACCATGAACGGACATATAATCCGCCACAACATAACCTATGGTATTCATGACCAGGTGCTTTTGATATTATCATTTATTTATTCAATCTACCCTTAAAATAAGGTTATTATTTTGTTAAATTGTTCAAAAGAAAAATGAAACAAAAAACAGATTAGATTAGATTCACTTAATACTTCCCAAGAAATTAGTACTTCCTGATAATATCAAGAGTTTATTTATCTTCCAAAAATTTGTAATAGTCAAACAACAAGAGTATTTGATTCTAGCTTATATCTCAACTTATTATGTAAATTATTGAGATGTACAAAACAGGTTTTCCTCTTCCCTAACGAGGCCTAGATGTTACAAAAGGTAGAAGTAGAGAAGAGACATATCCCTTCTAAAACTACATTCCAACTTAAAAATCTGAACACAGAGAAAACTATCAGTATTTTTTTTTTCTACTCCACAACTTAGTCTAAGTGCTTCTAGCACTCATTCATCTTACTAATTAACTCTTTACGACCAATTATCCCACAAGGTAACCAAGTTCTGTAGATTCAAAGGAAAAAATCCTTTTCAAAAACCAATTATGATTTTGGAATATTTAGGCAATCAGCTAACCTATATTGAGGATACGAAAACCCTTGTTGGTAGCTGAATAATTGCTGTGTGGGGCTTCCAACAAATGGTCCTTGCTGAACCGGCACACCTCCAAGGTAGGGGGCTACTGTCCTTGGGGGAACTAAAACAAAAATGGAAGAAAACAACCAATGATCTTGTTATAAAATAGTTAATACCATGCCTCATGCGTCTATTGGGGAAATGATAAAACATAAATAATCATGCATTCCATCATACTTCACATTCTTAAACTTCACTCAAAATCTCATTTTGATTATTTTTTTTTGTTTGATGGAATAGGATTTATAGAAACCAGAAGTCAATATGAAAAAAACTTGGAAATTTATCAAGTGTTTGATAAAATAAGCATAGGTAGCTACTAGCCTACATGATTATGAGGAAATAAAGTTAGTCCTTAGACAAGGGATTAATGATCATGGAAAATGAAATGTTACTAGACCAAAAGAAACAGGACCAGATCAAAAGGCAATGCATATGGACTAGACAATGACTGTTCCTCCTATATACCCTCTTCCATTTCCTATTCTTTTCATCTTATGGTCTTTCTCACTCATACATTCTGCTCATATTTGATGGTTTTCCCCCTAAAATAATACACCGTTGAGCATTACCTGAAAGACATCTTCACAATAAATTTCCGGATGATAAAAAATAAGGTTAAGACTAGAGACTGCCATGATGGTGTACATGCTTCAATGACAAAAATAACACAAAGTAACAAAACTAAATTATTTTAAGAACAACATTCTATAAGAGAAAGTTGATCATTTTTCTACTTACAGCCTATAACTAGTGTGCTGGGGAGAGCTTTATAATCAGTGTGATTATTTCTTAAAATTGGATGCCTTGTGAAATTCATAATTACCTCTACATCTTCATTCCTCTATGTGCAGTTTTAATTCATGAGTTTAGTTTTTCAACTGAACTATCAATATTATGCTGACTGCACTGACAAAATCCAATCTAATGCAAATTTCTCAAGGACAGGAGATGAGATTCTATGATCTGGTTTTGGAGGTTACGAGGAGGGAAAATGGTAAGAGACTCAGTTGAAACTTGAATACGTTTTTCTCTGAAAATTCAAATAAATGTCATCATGCTGCAAGTAAAAGATGTCCAACAATTTTATTTACTTAAATGATCAGTGCAATTAAGCCATCAATCAACTTTTGATAAGTCAATACACCAAGATGCAGCTGAATAAAAGGACAGCCTAGTGCAAGAAGCTCCTGTCAATGCGGGGCCCTGAAGAAAGGTCGGACTACATTGGATCTATTGTATGCAGTTGTATCTTACATTGCAAGAGATTGTTTTTGTAATTGAACCCATCACCACAAGGTCATATGGCAACAACTTTACCATTGCACCAAAGCTTCCTTCAAAATGTAGCTAATGCAGCTGAATAAAATAAGAAGAAAAATGTGCATGATCTCACATAAAAATGTAAATGGCTTTTGATTGCCTCAAATGGCACATGATGTGCACTTAGTAAATTCAAAAATAACTGTCATATAGACGACCTTATTGCAATAGAAACAAAAGATATTGTCAGTAGCAATGCAGCATCATGACTGTATTTCAGGAAGACGACTACAAGGGAGAAACAATGAATTGGCTGGTAATCTAAAAAACATTGGCATATTAGATAGGCAGATTTTTTATACTATTTCTCTTCTCATTAAGAAAAACATTTGACATGTAAGAAGGATCCAATAAAAAGCAACGCGTAGTTGGTATACCACCAAATGGAAGAACAGATTGTGGCCGTCCAAGGGAAGCCAAATTACAATTTGCTCGCCGGCCATCAATAACCGGGGTTGGATCGGCACACGCCCTCTTTGCAGATTTAGAATCTCTAAAAGTGACCTAATCCCAACACAGCAAACAAACACAAAAGAACAACTAAAGCAATCTCACTAAGGCACACTGCAAGAACCCATAAGGACGCAAACCCAAGGAATACTCACGAAGCCATAGCCCTTGGACCGGCCGTTGTTCTTGTCCGTGATCACGACGGCCTCGAGTATCTCCCCAAATAGCTCAAAGTGGCGGCGCAGCGTCTCGCTCTTGGTCTCCCAAGCGAGGCCCCCGACGAAGACCTTCGTGTACGTCGTGTCCCCAAAGGGCGATTTCAGGACGTGGAACCCGGAGCTGGAGCTCGACGCCGTTCCGGAGGCCGACCCCGGCCCCGGATGGTGGAGAGCCATCGAACGACTCGAATTTGACTTTAAAGCAAGACAGGGAAGGGATCAAGCGCCGAAACAATAGCTAGGGCTTCCAAAATCCCAGCTTTAGGGACTCGGACGATAAAAAATGCCAACTTTACAAAGCCCGGAAGAAATCTCCCATAGATAACGAACGAACAGCGAGGAGAAACGGGATCAGACACGGAACTGAAAGGAATCCAACTCTTTCGAGGAAGAACACACATATATTATCGAAAATTAATATAATTTGCACAAAATTGAAAAGCAAAAGGTGGGGCAGGTCAGTGGAAATTATGGAGGGATGGGCACTGTGTGAAATGAATCCTTAAGTTAAGAACCCTAATTGGAGAATACTTAATTAGCTTGCAATTTCTGGGGATCCATAATTAAACTGGCCTTCTTTTCGGTTTCAGAGGATAAACCCTATTCAACTTTCTTGACGTCGAAGCATCCACTTGCATCAATTGCTTCAGCCATGGACAAACCTTTTTATTTATTTATTTATTTATGGGGACCAATTGCTTAAAAAAATTAATATTCCTTTTAAAAATAATATGACAAATATTTTTTTATTATAATTTATACATAAATTTAATCACGTTTATATAATTCTTATCTGTTTTTTAAATGCCGCTGGAGTTACCGTGAATTGGAAGGACGTAATTATTATTTCAAATTTTTACAATTCCATCCCTAATTATTATATATTTTGTAAAAAAAATTCTTTCAAATAAAACGTGAACCTTGAGACATTGAATTTCTGGACTATCCATGCAAGCGATTTCCGATTTACTCTAGTAGCATGTGAGAAATTTGTATGGGATTAAGTCGGCCGTCTCAGGTTCATTTGTGGTGCATCATTTATCCTTACGAGATAGACTGATGTTTAATTCATGAGTATTACTACTTTGTGACGCTTGACTTCAAAATATAGTATATATGTCCTTCTCATACGCTAATCATAACAGTGTTGCTATCTTTTCGCTACCTTATCTGTTTTTTCAATGCTTGGAATTATTATCATCATAATACATTTGAGGAGGTTGCTGTTGGATTATTTCAAAACAATGACTACTTGTGTTAATATGATAAGAAATAAATAGTATAAAATGATCAAATATCAATAATAATAATAATAATAAATTATCCTATATTCCTATATTTTATTAAAATGAGATAAAATATATAAAAAGTATAATTTCAAGTAATCAGAATAAATCTTAATTTGCTCAAAAGCAGAGTTATCCAGAGAAATAAATGACCACAGAAAGGAAAAAAAAAGTTTGTATTATATAACCTAAGGTTATGGTGATTTATGTTTATATGATTTTTGATTTTGCATCCATCCATAGTTGTATTAATATTCGGATGATAAATTATTATAAAAAAAATAGGAATCAAATTATCAGAGCAATAATTCTTTGAAAAATAAAATTTCTCTTATTAAAAAGATATTGTTTGTTTATCATAATTTACTTTCAATTTAAATGTCTAAGAAAGCGCATCTTTTACCTCCATAAGTTCTTACTTATGAGACTTAGAGCAGCAAAATGACATAAATTCCACAAATAAGTAATTCAATTGGTGTTTTTTTCCTAGACTGAAAGTTAATTTGTACCATGAGACAGGGAGAATAAAAGAAACATTCAATATGCTAAAGATAGATAAAACCATAGCCACGGGCTAGTACATGCTCATGCAATCTCTTAAATGTGAGATTCAATTCTCTCGACCGTAGTGCATTATATATATTTTTCTTTAATGGGATGATAAATCCGAGATGTTAGATTCTTCAATCGTCCGCTATAAATATTTTTGGATTCACTTAGATGTCATATGAAAAATTGTTGTGAGGTTGAATAGGACATTTTGAGAATTAATCAGATTAGATATTTCGCATCAGTTAAAAAGATAGAATAATAAAATTGCTAATGTAATGATTCTATTTTTTTTATCATAAAAAAATATTGGACCAGGAAATATCGATCTGGTCCCATGAAAATTTTCCATCGACTACCAGGATAAATCGGGAAGCGCTTGTGATGGAGGGTCTAGAAGTCTAGTGTCCTAAGGTTCGCATCTTACTTGAAATTTTTTTTTTACAAAATATTTCGTAGTCGGGGATGGAATCAGGGGCGGATCCAGGATTTTATATTGGGGGGTCGCATACTCCAAGAAAAAGCGCAACTAGCGATCAAAATTATTGATCATAATTTTTGGGATCGCTAAGACATTCAACGAATATGATGCAACAACAACAATTATGATGCAATCACAAATATAATGGTAACCAAAAGCATCATAGGCAGTATTGTGATCAAACATGATTCAAAAACATAAAGTTAATGCGCATGTAATTAAGTATCAAATACAATTCTCTAACTAAAAGGAATTCGACGTTCTTTTAAATTTTCGAAGTCTTCAATGATGGCTTATATGCTCACATTTCTAGCAATTTCTCTCTCAATATATACCATTAACGCGTCTGAGAGAAAAGCATCCTCCATTTTGCTCCGAAGCCTTGTTTTCACAATATTCATTGCAGAAAATGATCATTCTGAAGTAGCAGTGGAAACTAGAAGAGTAAGCACAAGTACGATCACTCTAAAAATGAGGTTGTATGTAACAGGTTTGTTAGTCTTTACTAACCATTGGCATAATTCTGAAATGGTTGAAAGATTTTTATAGTCAGGCCCTTTGACTACATTATACTCGTAATGCTTCAATTGCATCTCCAATTGCTCTTTTTCATCTCTTGTAAAATCTTGGGCATAAAACTTTTCAACTAATTTACATATATCCATAACTCTGAAAGACTCCGCAACATTTTGAGGATTTAAGGCATTACTAAGAATGAGCAATTCCATAGCATCAGCACTAAAGCAACCATTAATTTCTTGCAACTGTGAATCTATTGAAGCATAAAAGAGGTCTATCAGATAATGATGCTCAATTGTGAAATTGTCTTGACGAGCACGGGCTCGACCTCGTCTGTTAATATACTGAGCATTAAAATCAGGAATGTCAATATTTCGAAGTTCACAAAAAGATTTCACTTTTACAAGCAAATCATCCCACTTGTTATCTCTCATCTGTTGAAGTAAATTTTTAGTAGATAATACAAGCTCCATTGCATTTATAATATCCTGAGACTTACTTTGTAAACTCTGGCAAAGGATATCTGTGATCCCCATAATCTCTTTCATAAGATGCAAGATGAATACAAAATCAAAGGAAGTCATTTCATCATAAACTGATGTTGTATCTGCTCGTTGAGAAGGAAGTCCATCATCTATAACCTTGAGTAATACCGTACACGATACACTAAACATCTTAATTAAGCCTTTCAATGATCTCAAATGAGAACTCCAACGTGTATCATCAGCTCGTTGTAAAGTACCTATCTGATTAAGTTCACGCCATGTCTCGAGTTCATTAATAGCAATCAAATGTGCAATATCATCCGCATGAGCATTCTTCAATTCATCATTACGCTTACATGATGAACCAACAATATTAACTATAAAAGTTAATCTATCAAAAAATTGATGAATATGTATCACATTTTTTGATGCTGCTACTAAAGCCAATTGTAATCGATGAGCAAAACAATGAACATAATAAGCACTTTCACAATCGTTTATAATCAAAGCTTGCAATCCATTAAACTCGCCCCTCATGTTACTAGCACCATCATAGCCTTGACCTCTAATATTTTGAACATCCAAATTGTAATGAGCCAAAGTAGAATATATAGCATTCTTTAAAGTCAAAGCTGTAGTATCAGATGCATGAATAAGCCCAAAAAATCATTCTTGAATGAATCCAAGAGTATCAACAAACCTCATTACTATAGACATTTGCTCTCTTTTTGACTCATCTCGGACTTCATCAACAATTATGCAATACTTGGCAACGCCAATTTTTTCATGAATTGCATTTTTCACTCTCACCGAAATCACATGAAGTATTTGTTTTTGAATATCGTGACTTGTATACTTGGCATTTTTTGGAGCTTTCGCAATTGCCTTTGAAAGTTCATCATTGTACATGGTCAGCACATCCAAAAATTCAAGAAAATTGTCATGATTAGATGAACTAGATTTCTCATCATGACCTCTAAACGGAATTCCTTGAAGTGCAAGCAACAACACCACATGTATGTGAGCCTTTAATCGAAGACGATTAGTTGCGATTTGTTCATCATTAAAATTATCGAATCGCCTTGATATATGTTGTGTTTGGTTCATCAAATCCTCACATGCCTTTTCAGCATTACGATGGGGCGAAGATACATTATCTTTTCCTATATGACCTAGGAAAGCACAAGCTTTTCCATTTCGAACTTTCTTCCACTTATCAAATCCATCAACAGTAAATGTAGTTTGATTTAAGCATCCTGATGGCTTATTGAAGATAAAACATGGAAAGCAATATGCTTTATCTTTAGATGGTGAATACTCTAACCAAGGAAATTGTTCATACCAAGTAGACTGAAATCTTCGAGGATGCTTAATATTTTTATTTAATGGATATTGTTGAAGAATTGGTTGATATGCTTTCAGATTCAAATAAGCTCGACGAATTTCCTCTCGTTGGTTAGGATGATATTCCCAAATTTGTCGACGCAATCCTAGATCACGCTCTAAAGAATTGAGATCAACCTCTTCAATTTCTGTATTTTTAAATCTTTTAGGAGGAATTTCATATGGAAGATCATTGTCATTTGAGCTTGTCGAAGGAGTTACAGCAGCAGCTGAATCAAATTCATTTGCTCTCTTCCTTTGAAAAAATCTATCAATCGTAATAGATTTTTTCATTGGAAGTATATGAAACCTTTAACAATGGAAAACTTGAAACAAACAATATATCAGTTTAATATATCAATATTAAACAAACAATATTAGTATATTATATGAAAACACCATCGTGCTCAACATATCAATATATATGGGGTTCAACATATGATGCTATACTGTTGCCCAAGGTGATTAGACCTTTCAATAATAATTTAAAATTTTAAAATTTCTTAATAAATAAGAAACTTAAATTAATATTAATTATGAAGATAGATTTTTATATATACTTTTCTAATTTATTTTAATGAAAAATAAAAAATTATTATAAGATCGAATTAAACATCCCAATTAAATGTGGTAACTGATTAATCAATTTTTTTTGTTGTATACTGTTTCTCGTGAATATCAATATATCATCATCGTGCGCAACATATGAAACAAACAAAACAAAAGATGCAAATTTCTAAAGATTACAGAGTAGAGCAAGTGCACAGATAAAACTTAGAAAGATATCATGAAAATTGAAAATGAACATGAAAGGGAAGGGAAGAGGATAAAGAAACGAACATGATTACATGAAAACACCCAAAAAAAATATTTTCCTCTTCTTTCCTTGATCAGTTTTAGGGGTTTCAAAAATCAAAACCCTAAGGCCTAAGGAATAAGATAAGGCATAAGGATTAAGGAGAAGAGAAATTGTACCTTTCTCTCGAATCGGATTTGAGAATTTCGTAGTTTTGCACAAGACCTCCACACGGACCACACCGGAGTTGTGAAGCGAGTAATCCCTGCCGCTCGTGACGACTATTGCAGCGCCGTCGCCTTCCGCATGCCTTGCATCATTGCACGCCTGCTTATAAGTTTTTCCTTTATTAAATAATTAATTATTATTTATAAATAATAACAATATTACTATATTAATATTAGTAATAAAACTTACACATGGAAGTCGGCCCTTGTCCGCACACCTTGCGTCACCTGTTTATAGTTTTTCCTTTTTCTTAAACAATTAATTTATTATTTATAAATAATAACAATATTACTATATTAGTAATACTAATGAAACTTACACATGGACGGGGGGGGGGTTAGGTGCTGAAAATCCTAGCTTGGAGGGCTAGGTAAAAAGTCCTAACTTGGAAGGTTAGGTGAAAAGTCCCAACTTGGAGGGTTAGGTGAAAAATCCTAGCTTAGAGGGCTAGGTGTGGAAAAGTCCTAATTCGGAAGGGTTGGGTGAAAAGTCCTAGCTTGGAGGGCTAGGTGAAAAGTCCTAACTTGGAGGGTTAGGTGAAAAGTCCCAACTTGGAGGGTTAGGTGAAAAAGTCCTGGCTTGGAGGGTCAGGTCCTAGCTTGGAGGGCTAGGTTGGATGAATCCTAGCTTGGAGGGCTAGATTGGAGCTCCTGATCGGTCTGGTGACCGATCAGGGAAGTTGGCACGCTACTCCTTCATGGATCGGTTTGGTGACCGATCCAGCGATAACTGATCGGTCTGGTGACCGATCAGGGAGCACACAGTGAGGTTGCCTCATTGCTTGGCTCCTGATCGGTCCGGTGACCGATCAGGGAGCAGGCAGCTTCCTCACTGCTTTGCTCCTGATCGGTCTAGTGACCGATCAGGGAGCACACAGTGAGTTGAGTTCCTCCGCTGATCAGCTCCTGAACGGTCTGGTGACCGATCCACGACTTAGGATTTGATATCCACGATTACTGTTCACTCAGAAGTGGACCGATCAGGCTTGAGCCTGATCGATCAGAGGCTATCCTGATCGGTCTGGTGACCGATCAGGCTTCACTCTGATCGGTCTAGTGACTGATCAGGCCTGTGTCATCACGAAAGATGGGAGTCCCAGTAAAGCGGTGGATCGGTCTGGTGACCGACCCACGAGCCCTGGATCGGTCCGGTGACCGACCCACGAGCCTTGGATCGGTCTGGTGACCGATCACTTTAATTCAAAATGCACTGTCAGACGCTCTGATCGCGTCTGAACGTATCTGATTCTCTGCGCTCAACCTCTGATACTCGATTTTCTGCTTGATATGCTGTGCTAATGCTTTGATTAAGCTGCAGGTGACAGGGAAGGATTCAAACACTCAAGGAGAGTCAATGGAGGCCTTTCCTAGGAGCAGGTTTGTCCGTTTTCCATCTCAGGTTGCAACGGACGCTGGCGCTAGCTGGAGCTGCTGACTGGGGCTGGTCTAAGGGAGGCTCAGGGAGTCCAGAAGAGCTCAGTAGTGGCTGGTGGTTGCAGGAGAGCAGCTGGAGGCTGCAGTGAGGTGGTGACCTGGCAATAGTGGAAGGACTTAAGCGCTTGGTGGCGAACAAGTCTCCACAACGCTAATCAGTAACGATGTGTGCTTGTGTTCTCTGCTATTCCGTCGTTCTTGAGCAAGCAGCTGCAATCTTTGAAGCAACCATCCCTTACTTGAGCACTTGGAGGAAGAAACAAGAGGCTTGGTGAGTCCATCAGCGAGAAGACACGAAGAAGGGAGTTCTTGCGTGAGATCGTCGTTGGGTGGAGCTCGAGTGAAGCGCTGCTTGTGTTCTTGTCTGTCCTAAGTGCTGAGTAAGATCTTTCTGTTGGATCGGGTTGGTCCGGCTAGAGGGGGGTGAATAGACGGCTAATAAAATAAAAGTGGTGGAAACTCGTCTATTAAAAAAAACTTGGTTGCAACTTGGTCGTTGCTTCTAAGACGGTTAAAGCTAAAAAAAATCTCCTTGTGGCAGAGAAGCCTTACAACTGAAGATCGCTAGACTTTAGAGAGAATTATAAGAAATGAATTGAATTAATCTCTAAAGCAAACCTCTAAGTCTATTTATAGCCTAAGAGAATAAATCTGGATTGTTGATTGTTGATCACTTTTCTCTTGGCCGTTGATCCATGGATGTAATCTGGATGGTTGATCTTGGATGGGATTAAACTGCATCCATTGGATTTGATTAAAGGATAATGTAACATTATCCTTTAAGTTTTAATTATTTTAATTAAAACTTTATCTTCCCTGGCTCGAGATGGTTGTTGTAATATCCATATCGCTGTTGTAATCTATAAGTAGCAATATCGGCAACACTTTATTGCCATTGCCCTTCATCCCAATTGGTAAGTGGGTTAGTGTGTTTTGGTGAGGACTTGGGTTCGATCATTCTTGGCACCAAATATTTTTTTCATTTCTTTTGGGCGCTTGGACTAGTCTTTTTTGATTCTTCGTCTTCTGGGTGATTTCCGGCCAACCGAAGTTAGGCTCACCCAAACCCGACTCCGGCCTTTCGCCCCTCGAGCGTCCTTCCTCCCAGCTTCTCGTCCCTTGGACACCGCGCACGTCCTTCTCGCTCCACCGGTGTACTCTTCCGCAGCTTCCGCGTCCCTCGGATTGTACTGAGCCCGTCGGCTCACTTCCCCGCGCAATCCTTCTCGTCACTGCGTCTTACGCTTGACTTCCTCCGTACCTAAGTTCCTGCACACTTAGCAGAGGGATTAAAACCAACAGGACCTAACCTAACTTGGTTGATCGCATCAAAACCAACCGGGGCACCAACACTTTCTTGTGTTCCATTGTGCTTAAAACTCTATCTCTGTTGAAACGCTGTGGAGAGGTTACTCCACTGAGAAGGAGGTTGCTTTCTATCTGGATTTTTTGGGGCTTGATCTGCCGACGATCAAGGGATCGCCCACCTTACGGGCACGCCAAGGAGTTGGGGCAAGTTATCCCCGAACCTTGTAAATCCTCTTGTTAGCGTTTGTGTTTGTGCTTAGCTTAGGGTTGAGTTTTTTGCATACTCTGTTTTGTATTGCTTCCGCTGTGCTACTAACCATCTGAGTGCAGAAAATTGAAAATTGCTAAACTTCAAGTGTCTGGCTATATTCACCCCCCTCTCTAGCCATCCAAGGTCCAACATACCCAACTTGTTTCGCCAAGGAAACTCAGCCAAAAATGAGCTCTCTTAAATAGTGCTCGATATTGTTCTGACCGTTACCAGTCGACTGGTGCTAACACCAGTCGACTGGTCCTCATGAATTCAAATGTCATAGCCTGACGTTTCTAATTCTGGTCGACACTAGTCGACTGATCGCAGGTCAGTCGACTGCCACCTTTCCAAACCTAAGGTTTCCCTTCCCGAGTATATTTCTCACAGCACTCAAATCCTAGGGTTTCCCTTCCCGAGTATAATTCTCTCAGCACTCGAATTCTCACGACTTAGCCGACTCTTCATCTAGCAGCCTCGACCTGTTGCCTTCGAGCCTTCTTCGACTTCGGCTCTCGTCCCTCGGATGCATGCAAGCCCACGGCTCGTCTCCCCATGTCATCTTTCGCGTATGCCTCGAAGTTCGCTTCCCTCAGCACATCGTCCCTGCTTTATCCACGGTCCCTCGGATGCATGCAAGCTCACGACTCGTCTCTCCATGTCATCCTTCACCGGACCCGAAGATGTTCATCGAAGTCTATGTGTATCCTGCAAACCTGCACACTTAAATACATATATTAGATCAACATGAAACCCTTACTTAATCATACTGACACATACATCAAAACCCATGATTTACCCGATTGCACCAACACTTTTGTCTTTCCTTAAACAACCTCCTCTTGGGATCTTCCAGGCAAAGAAAAGCCTTTAGGAAAGTAACTCATTCCAGATATATTCCATCTATTAGATAACACTCTTTCTTATATTGAGTCTCGTTGACCATGAAATTAATTGTTGGGGCAATCGACCCAAGTTTGATCGGGAAGATCATGAGTTTTGATGTGTTTGTCAATATGATTAAGTTAAGGTTTCATGTGTGATCTAATATGTGTATGTGAGTGTGCAGGGTTGCAGGATACACATTGACTTAGATGCACGTCTTCGAGGACGGTGAAGGATAGCATCGAGGCAAGACAAAGACTTGTGTGCGCATCTGAGGGACCGTAGACAAAGCAAGGACGATGAGCCGAGAGAAGCGGACTTCGAGGCATACGCGAAGGGTGGCATAGAGGCAAGTCGTGGGCTTGTGTGCGCATCCGAGGGACGAGAGCCAAAGTCGAAGAGGGCTTGAAGGCAACAGATCGAGGTTGTTGGAGCAGGGATGATGAGCTAAGGGAAACGGACTTCGAGGCATACGTGAAGGGTGGCATGGGAGACAAGCCGCAGGCTTGCATGCATCCGAGGGACGAGAGCTAAAGTCGAAGAGATCTTGAAGGCAACAGATCGAGACTGCTGGATAAAGAGTCAGTTGAGTTGTGAGGGGTCGAGTGCTGAGGGAAATGTACTCGGGAAATCCTAAGGTTCGAGTGCTGAGAGAAATGTACTCGGGAAGGGAAACCTTAGGTTTAGGGGTGGACTAGTCGACTGGGGCCAGGCAGTCGACTGATAAAGTCCACAGAAAGATTAGTCGACTGCCCATGGACCAGTCGACTGATGCAGTCGACTGGTATAGGCCAGAATTCGAAACGTCAAGCGGCGACATTCGAATTCAGAGTAGATCAGTCGACTGGTGTCGTACCAGTCGACTGGTAACGGTCAAATCAAGATCAAGCTCTATTTAAAGAGAGCTCGTGTTTGGCTATTGTTCTTGGCTAAACAAGCTTGGTAAGAGCCTGTTAGTAGCCTACAAGTGCTCAAGTCGTGTCAAAGTGTTGTGGTGATATTTCTCCACCCACAAGGAGCGACGAGGGCTAGTCGGAGGTGTTCCGGGGAATCATCCACCGAAGGATCGGGAACGTCCACCTTACGGACAGCCATGGAGCAGGAGTTTTCATCTCCGAACCACGTAAAGGTGATGTGTTAGCATTGTTTAGTTTTGATTTGAGATTTCCGCTTGCGCTTGCTAACCATTGTAAGAAGAAAAATCGAAAGAAAGCTATTCACCCCCCTCTAGCTTAACGCAAAGGTCCTAACATTAATCTCCGAGACATTTTCTTTCAAGACGTTATTAAATATCGGAGATTCGTATAACATATTAATATCATGACGTGAACCTACCATATCAAAGAATGAATGTCATATCCACAAGTCTTGAGATGTGACCGCTTCAAACACGATTATTGGTGATCCATGATCTCTTTTAAAATGGTCTTTCCAAGCAACTGGATAATTTTTTCATTCCCATTGTGTGCAATCAAGACCGCCCAACATTCCAGGGAAGTTGTGCTTCTCATCATGCATTTGAAGAAGACGTTACATATCATCAGCATTCGACCTTCTCAAGTATCGATCAACAAATAGTTCGACCACATACCTGCAGAACTTGAAAAGACACTTGATAGTGGTTGATTCACCCATGTGTAGGTACTTATCAAGATGGTCGGCTAGGACTCCATTGTTGGTGCTTGGATGGCTAGAGAGGGGGGGGGGTGAATGTAGCCAGACACAGATTTTTGAACTCTTTGAAAACTTCTCAAGTTTTTCTGCACTTAGGGTTAGAGGCAGCGGAAGCAAAATACAAAGAAATGCAGAAACGCAGAAAAACTAAGACAAACTGAAATAACAAACGAGATTGCTAACAAGGAGAATTTACAAGGTTCGAGAATAACTTGCCCCTACTCCTTGGCGTGCCCGTGAGGTGGGTGATCCCTTGATCGTCGGCAGATCAAGCCCCAAAAAATCTGGATAGATGAATCCTCCTTCTCGATGGAGAAACCTCTCCACACAATGTCTCAACAGATATGAAATAAAAGCACAGAGATAGCAACAAGAAAGCTTACAGAGCACTCAGACAGAAGAAACCCAAGAGCTCTACACCGAGCTCTACTCAGCACAAACCTCACGCAAGAACTCCCTGCTCTTCGTGTCTGCGTGCTGATGGACTCGCCAAGCTCTTTTTCTCTTCCAAGCGCTCAAGTATCAGAGTATATGCTCAAGCTTCAAGATTCACAGTGATTGCCAAGGATGATGAAGTGTTGCTCGAAGAGATCAGATTAAGCAAGAAGAGCTGAAGAGTTATTCCTTCTCCTCTTCGCCAGCCAACACTTAACCTGCTGTCACCAAACGCTCCTGTGCAGCTCCCAGCTGCTCATCTATGACAGCCCAGCTACCCTGACCTCTCCTGGACTCTCTGAGCTCTCCTCAGCCGAGCTCCAGTCGTGCCCCAGGTCAGCTTCCAGTCATTGCCAGCAACGCCAGCGTCCGTTGAAACCTGAGGAGGAGAAATAGCCAAACCTGATACATGGAAAGTCCCCATTTGACTCTCCTCCATTGTTTGAATCCTCCCTGTATCACCTGCACACTTAACAGACACTTAGCAAATGAAATCAACGAGAATCTGTAAGCAGCAGAGAAAACACAGAGCAAAATATACGCGATCAGAACTCTGACAGTGGATTTGAATTAAAGTTTACTGCTACAGATCGGTCACCGGACCGATCAGAGATGACCCTGATCGGTCACCAGACCGATCAGGGCAAGCCCAGACCGATCAGGCTCCAGCCTGATCGGTCCACAGTGAGAAACCTGAGATCGTGGATTCCTTGTGATCGGTCACACTGACCGATCATAGGCCGTGGATCGGTCATCGGACCGATCACAGGTCGTGGATCGGTCACTAGACCGATCCAACATTTGCTGGAGAAATTCCAGCTTTCGCAGGCCAAAGGTCCTAATCGGTCACCAGACCGATCAGGTTGTGCCCTGATCAGTCTGGTGACCATCAGGACACTCCCTGACCGATCAGGAGCCTGTTGATGCAGTCTGACCCTGATTGTTGTTTTGGTGTTGACAACGATTTAAGTTTTGATTTAAGTTTGGTTGAATGAATTGGGATTAAGTCCTAGTCGGGGGCTGGGCACAAAGTCCTAATCTGGAGGGTTAGGTGTGGAAAATTCTAGCTTGGAGGGCTAGGTGTGAAAAATCCTAGCTTGGAGAGCTAGGTGTGGAAAAGTCCTGGCTTGGAGGGTCAGGTCCTAGCCTGGAGGGCTAGGTTGATGAAATCCCGGCTTGGAGGGTCAGGTCCTAACCTGGAGGGCTAGGTTGGAGGAAATCCCGGTGAGTGAAGCCGGGTCCTGGTGAGTGAAGCCAGGTGATGGAAATCCCGGTAGTGAAGCCGGGTCCTGGTGAGTGAAGCCAGGTGATGGAAATCCCGGTGAGTGAAGCCGGTCCTGGTGAGTGAAGCCAGGTGATGGAAATCCCGGTGAGTGAAGCCGAGTCCTGGTGAGTGAAGCCAGGTGATGGAAATCCCGATGAGTGAAGCCGGGTCCTGGTAAGTGAAGCCAGGTGATTGAAATCCTAGTGAGTGAAGCTAGGTTGAAATCCTGGTGAGTGAAGCCGGGTCCCGGTGAGTGAAGCTGGGTGACCGAAACCCTGGTGAGTGAAGCCAGGTCCTAGCTTGGAGGGCTAGGTTGAAGTCCCAGTGAGTGAAGCTGGGCATGGCATGAGTCAGAGAAGGGCTGGAGGCTTATTTTCGTGACTTAGAGTGCATTTGGGCTTGCCTGGATCGGTCTGGTGACCGATCAGGGAAGTTGGCACGGTGCTCCTTCGTGGATCGGTCTGGTGACCGATCAGGGAGCATACAGTTCACCTGCTGCTTTGCTCCGGATCGGTCCGGTGACCGATCAGGGAGCATCCAGTAGGTTTTGGGAACCTTACTAATCTGCTCCTGATCGGGCTGGTGACCGATCAGGGATACTATTCAGATCGGTCTAGTGAACGATCATTTGTCACAAGGTTCTCACTATAACCGATCAGGATGACTCCTGATCGGTCAGGAAGCAGCCTGATTGGTCTGGTGACCGATCAAGCTGAAGCCTGATTGGTCTGGGGACCGATCTGGAGTGTGCAGCAGACTGCTGGATAGGTCTGGGGACCAATCAGGAGTGTGCAGAAGACTGCTGGATCGGTCTGGTGACCGATCAGGGTCCTTCCTGATCGGTCTGGTGACCGATCAGGAGCAGAACTTTAATTCAAATACGCTATCAGAAGCTCTGATCGCGACTGTTTTCTCTGCCGATTCTCTGATACATTGCTGATTATGTTTGATATGAGTTGCTAAGCTTCTATTGGAGTGTATAGGCTTTACAGGGATGATTCAAACATTGGAGGAGAGTCAATGGGAGGCTTTCCTTGGAGCAGGTTTGGTTGTTTCCTTGTTTCAGGTCTCAACGGCGTCTAGAGAACAGCTGGCAACTGACGGAGGCTCAGCTGGAGAGGGTCTTCAGTGGATTGAGTATTCAAGGAGTCAGGGGGTCAGGCTGTGGCTTCAGTGGATGCTGATGGAGAGCCTGGTGATGGTAGCAGAGGCTTAAGACGAGGCTGGAAGCAGAGGAGCGACAACAAGGGAAGACAGGAAAACGAATGAAGTTTTTGCTGTGGTGTTGTGCTCTCTGTTGCTTTGTGCTTGAGCGATCTTGTTGCATTCCTGTGAGATCTTTGTGAGTGTTCCTTCTTGTGTGATCTCTTATACTCAAGTTCAATCATCCGTGAGATCTGTGGAGAGGTTTCTCCACCGAGAAGGAGACTCTATCTTATCCGGTGTTCACCGGGGCTTGATCTGCCGACGATCAAGGGATCACCCACCTTACGGGCACGCCAAGGAGTAGGGGCAAGTTATCCCCGAACCTTGTACATCGCTGTGTCGTTTGTTTTGCTCATTTTGTGTTGATTATTTTTTTCATTTCTGTTTCTGCATCTTGTCTTCCGCTGCTAACGTTTATGTGCAGAAACTTGAAAAGAAAGTGATTTTGGTGTCTGGCTATATTCACCCCCCCCCTCTCTAGCCATCCAAGTTCCAACAGAGCCGTCCTGATCGGTCAGGATGAGGAATGCCCGACAATTTGATTGGTCAGACTGACCGATCATGGTTCCTCACGAAACCTACTGATCACTCTCTGATCGTTCATCAGAACGATCAGAAACCAAATAGAATCCTTTCTGTTCTCTCCCTGATCGGTCACCAGACCGATCAGACGTTCTTGGTTCGGTCACCAGACCGATCCACAACAGGGAGTTCGTGCCAACTCCCTGATCGGTCGCCAGACCGATCCAGCGACTCCCAATTCAACTCTAAGTCAAGAGAACGGCCCCCTAGCCTTCTCTGACTCGTGCTTAGTCCCCCTGACCAAGACTTCATGCCCAGCTTCACTCACCGGGACTTCATTCAACCTAGCTTCACTCGCTAGGACCTGGCTTCACTCACCAGGGTTTCGGTCACCCGGCTTCACTCACCAGGACCCGACTTCACTCACCGGGATTTCCAGTCACCCGACTTCACTCACTGGGGTTTCGGTCACCTGGCTTCACTCACTAGGACCCGACTTCACTCACCGGGGTTTCCAGTCGCCCGGCTTCACTCACCGGGGTTTCGGTCACCTGACTTCACTCACCAGGACCCGGCTTCACTCACCGGGGTTTTCAATCACCTGGCTTCACTCACCAGGGTTTCCAATCACCTGACTTTACTCACCAGGACCCGTCTTCATTCACCAGGGTTCCCGTAACCCGGCTTCACTCACCGGGAGTCGTGCCCAGTCCCCGACCAGGACTTAAACCAGACTCATCTCATTAACCAAAACTAAAATCGGTGTCAACACCAAAACAACAATCAGGGTCAGACTGCATCAACATTCATAAGTTAATTTGTGAATTACAGCTGTGCATATTTGTAGTGGTGATAAGCCTTTTCTTCTCGCAGTATCGTCCCTCTGCTGAAAATACGATCAACGACTCTCAAGCGCATTCACTATAGGACAAAATAAATCTCTTCGCATGTGAAATCATCTTCGAAATATTCAACTATTTATCAGCTTTGTTGAAGTATCAATGACATTAGCTCATTCTCCGGATAATAACCTTCATCATCAACTTTAACTTGGACTTCGTTTTCACTTGTCGAGTTAGAGTTGTTGCTACTTGAATATTGAGACATTTTGGAGGAAATGTATTTGCCAAATGGTATACTCTTAGAATGAAGAATTGTAGAATATAAGGTGTCTATTTATTTTTTTCTTTTCAACGATTTTATTGTAATGATTATATTTTAACGGCTACTTTGCAACAACTCTATTAATTGACTAGGAATTGTACATTAATTGTTAAAGTATAATAATATAAAATTATAGTATAATAATCAAAAATTATATTAAATGAAAAGTACAATAATTGAAAATTATAATAAATAAAAATTACATATTCCATCTCCCCCTAATCTCTTAACATAGATGTTTATGGATGATAAGTTGCTCCTCCATATATTTGTGAAGTGTCCTTCGAAAGGATTGCGTATTCCTTTAGTTGAACTTTGGTTCAGGTAACTTTTGCTTTCATTTTGGCAGCTTTTACTTTTATCTCCTCAACTTCAAATTGTTTTTGTTTCATTCCAATATCAGTCATGTTTATGCTTGTATACTCAGTCTAAACTGTTGGATCGAGTTGGACCGGCTAGAGGGGGTGAATAGACGGAAAAAAAATATGAAAGTGGAGGCACTCGTCTTTAAAAAAAGAAACTTGGTTGCAACTGAGAACGTTGCTTCCAAGGCAGTAGACGCTCAATAAAAATCTCCTTGTGGCGGAGAAGCCTTACAAAAATAGCACACTAGCCTTTTAGAGATTTTACAAGAATGAATTAATTGAAAAAAATGAAAAGGTTGAAACTCTAAGCCTATTTATAGCCTAAGAGAATAAATCTAAATTGTTGATTGTTGAGAAATTTTCTCTTGATCGTTGATCCATGGATGTAATCTGGATGGTTGATCTTGGATGGGATTAAACTACATCCATTGGATCTGATTAAAGGATAAAGTTATCCTTTAAGAGATAACTTTGTCTTCTGCTCGCAACAGATAAATAACTTTATCATCTGCTCGCAACAACTTCAATCACATCTCTTCTTTATCCCAGTCGGTAAGGCTGGTGATATATGTAGGCGAGGTTGCTGGTTCGAATCTTCACAGTAACAAATAAAATTTTTTTTGTTTCGGGTGCCTGGTTTGACTTGGTCAAACTGACCAGTCTTTTGGTTCATCTTCTGGGTGATTTCCGGCCAACCGGAGTTAAGCTCACCCGAACCCGACTCCGACCTTTCACCCCTCGAGCGTCCTTCCTCCCGGCTTCTCGTCCCTCGGACACCGCGCACGTCCTTCTCGCTCCACCGGCGTACTCTTCCGCAGCTTCCGCGTCCCTCGGATTGTACCGAGCCCGTCGGCTCACTTCCCTGCACAATCCTTCTCGTCTGCTACGTCTTACGCTCGACTTCCTCCGTACCTAAGCTCCTGCACACTTAGCAGAGGGATTAAACATACCAGGACCTAATTTAAATCGGTTGATCACATCAAAATCAACTAGGGGTACTTACAATCTCCTCCTTTTTGATGTGCATCAATCCGAGTTAAATTAGGGTAATCAAAATAAAAAAACATACATAATAATGTAAACAGTTTAAGTTCAAAAAAAACTTAAATTTCGAGTAAATTAAAATTCTACCTCTATATTTAATACTATTCATCCCCCTTTGATCACATCAAAAAATTGGGAAATATAAGTAGGGAAGAAGAAAAATTTTTTGAGTGCGATAAAAAATATTCTAAGTGAAAAAAATCGCGTTGCCATAGATTTTTTCAAATTTTAAAATGACATATTTTTTCAAAGTTAATTCCATTTTTTTTAAAAATGACTTAAATAAAATCTAATTTTTTTTAATAAAATCCACAGCTGATGAGGAGTTCCAAAAAAAAAATCGAATCCTGTCAAAATATTTTTCTATCGAATTTAAAAAAAATCATATTTCAATAAAAAATCGAAAAAAAATCTGAATATTTTTGTTAAAGTCGAAGATAAAGATATGAGTTTGGACAAAAATTTTGAGTTTTAAATTCGTTCATCAAGTCCAAAAATGACAAACCAACACATAAGAGTTCTTGAAGAATAAATTTTAAAAAATTAGAAAAAATACTTCAAAAAATTTTAAAAAAATTGTAATGAGTCTTTCCCCTAAACTCTTAATTTCAAATTTCGAGGGAAAAAAATATTTGAAAATTTTTGAAAAAAGTTCCAGTAGATAGACAGCATAATTGTGCAAAAAAAAAAAAATAAAGACATCATTTTTGTTAGAGAAACAAAAAGCGCACATATATAATAACAAAAAAAAATTATCAGTTTAATACAAATTTAGGAAACCAAAATAAGTTCCTGTCTACAGGATTAATTAAAAACTTAGGCGGAATATAACTTTTGGGCACCTTTTTAAATCGGCCTTTATGATTTTTAAAATACCAATTTAAATTATCAGGAAAGCTATTTTTCTTTTGACGTAAATATGCAATATCAAGTTCTAATTTTTGCACTAAGTTTTTCAAATTATCATTTTCATTTTTCAAAATTTCAGAAGAGGAAGTAAGTGCCAATTCATTTTTTAATTTCAAATTTTCTTTTTCTAATCTACAATTGGATTTGAGCAAGGCTTTAACTCCTGCATATAATTGATCATGAGGAAGAAAACAAATCTCACTTACCGGGTCGCTTTCGAAAAGCGAGGTTCCTCTTTCTTCGTCGCTTTCTTCTGATGTCTCTCCCCCTTCATTAGTGCTCCCTTCTTGATGATTTGCCATCAGCGCAAGTCCTGCGTATTTTTGACCTTCTGACTCTTCTAACGAGGACTCATCGTCGAGTTGGATTTTCCTTGTGTTCAGTGCGGCGATGTCTGATTTCTTATTCTTCTCTTCATGCAATTCTAGGAATTTCTCCCAGAGCTCTTTTGCCGAGTTGTAATTCTCGATGCGGTTAACTTCTTGCGCGGGAAGAACGGCTAGTAGATGAAATTCAGCTTTGTCGTTTACTTCAAAGTCTGATTGCTCCTTCTTGGTCCACGACTTTATTTCTTTATCCTTGCCGTTGTTGTCTTTAGGAACTGAAAAACCATTTTTCATAATTATTAGCAATTCAATATCAGTTTTAAAAAATACCTGCATTCGGCGCTTCCACATCGCGAACTCCCCCTCAAATTTTGGCGGGTAGATTATGGCTCCAACTATTTTTCTTGAAATTGCTGCAGTCGACGATTAGTCCTTCTGCGGCGACCTTGGCTCTGATACCACTTGTTGGATCGAGTTGGACCGGCTAGAGGGGGGTGAATAGACGGAAAAAAAAATTATGAAAGTGGAGGCACTCGTCTTTAAAAAAAGAAACTTGGTTGCAACTGAGAACGTTGCTTCCAAGGCAGTGGACGCTCAATAAAAATCTCCTTGTGGCGGAGAAGCCTTACAAAAATAGCACACTAGCCTTTTAGAGATTTTACAAGAATGAATTAATTGAAAAAAATGAAAAGGTTAAAACTCTAAGCCTATTTATAGCCTAAGAGAATAAATCTGGATTGTTGATTGTTGAGGAATTTTCTCTTGACCGTTGATCCATGGATGTAATCTGGATGGTTGATCTTGGATGAGATTAAACTGCATCCATTGAATCTGATTAAAGGATAAAGTTATCCTTTAAGAGATAACTTTGTCTTCTGCTCGCAATAAATAAATAACTTTATCATCTGCTCGCAACAACTTCAATCACATCTCTTCTTTATCCCAGTCGGTAAGGCTGGTGATATATGTAGGCGAGGTTGCTGGTTCGAATCTTCACAGTAACAAATAAAATTCTTTTTGTTTCGGGTGCCTGGTTTGACTTGGTCAAACTGACCAGTCTTTTGGTTCATCTTCTGGGTGATTTCCGGCCAACCGGAGTTAGGCTCACCCGAACCTGACTCCGACTTTTCGCCCCTCGAGCGTTCTTCCTCCCGGCTTCTCGTCCCTCGGACACCACGCACGTCCTTCTCGCTCCATCGGCATACTCTTCCGCAGCTTCCGCGTCCCTCGGATTGTACCGAGCCCGTCGGCTCACTTCCCCGCACAATCCTTCTCGTCTGCTACGTCTTACGCTCGACTTCCTCCGTACCTAAGCTCCTGCACACTTAGCAGAGGGATTAAACATACCAAGACCTAATTTAAATCGGTTGATCACATCAAAATCAACCAGGGGTACTTACATAAACTTTGTAAACATATTGTCCAAATTTGTTCATACCTTCAACGTCTAATTCATTTTGTCTTTTCCCTTTCTTTTTGCTACCTTCTGACCCATTGGACGAGTTTTTTCTTCGTTTAGGTCTACATGTAGACTCGTATCTTGGTTAGATAAGGTGTTGCTTTCCCCCGACTCCGATGTCCTTGACTTCTCGTGCCAACAAGGTGATCAACGAACTGTGGAGTAAATATTGGACAGTCTTTTATGATTCTCCATACATGCTTGAGATTAAATGCAATACCGTTATTTTCCCATTGGACGAGTTTTTTCTTCGTTTAGGTCTACATGTAGACTCGTATCTTGGTTAGATGAGGTGTTGCTTTCCCCCGACTCCGATGTCCTTGCCTTCTCGTGCCAACAAGGTGATCAACGAACTGTGGAGTAAACATTGGACAGTCTTTTATGATTCTCCATACATGCTCGAGATTAAATGCAATACCGTTATTTTCCTTACGATATTTTTTATATGCAAGATGTAATATATCCTGATCACTATGGCCGCTACGATACTCACTATAAACACTATTGTAATTTACGTTAAAGTGATATACCTTTTTTTATATAATATTATGTCGGTGCGATCGTATAATACTTGCAATTTTGCTGGGTGTACTTGGAGGTCAATTGACTCAATTCTCATTGTAGTAACTTGCAATGAGTCCCAGAAAGCATCCACCTTCTGATCATTATTGATGATTGGATCACCGCTGATAGTGACGAACGATCTCGCTAAAATCTCGTCTTCAACCTTACTCTATGTTGACCGTTTTTTCTACCCATAATGCCAGAATCCGTCTTATCCAAATTTACAAACTCAATTAAGGATTCATGATCAGACAGTTAAATCTACAGAATAAAAGTCGGAGTCCGTCAGAGATGTAAAAGACATATCAGCTGCATGTGGATTAGATGGATAATTTTGTGAATATGGATTATATAGACAATTTGGTAGATATGGACCATATAAATTATTTGGTGGGTATGAATTATGTGAATAATTTGGTGAATATGAAAAATATGGATAATTTGGTGGAATTTATAAATTTTGGGAAGAAGCATTCTTCTAAAACATCCTTGGTTATTTTCATCCATTTCGAAGGAAAATAGTAGAGAGGAGATTTTTAGTGGGATTTGTTGATGCAGTCTGACCCTAATTGTTGTTTTGGTGTTTGACACGGATTTAAGTTTGATTCAAGTTCGGTTGAATTCGAATTAAGTCCAGGTGGATCGGGAGATCGCAAGCTGGCACGGAAAAAGTCCTAACTTGGAGGGTTAGGTGTGAAAAATGTTGGGCTAGAGAGGGGGGTGTGAATAGCCACGACAAGAGATTTTTACTCTTTGATTACTTCTTGTCTGCACTCAGGTTAGCAAGCAGCGGAAAATAACAGAAATAAACACAAACAGAAGCTAAGACAGTGGATTTACAAGGTTCGGGGATAACTTGCCCCTACTCCTTGGCGTGCCCGTAAGGTGGGCGATCCCTTGATCGTCGGCAGATCAAGCCCCGGAAATCCGGATATCACAGTCTCCTTCTCGGTGGAGAAACCTCTCCACACAGTTGTCTTAACAGTATGTTAATAAAGCACAGAGACGAAGGAGCTTACAGAGCGCGAGAAGACAGTTTTACACCCCACCACTTACAACACAACCACAAGATAGCCTTCACTCAGCTTTCCTTCTTGCGTTGTCTGCTTGCTGATGGAGTCGCAACACTTCTTTTCGAGCTCGAGGATTTCACTGATCAGAATTGAATTTTCGCAAGTGTTAGCTTTTCTGTTCTCTTCACATCTGATATATCTCAACTCAACTCAGGACATCGGACGTGTGTAGCACATTCCCTGCTCACCCACGACCCTAGGACCAGCCGCGTGCAGCATGCTGCTCACCCACGACCCTAGGACCAGCCGCGTGCAGCAAGCTGCTCACCCACGACCTCAGTCTGCCCATTTCTGACTGAAGTTTCCAACTGCCCTTGGCAGAAAATCAGAAACCCGTTACACTCAGAGTAGAGAGTTTGATTCACGGAAGTACTTCTTGCGTTATCCTGCATTACCTGCACAACACTCAGGAACACGTTATAGCAATAATAACTTGACGTGAATGAGAAGACAGTAGAAGAAACTTCAATTTGAATTACAGTTTTCAGATACTAATCGATCCACCCGACCGATCAATATGAGTCCTGATCGATCAGATATCTATCTGATCGATCCAGTGACTTTCTGATCGATCACCCTGATAGATCAGAGAAAGTTCCTGATCGGTCAAAGACCGATCAGGGGTTTCAGGCCCTTAGAGTCTCAACGCACCTGATCGGTCAGTGACCGATCAGGGAACACCTTTGATCGGTCACACTGACCGATCATGGAACAGCTGGACCGATCAGGGTGGTCCCTGATCGGTCCAGGAGGGCCCTGATCGGTCACCAAGACCGATCAGGGTCTTCTCCCTCTTGGGCTCTTACTCACTGATCGTTCATCAGAACGATCAATGTAACGATCAGTGTTTCAGGCCTTAGAGTCTCAACGCCGATCAGGGAACACCTTTGATCGGTCATACTGACCGATCATGGAGCAGCTGGACCGATCAGGATAGTCCCTGATCGGTCCAGGAGGGCCCTGATTGGTCCGTATGACCGATCAGGGTCTTCTCCCTCCTACTCACTGATCGTTCATCAGAACGATCAAACCTTCCAACAGAAAGGTTGGAAAACCTTCTGTTCTCTCCCTGATCGTTCACCAGAACGATCAGGCTCCTTGGATTTCCCTGGATCGGTCACCTGATCGATCCTCCAAAGAGACTCCGTGCCAACCGATCTCCCGACCGATCCAGCCTCAATTCAATTCAAACCCGGCTTCACTCGCCGAGGTTTCAGTCACCCGGCTTCACTCACCGGGATTTTAATCACCCGGCTTCACTCACCGGAATTCTAATCACCTGGCTTCACTCACCAGGATTTAAGTCACCCGGCTTCACTCACCGGGACCCTGCTTCACTCGCTAGGGTTTTAGTCACCCGGCTTCACTCACCGGGATTTTAATCACCCGGCTTCACTCACCAGGATTTAAGTCACCCGGCTTCACTCACCGGGACCCTGCTTCACTCGCTAGGGTTTCAGTCACGTCCCGACCAGGACTTAATCCTAAACCATCTCATTGCCCTAAACTTAAATCGGCGTCAACACCAAACAACAATCAGGTCAGACTGTAATCAACAATCTCCCCCTTTTTGTTGTTTGACAACCCGATTCTAAGTTTAGGTTTTGGAAATCAATCTACATTACGTTTCACTATCGCAAGGGAATCAGAGTCGAGATAACCCTAAACTTAACTCACCGTCCTCTCCCCCTTTGTCAAACACTGAAAAGGGGTTCAGACTGGTAATTAAGTTTAAGATAACTCCCCCTTAATCAAAGGACTCCGAGATACGTAATTAAGAGGTATATGAAAGGAATATGACATAAAGGTATCAAGATAGGATAAACATATGCATCATATATAAATGAGCGCGAGCAGTATAACATAAGGAATGTACACAGTCACTTCTGAGTACTAACATAATGTCATACAGGCAGGGAAAATAACAATCACTCCTGAGCCGGGGGATCATCAGACTGCATCGGATCGAATGCAGTATCGTCGACGGGTAGAAAGCTCCCCGGAGCGGTGCTGCTGGACGGCGCAAATCCAGGAAATGTATGCTGGGGCGGATGACCCGCCATCCAAGTGCGCCACTCTGCGAACATCGCCTGCTGCTCCGTGTACATCCTGGTCTGATAGGCCTCCTGACTGGCTCGCCAACCAGAAATCTCAGACTCGATCAAGTGTAGACGGTGATCAAAAGTCTGCTCGAGCTGATCAATCTGCCAGCGGAGATCTGGGTCGTGCTCGTACTCCTCTGCTGCGGCATGCTGGCCAGCTGGAGCAGCTCGTACCTGAACCGGTGCTGCCCGCGGTAACTCCCCTAAACCTCGACCATCCTTCCACCGAAGGCCCTGTGGTCCGACAATGATGCCAGACTTGGAGAACGCGCGTCGCCCAAGTCTGCAGTCCTGTCGCACCATCGGCTCAGTTCTGCCTTTGGACACATCAATACCGACTGACTCGAGCCAGTCAGTGATGATGTGACCATATGGCATATAGACTGTGCGACGGCTGGAACCACCATAGTATATGATGGAGTAGAAAATGCATGCCATGATATCAAAGTCAAGGCGACAATGCATCCCATAAAGCATCAAACAATGATAGGGGCGTATTTCACCTAAGGGTTTGGAGGTGATAGGAAGGAGGCAGTTAGTGATAATCTTAAAAGAATGTACTCAGACGGAGAGAGGCGTAGAGCTGCAAAGGTAGGAAACTCCCCGTCTAACTCATCGAGCCCATGAGATCTGGGCTGTCTGAAGAAATGCTCGTAGATAGAATCAGATGTGGCTTCCTCAAATGGAGCCGGTAATGGGTTTGGAATATTAGGAAAAATAGGATAAGAGTTGTCTGATAAACGACAGCCTAGATATTGTGCAAAAATGCTATAATTGAACTCTAAATCGGTTGTGGCCACTCGGGTGGTGTATCCTGACTGGCCATTATGAATGAAGTTATTATAGAATTCAGAGACTAGATCGGTATTGATGGCTCGTTCAATGAAAAGGAAGGACTCAAGATTATAGAATTCGATAATTTCCTTCACTGAAGGACAATTATCGTAAACAAATGATTTGTCCACCGATCGGCAGGGAAGAAGTTTAAAAGTAGAATTTTGAAAGGCTGTTTCAAAATTGGAATTAATAAATCGTGGGCTGGTGGAGGGTTGAGGGCGAGAGGTTCGGGTAGTAGGCTTCTTAGAGGTACTCGCAGCGGGAGCCTTTCCCTTAGAGGATTTCCTAGGGTTGGGAAATAGGTCACGGTGGTAACACAATAGACAGCACAGTCACGGCAAGGCAAGGGGTAACCATGCAAGGGGTACACAATACACCATAAGGGACGACACAACAAAGAAAATACAGTCATGGCAAGGGTTGAGGTGCGGCACAACAACAACACAAAAAAAATGATTAGTTTCCAACAGTTAGCTGAAACAATGTAAGAAAGAAGAGAAACAAATCTTACTTCGGTGCCATTGTATTGTGAGAAGAATAGGTTGGAGAGGCTTGAGATTGCGCGGGAAGGGAGTGACAGCCCAACTCACAAAGACTGGTGAAGAAGATGAGGTAAAGGAGTGTGTGTGCACGATGGGAGTGTCGGCGCTAGAGTTGAAGAGGATATTAGACTTTACCAGGTTGGTGGCCAACCCTAGTAAATGATGGGGATCGGATCACCGTCCGATCCCAACACATCCAGACCGATCAGGATATTCCTGATCGGTCAGATATTCTCTGATCGGTCCGCGTGACCGATCAGGATGCGTCCTGATCGATCAGTCGATCGATCAGGGAATCGTCAGCTCAAACCGACACTATCAATTGAATGGAGGACTTTCTTCCTGATCGATCTCTGGATCGATCAGATATCAGATATCAGAAAACTGATCAGATATCAGAAACGATCTGATACTTTTCAGATATTTTCATCTCAGCTAAACCTGATGTTTCAATCGGTTCTTTCATCTTCCATGTTAAAGATATTTATGTTCCAATCTCGAATCCTTATGATGCTATATTATAACATAAACTTCTCCAATATTGTAACATAAACTTCAACCAATGGAGGAGAAATCCATTAGACAGTCAAATTAAAATCAAACTCAGTTCGTATCAACCTCCAATCAAGTTTCCTTGATTGGAATGTCCAAATATGATCTAGGAACCAAATACACATGTATTATGCATTGGTTTTCCCCATACTTGGTCAACTTAATGATTTTTGTCGCGTCAACCTAATTTCTCAAGGGATGCATGAACATTTTGAGAAATTAGGTTAATCCTATCATCTCACCCCATTTCTAGCAAACACAAGCATTTTGTTAACCCTTATAATTTGTGTGAGATGTCCCCAAGTTGCCCAATAATTGTTACCCAATAATTTTGAAATGATCATGAAGGGTTTGTGTTCTTTTCAATCCTATGAACCACGACACATGCCCAACTCCCTCCTTAAGAAACTAAATTCATTTTCGGGGAGTGGTTTAGTGAAAATATCTGCTAGATTCGATTTTGACTCTACATGTGAGAGTACAATATCTCCTCTAGCACATGATCCCTAATGAAGTGGTGGCGCACTTCAATGTGTTTGGTCCTTGAATGATGGACTGGATTTTTTGTGAGGTTTATTGTGCTTATGTTGTCACACAACACTTGCACACCCTTGTAGGATAATCCATAATCCTCTAGTGTGTGTATCATCCACAACAATTGTGATATACTCTCACCCATGGCAATATATTCTGCCTCGGTCGTGGAGAGAGCAACACAATGTTGCTTCCGACTTGACCAACTCACTAAAGATGATCCTAAGAATTGGCAACCCCCCACTTGTGCTTTTTCGATCCAACTTGCACCCAGCATAGTCGGAATCAGTATAGCCCATTAAGTCAAATGACTCTGTACGGGGGTACCAAAGGCCGACTCCAATCGTGCCCTTAAGGTATCTCAAAATTCTCTTAACAGCAATCAGTGAGATTCCTTGGACACACTTGTATCTAGCACACATACCCACAGCAAAAGAATGTCAGGGCGACTTGCTGTGAGGTATAGCAGGCTGCCTATCATACTCCGATATTGGGTTAGGTCAACCGGCTTCCCACTCTCATCATTGTCTAATTTTGTGTTTGTCGCCATGGGAGTGGTTACCTCTTTAGAGTCACTCATGTTAAATTTCTTGAGCATCTCTTGAGTGTATTTGGATTGGTGCACATGGATTCCGTCTCGAGTTTGTTTGATTTCGAGTCCAAGGAAGAAGGTCAATTCTCCCACAAGACTCATCTCAAATTCACTCTCCATGTGTCCAATAAACTCATTCAAATAGCCCTTGTTATTGGAGCCACAAATTATGTCATCGACATATACTTGAGCTACAAAGATATTATCACCATCCCTACGTAGGAATAATGTAGGGTCTATTTGTCCTCTCACAAATCCTTTTTCAATGAGGAATGTTGACAACCTCTCATACCAAGCCCGAGGTGCTTGTTTAAGCCCATAAAGAGCCTTTTTGAGCTTGAACACGTGGTTTGGAAATTCAGAATTCTCAAATCCCGGTGGTTGTTCAACATGGACTTCTTCTTTAATGAACCCATTTAAGAAGGCCGATTTAACATCCATTTGATAGAGTTTGAAACCTCGATGCGCAGCAAATGCAAGCATCAATCGTATGGACTCTAATCGGGCCACGGGAGCGTAGGTCTCATCATAATCAAGGCCTTCAACTTGACTATAGCCCTTGGCTACTAAGCGTGCCTTGTTTCTTACGATTTCTCCCTTGTGGTTTAATTTATTTTTGAAGACCCATTTGGTTCCAATAATGGTGGTCTTCTTAGGTCTAGGGACCAAGTCCCAAACTTGGCTTCTCTCAAATTGACCTAGTTCGTCTTGCATAGCCATAATCCAATCGGGATCATTTAATGCCTCATCAATTTTCCTAGGTTCAATTCAGAGATTAAGGCAACTTCATTAGCCTCATTCCTAAAGAATGATCTAGTCCTAACCCCATGGTGGAAATCTCCGACAATTTGATCTTGGGGATGACTAGAGGCTAACCTAGTTTGTCTTGGTGTCGGAGGAGCTTCTGGGATGATGTCACTAGGCGCGGGCTCAGGCTCAGGTCCGGCTGAGCCTACGTATCGTCTAGGCTCACCATCATCAGATTCATCAACATCATTTCCCACACTAGGACTCTCATTCAAACCTAGTCTCCTAAGTTCGATTTGAGCTTCTCTACTTTTTCTGGTGAATCAATTGCTTTTGGAATTTCCTCAAAAACACATCAGAAGATTCTTCAACTAATTTGGATTTTTTGTTGTAGACTCGGTAAGCTTTGCTGACAAGAGAATACCCGACCAGTATCCCTTCATCAGCTTTTGCTGTGAACTTTCCAAGGTGATCCTTGGTGTTTAGGATGAACACCTTACAACCAAACACCCGAAGATGTTTAACTGTGGGTGGTTTTCCAAACCATAGTTCGTGTGGAGTCTTCCTTAAAAATCTATGAATGAGAACTCGATTTTGCACATAGCAAGCTGTGTTCACAGCTTCAGCCCATAAGTAGCTCGGTAGAGAGTACTCATTGAGCATGCTTCGTGGCAGCCTCTTGTAAGACCCGGTTCTTCCTCTCTAAACACCATTTTGCTGTGGTGTTCTAGGAGTAGAGAACTCATGTCTATATCCTTTCTCTTGACAAAATTCTAAAAACCTATGGTTTTGAATTCTCCTCCGTGATCACTCCTAATTGTCTTAATTGTTGTAGATTTTTCATTTTCAGTTCTTCTACAAAAGGAAATAAAAACATCTAGGGTTTGATCCTTATGTTTTAGAAATAAGTCCAAGTATATCTAGTATAGTCATCAATAATCACAAAGCAATACCTACTACCATTCAAAGAGATAGTCGTACTACAGTCAAATAAATCCATGTGTAGTAGATCTAGGGCAGTAGAGGTACTTACAGTGCTTTTACCTTTGTGACACGATTTCGTTTGCTTACCCATTTGACATGCATCACATAACTTCTCCTTTTCGTACTTGATGCTTGGTAATCCACGAACAAGTCCTTTGTTGGCTAATTTCCTGATGTTCTTCATGTTCACATGCGCCAACCTCCGATGCCAAAGTGTGGACTCATCTTCTTTTGACATGAACACTTGATAGAAGCATTAATAGCACTTTTAAATGAAACTTGATAAATATTATCTATCCTTGTGCCTTACTAGTACCGTGTCAAGTGTGCCATTTTGTCTACTAGACATTGACTTGGTTGAAATTCATTGTATAACCCGCTCACACAATTGACTGACACTTAGGAGATTGAAAGTCATCCCCTTGACTAGAAGGACATTTCTTATTTTAAGACATTTGGATACTTGAATATCTCCTATCCCTGTAACCTTAAGGCTCCATTATTACCAATGATACATTACCTCTACTTTTACCTTGTAGAGTAGTGAACAAAGATCTATCCCCGGTCATATGTTTGGAGCACCCACTATCAACAAACCAAGTTGATAGATGCTCCCCCTCAATCAGTGCCTACACAACACGAAAAATGGATGATTTAGGTACCCAAATCTTGGGACCTAGTGCACCTTCAATGCATGATTTTGGCACCCATGCCTTGATTACTTTCTTTTGGATCTTAGGAACCTTAGGTGATCTACCATGGGTCCTAGACATTAATGAAACAAAAGTCGGTTCTTTGGGTCGGTAACCTATACCGGCCTTGTTGTAAACTGCTCTTTGAGCATTGAGGATCATGTCCAAAGTCTTGGAGCCAATTGAGAACTTCTCAAGGAGACCCTTGAGTTTCTCAACCTCACCCCTTAAGGCTTTGTTCTCATCCTCTAATAACTCAACATGCAAATCATCAATATCCTCATCCTTAGAGGATTGTAGTTGTTCTATCTCTACTTTCAAAGATTTAACTTTGTCTTTTGATTTCTTTAACAGATCAGTCAAACATGCAATGGTCCTATAGCATTTGTCTAATTCAGGAGAAATTACCTCTTCATCATCCGAAGATGATGAAGCCGTGGTTGACGAGGACTCATCACTGCTCTCCACATCTTCAAGGGCCATGAGAGCTACATGGCGAGTACTCTTCTCCTCCTTTTCTTCATCAGATGAACTGGAAGAGGACTCATCCCACGTGGCCTTCAAGGCTTTCTTCTTCTTCTTTGCTTTCTCCTCCTTCTTTTTGAGTTTTGGGCATTCACTCTTGTAGTGCCCTTTCTTGCTACATTCATAACATGTAACGTTAGTTTTATCAACTTTAACTTCACTTGTATTACCTTTCCCTTTGTAGCGTCGGCTCTTCCTCATCATTCTTCTCACGAAGTTGGCCACTTCGGATGAGGAAGACTCGCTGCCTTCTTCCTCGGATTCGGATGAAGAGAAAGAAATCTCCTTCTCCTTTTTCTTTTCTTTCTTCTTCTTGGTCTTGTCCCCTGCCACAAGAGCAATCCCCTTCTCCTTGGGGCCTTTGTTAGCCATCTCATGCAGTTCCATTTCACAAAATAAATCATCTATTTTAACTATTGACAAGTCCTTGGATACCTTGTAGGCATCCACCATGGATGACCATAAGGCATTCCTTGGAAAGGCTTTAAGAACATACCTCACTAGGTCGCGGTTCTCGACCCTTTCATCAATGGAATGTAAACCATTAAGGATCTCCTTGAATCTACCATGAAGTTCACTTACTGATTCACTTTCCTTCATGGAAAGGTTTTGGAGTTGGTTGAGGAAAAGATCCCTCTTGGCTATCCTTGAGTCCCGGGTGCCTTCATGGAGCTCGATGAGTTTTTTCCACAGATCCTTCGCGCTCGTGAAGGGGCCAACTTTTATCAGTTGGTCCTTGGTCATACCGCATTGCAGGGTTACTACTGCTTTTGCATCAGCTTCTCCCTTCCGGGTTTGCTCAGCTGACCATCTCGAAGAATCCAGCTCCTTTCCATCAGCATCTTTG